>CM035427.1:7311595-7821595 GCA_020310875.1 Ceratopteris richardii
TATCACCTCTCATTTTAATTATGATGATAATCCCTAGCCTATCAAAATTAAGGCCAATTTGAAGAATCTCCGTGACTAGAGATTCTTTTAGTTTTGATTGATCTATCTATCTATCTATCTATCTATTTATCTATCTCTCTATCTATCTATCTATCTATCTATCTATCTATCTATCTATCTATCTATCTATCTATCTATCTATCTATCTATCTATCTATCTATCTATCTATCTATCTATCTATCTATCTATCTATCTATCTATCTATCTATCTATCTATCTATCTATCTATCTATCTACCTACCTACCTACCTACCTACCTACCTACCTACCTAGTTATCTATCTATCTATCTATCTATCTATCTATCTATCTATCTATCTATCTATCTATCTATCTATCTATCTATCTATCTATCTATCTATCTATCTATCTATCTATCTATCAATCAATCTATCTATCTATCTATCTATCCATCTATCTTATTATCTGTCTATGTACTTATCTATCTATCTATCTGTCTATCCATTTATCTATCTATCTATGTATCTATCTATCTATCTATCTATCTATCTATCTATCTATCTATCTATCTATCTATCTATCTATCTATCTATATATCGAGCAATCTATCTATCTATGGATGTGTCTATCTTTCTATGTATCTATCTATGTATCTATCTATGTATCTATCTATGGAGCTGTCTATCTATCTATCTATCTATCTCTCTCTCTATCTATCTATCTATCTATCTATCTATCTATCTATCTATCTATCTATCTATCTATCTATCTATCTATCTATCTATCTATCTATCTATCTACCTACCTACCTATCTGTCTATGTGCCTGTGTGTCTATATGTCTGTCTATGTATGTATGTATGTATGTATGTTTGTATATATGTATGTATGTATGTATGTGTGTATATATGTATCTCTGTATGTAGAAATGTAGTGTGTTTGTATGTATGCTTCACTAATTCTATTTGAATCTGTGATTTTAAAGCACACGTGCTATCATGCAGAATTATGGATGTCTTTAGATATGTCTTAATATTGATTTTCTTCTATTTTTGGATCGATACTACTAAAGAAAGTGCTTGGCTACTACAAACCTTTGCTTTCGTGAAAGATTTATGGAGAATTGGATTTTCCTAAATTTGGTGGATCACACACTTCTTTGGCACTGATCAAATCTATTAAAAGAAGACTTGCACATCAAAGAGGGAGAGTCCAAAATTTAGAGAAGTACATGTGACTGACAGTGACAGTGAGATTGTGATTGAGAGTGTGAGCCTGAACGAGATTGTGATAGCTCGGGGGTGGTCAAGAGGTAGAGTCTTCATCAAGAAGCTATTTTCAAAAGCTATTGTATTGATTGATTGACATCTATAATATCCTAATTTCTCTTTCTTTGAGTCATATCTTTTCTACTCTTTTGTGCCGAATTTTCCCTTATCTTATGCAAGTTGTGTTTTCTTCTCTCTTCCACTATTCTTGAGTGATCAAAAGATTATGAATAATAATAGAATGCAATTCAAGAAATGCTACAATTGGTATCAGAAGAATTGATCCTCAGGAAGCATGGAGAGTTTGACACAAAAGGTGCATGAGAAAGAGGATCTTGTTTTGAAGCTTCTTGGAGAATTACACAAAGAACAAAGTGCAAAGCAACCAGAAGGTGCAACAAAATTTGTTTGTGGAAAATGAATGATGAAGTGGATGAAGGTGCAGGAACATCTAGTGTGCCTAGATGAAGACACAGACCCAATTATGAAGATATGGAACGAGGTGAGCTTGCCTTTAACCGTGTTCAAGAATAAAAAATTGAATGATTTTGATGGTGAGAAGAAGAGTGGAAACGATTTGGAGGCATGGATTGAAGAGCTCAAGGAGCTCTTTGATCTTTGACAGTTTAGTGAGGAATCCAACGAAAAAATTGGGATCCTTCACCTACATGGCATTGCAAAGTTATGGTGGAATTCCGATATCTAGACTCCGATGTGTTCTCTTGATGTTCTATGGATGAAACTAGAGAGCAAGCAAAAGAATGCCATTGTTCTTCATACTACCATATGGAGAAGAAGATAGAGTTCTACAATTTTCGACAACACAAAAGTGACAAGCATAACTTGTTTGTTGATAAGTACAAAGAGAAGTTTCAACATATTTAGAAATATGCATTGGATGTTCATGGTGATGCTCTAAAGAGAAAGTTTATTGAAGGGCTTCACGAGGAGCTTCACTATCAAGTGAAGCGATCTGGATGTATTCTTTTTCTGGATGTTGTTGTGATGGTTAAGCTGTTTGAGAAGATGGAGAAGTTTAATTAGTAGAAGGCAATTAGAACTAGATGCATTGTGATGGGACATAGGTCACGGAGACCTTCCACAACAAACATGAAAAATTCAAAGAAGAATTCATCTTCTAATAATGACAGTAAGAATCCTACTCAGGTGGAAAATCAAAGCAAGTGTCAACCCATCCATTGGTAGCAAGACGTTGATTTTATTGAGTGGAGAAAAAGACATGGTCTATGTCTTCATTGCAGGGAGCAAGGGCATATGAGTGCCCGAACAACAAAATCTTTTGGTGTGCACAATCGAAGGTGATAGACATCATCAAGGAAGGTACAACAACTGAGAAAGTAGATGATGGAGGTAAGTTCCCTAATTGTACTTTACATTGCATGGCGGTTAGTTCTTTCCTAAAATACTCTATAAGTATGGGTTTAGGTATGATTTCTATGTATCAAATCAGGTTTCTTAACCATTCAAGTAGTACACATTGTTTTGCATCTTTCAAATCGGTACATAATTTAGGGATTCCACTAAATATGTAGATAAGAGGACAATTGGAAATGGGCAATGGATGAATGCTTTATATAAAAGGATACATTAACAAGATTGCATTTACTTTTCCTAATAGATGTCTTTCTGGACGTTTCCATGTGATTGAAATGAAACAAATTGATGCAATTAAATCCATGGAGTGGTTGGTTCAGAATTTTGCAACAATTCATTTTCAACAAAGAGCAACCACTTGAAGGCTAGTCGATGAAACTATCCACATTACAGGTGATGCACTTAATCCTACACATTTGCATTTTTTCTATGTAGATAATTAGAGGTATATGTGATGGTTGTTGACCATTTTTAGTGTATGTGAACAATATACATGAGGAAGATAATGATGTAAGTCTTCCGAAATTATGTAGAAAAGCTTTTGAAAGAACATGCAGATGTGTTTCCAGAAGAATGGCCTGGTATACCTCCACCTAGGTAGATTGACCATGTCATTGACCTGTTTTTGAGGAGTGAAACATATTCTAGATCACCCTATAGATTTAACATAGATGAATAAAAGGAACCTAAGATTTAGTTAGATTATCTCTTGAAGAAAGGCTCGATAAGACCTAGTGTTTCACCTTGCGGTGCACCTATTTCACTTCAAAAGAACAAAGATGGCTCCTAAAGATTATGAATTGATTGTAGTGGGTTGAATAAAAGAAAAAATTAAAATAAGTACCCACTCCCTCACATACATGACTCATTAGGCCAAATAAGTGGAGCAATTGTATTTAGTAATATTGACTTAAGATCCGAATATCACCAAATTAGAATCAAAACACAAGATGTACCGAACATAAGTTTTCAAACATGTTATGGCCACTACGAGTTTACGGTTTTGCCTTTTGGATTAACAAATACTCATGCCACATTTATGTGTTTGATTAAGAATGTCTTTCATAATTACCTAGACAAATTCGTCTTAGTATTTCTTTATGATATATTTGTATACTCTAAAGATCATTCTGATCATGCTCTAGATCTCAAGAAGACTTTGCAAACTCTTAGAGAATACAAGTAGCATGGAAAGAAGATTAAGTGTTTCTTTGCTAAGGATAAACCTGTGTATATAGGAAGAGTCATGTCTATAGAGGGAACTCATATAGACCACGATAAAGTGAAAACAATAATTGATTGGTTAGTATCTAAAACTATAAGGGATGTTATACATTTTCTACGATTGACACAGTATGTGATAGAGATATTAAGGATTTCTCTAAGAAAGCTATTCCCCTCATAACGTTGACTAAAATGAATGCAGGATTCGTGTAGAGTGTTGCGTGTCAAAAATTATTTGAATCATTGAAACAAAAATTCATTAAAAATTATATTTTGGAAATACGTAAAATGGGAAAACCTTTTGTAATTGCATGTGATGCAAGTGGTAGTCAGACGTTTCATAGGATAGTAGGGTGATTGCATATGAATCTAGGAAATTAAGCAAACATGAGCTTAATTAACCCACTCATAACGTAGAAATACCTGCTGTTGTACATGCACTTAAACATTGGAGACATTTACTATTAGGAGTTAAGTTTAAATTGAAAACAGATCATCACAGTCTAAAATACATTTTCATACAACCATTTCTTAACAATACACAAAAGCATTGGATTGAATTATTAAGAGAGTATAGTTTTGACATTAATTTATTTGTTGGTAAGGAAAATAAGTTCATTGATGTATTGAGTCGAGAACCTTTCTATAATCTCCTTTCTGTAATAAATTATGATTTCCTAAATCAAAATCAAGAAGAATCTAAACATGAATCTTTCTATCCACCTATCTTGAATTTCTCGTATGCAAATAGGGGATTGATGTATCAAGAAAAACTTCATTTGCAGAAATGGGTCTTTATATTGTAACAATCAATTACGCGATCGACAGCCACGACCGACACCTCTGTCAGTCGCGATTGACACCGTCGATCGCGACCGACTGAACTTCAACGACTGATTGACTTTTACGCGTAGCCACGTGTCCATCGCGACTGATAGGCCCCCGATTGACTGAAATTTCGGCGAAAAATCCGGAAAACGTGTCGATCGCGATTGATACTGTCGATCGCGATTGACAGCCACGATCGACTCTGTCGATCGCGATTGACACTGTCGATCGCGACTGACAGCCCCGACGGACACCTCTGTCAATCGCGATTGACAGACCTGTCGATCGCGATTGACAGGCTTTTCGGCCAAAAATTAGGGTTTGCTTTTGTTCAAACTTTGGGATAAAATTTTGGGGCAAGTAGTCACTCCATTGGCATAATTGGAGGTTCCTACACTTGTGTTTTGGGAGAAAATCATAGGATCCGTCAGCCAGATTGAATCCTGTCCTAACCCCCTAAACCCTGAACAGTCATAACTTCTTCATACGAAATCAAATTTTTGAGCTCTAGGGCTTGTTGGAAAGCTCGGGGCATCTACTACACGCCCTCAACTGTTTTTTATAAAGATAATGCGTTGATTTTCAGATAGGGTATTTTGAAGTTGACCATACCCAGGGGGATCAAAGTCAAGGGTCTTTAGAATTGTTTTCTTAAAAAAATCACTATGCAAGTTTGTGTTTGTGCTACAGGAATGAAAATACTTGGTTCTGGCTTTGGAATTTAAATTTTTAAGCTAACTTTGGAACTTTTACAGATCCTTTGAGAGCATCGCAAGGCGTTCTAAGCAAGTGTAAGTGTAAGCTTGGGAACACACTTCCTGGGCACTCAAGGGTAACCAAGCAGGAAACAAAAGGTTGGAAACTTTTAACCCCCTCTGTCAATTCATAGTTTAGGCTAAGAACGACGAGAGGTAGGGGTAAGTCAGGGCGACGATAGGCAGGTATCAAGTTGAAGACTACCTAAAAACTCAAGTCCAAGCTAAAAACCTAATCTCTGTACTGTCGATAACATAAAGGAAAAGAACCTAACGTGGAACGATCAACCTGAAAGCACGAAGAACATTCAAGTGTTCCTGACGACGTAAAATCAGACAAGACCGTAAACACGAGAAATAAATAAAAAGAATCAAGTGACTAATATAAAGTAACCAGAAACGAGGTTGTACTCTGGGCAAAGAATTGGGCTACTTAGATAGGCATATGAACCTTAGATCAGGACGACATCTTGTAAGGGAGAGACAAAGCCTTAGGTCTTCAGAGGCTAGTGTTAACCATACTGCTAGGTCTTGGGCCCAGCAGTTGAGCCACCACTCGTACTACCCTAGCTCTGAGACCAGTGAGTCAGAGATGTCTCAAGGCATGGACAGACCTACGGGAAGTTCAGGAGTGCCTTACTTGTACAGGGTAGAAGGCCCTTACAAAACACAGCTGGAATACCTGAGGACCAACCGATTAGGTGCTAGCATCTATGAGGACGGCTTAGGAAGATCTGTGGTACAGATTAAGAATCCTGATCAATCCATTGGACTAGAGCACCCAGCAGTCAAATTTGAAAACGGTGCATACCTGGACAAGGAAGGAACCATATACATAGTCACCAGTCACCTAGATAGGACAGATGAATTTGGAAATGTAATCTCTGAAGCGGACTTAGGTGACTTGGAACAAGGAAACATGGGTGCGGAACCTAGAACCCCTCGAGGCAAATCTGTTCTCACTAGGATTATCACGCCTGAGTGGGTTCCCCAAGACAACAAGAGCATAGAGTTGCTCCTCAATCGAGAAACTGACGAAGCCTTTTGGAGATATAAATCTAATCAGCCAACTGATATAGGAACTATCATGATCTATGAGTTTAAGGATCCGGATAGCCCAGGTAGAGTGACCTACTTAGATCACACTTCGGAAAGGATCTTTGTGGTGACAAAAAATGATAGGCATGCTTACACTTGGAAGGGTGAATTCATTTTTTCCCAACCAAGATCGAATGTATCCTATGGTCACCCTGGAGCTGGAACATCCCAAGCTCATGGAACTCAAAGAGACAGAAGTAGAGATAGACCAGAAGTAAGCTTTGCCAACCCCGTGGGTAGAGAAAGAACGAGGACGGAGACGAATAGAGTAGAACCAGAGATACTTAGGGCTCACCGGAATCAGAGAAATGTGGATGGATTCCCTCTGCCGAGACCTAGAGAGCACACAAGAACTCTGAGACCGACCCAGCTAGTTAAGTCCATGAAGAATTACTTTGATGGCACAGGAGATCCCTATGATCATGTGGCGGAGTTCAAGCAAGTCTTGATAGCTGAACAAGTGGAGGATCTATTCACGCAGTACAATGCCTTCGGTCTAACCCTTAGGAACACAGCACTTACATGGTTTCAGCCATTGGATGAGCGACAGTTCAGGAGCATAGACCAACTCCTAGAGGCTTTCATCGTAGAGTTCTCTAAGAGTGGCATAAGACACAATACCTCCTCACTGATTCACAGCTTCAAGCAAACCCCTCAAGAGACCGTGAGACTTGCAGGAAGAAGATTTAGGCAATATCTTGAAAGATGCCCTGTTTTGGAGCTACCTACACCAGCTAAACAAGTAGCCTTATTCTTGGATGGATTGCTGAGTACGAAATTGAGATCCTATGTGTATCTGAAGGACCCTAAGACTATAGAAGAGTGTGTACGCATGTGCATTGACATTGAAGATAACCTAGGGGAAGAACTAGAGCTTTCCAAAATCTACAAAGATTCAGATAGTGCTTCTAGTCACTCTTCCATGCAAACCACATCAATTGAGGAACTCGCAGAGAAAGTGGCCCAAAAACTAGGCGTCTCTAGCAAACAAATTCCAAGGTTTGCCCCTGTGAAAAGGTGCTATACGTGTGGTGGTGACCACATGGCGAATGTCTGCCCCATTATGACTCAGCCCCAAGTAAATCCTAGTAGCCAGTATTGCACCATAGAACGGAGATACACCAATCACACCGCACAAGATTGCCCATACAACAAGCAGGCAGTTAGGCAACCCTACCCTCAGCCATACCCGCAGCAAGGAAGATACTAGAACCAGTACCCTCCACAGCCATATGGCAGGCCACAACAAAATTATCAACCACAATACCAAAACCAACAAAGACCTCAGCCAGTGTTAGCTCAACAACCCCCTGCCCCAGCTAATGTGATTCCGGTAAAGTATGCTGTTGCAGAAGAAAACCTGAATAGAGCTATAGTCCCTGTGACACCCTTGATTCCTGAAAGTGACCCGAGTGACCATAGCTTTGATTCTACACATGTTGATAGTCCCCAGGCGTACTACATGCAGTCTCCAGAACATGATGAGTCCTACTATAGTGAAGAGCCGAGTGAACCTAGTTGGGAGTCCGATTACACAAACGTCATGTATGCAAACCCCAACCCTAGGCCTCAACCTAGGCAGGTAAGACCTCCATTCCCAAGAGGACCGTGCTACAGATGCCAAGGAGATCACTTCATTCGTGATTGTCCCTTACCTCCACCTACACAACCCCAGTCAGTGACGATCCAAGGCTTTTGCCAAGATTGTGGAAAAGAGCATCTCTTACGAGATTGCCCAAAGAACCCCAATAATATGCCAAAAATCACGCCTATCAACGTTATTGGATTAGTGGTAGACTCCACAGGAAGTGTCACTTCCACTGCTCCGGTACAGGTAGTCACTAGAGCTCAAGCATTGCAGCAAAACCAAGGGGTAGACCAGGAAAAGAGCCCAACAGCTAGTGAAACTGAGAGCATAACCAAGAAAAGGACTAGAGCTTGGAAAGATAGTCGAGAAAGAATGAAAAGACAATGGGCTAAAAAGATGAGTGAACTTGAGGAAAGCATAAGAGAAACCAAAGCCAGGATAACTGAACTCACATCTCAAACTCCCTCTCACACTACCCCACCACCACCTTTCCCATCGCCATCCGACCAGCCACCTTCCAACCCGCCTCACCTAAACCCACCACCCCCTAGAGTAGGATCAGTCCTAGCAGATCCCACTCCCGAAAACCTTAATATGATGCTTAAAGCATATCAGGCCAGAACCAAGAAGGGCCAACCATAACCAATCATGAAAAATGCTACCCTAGAGCCGAGCTAGAGCTTGAACGAACTAAAATTTGTGCCAAAATGGTGGAATTGGCTCAGACCATGTTTGAAGCTAGTCGCCTCTTTAACATCTCTAGCTCAGCTAAGATGCAGTTACATTTTGATGGACTGCTAGAAAGAATAGAGAGGCTAATTGCACAATCAGAAAAGGAACCTGCCCCCCAAAGAAAGGAAAGGGCAAGAGAACGGATAAGCCAGCCTCTTCAGGAAGCCCATGTGCCTCCTCAAGAAGCTTATCCTTCCCCCCAAAAGGCAGATGAGCCTCCCTCGAAAGCTCACGTACCTCCACAGGTTGCCTACATTCCTTCTCAGGGAGCATATGAGCCTGTTCGGAAAAGTAATAGAATAAGTAATCCCCCCCAGGAAGCTGGTGCTCCAAACATCTATGAGAGCGAGGAAAGAGCCAACGATAGAATAAGCCCTCCTTCCCAGGTTGCTTATGTGCCTAATTCTACGGAGCCAGACAATTCTTCTTCTATGAATCGGTTTGCACCAGACTTCCTACGAGAAATTCAAGAAGATAAATGGGATAACGAAAGTGAAGTCACCCCTCCCTTTGAACTTGTGGATGATGCACACGACAAATTCCCACAAGACATCCCATCTATTTACGGGGAACATGAGAGTACTCAGTCTCACGAGAGATTGGACTTTGAATCCAATTCCATACAAGAGCTACCCCATTTCACAGGCCCATGGGAAGCAAAGTCCACGTGTATGAGAGCACCCACAGTCATGGTAAGAAACGAAGATTCAGTCATACCTAGGAACACAGAGGTAGTGAAGAACACTAACGTGCAGTGCAATCTCAAGTTAGAAGAGCCACTCAAGGTTAGACCTGAATCGTGGAAACATGTAACCAAACAAGTACCTGAGATAGCAAAACCTTGTTCCCAGGTAGGATCACATAGGACAGTGCCAGAGATACCCTTGGATAAGATAGGAGATATGTGTGAAGGTGAAGAAGGGAACACCTATCTTCCCATTACTTATCAGGAGTACACCACCAAGGCAATTTTGGACTCAGGTGCAGGAGTTGCAATTGCCACCACCTCCCTATGGAAGCGTTGGGGCAAGCCGGCACTCAGGCCAACGAGAATGAAATTGCAGATGGCCGATGGTCACATAGAGAGACCCCTAGGATTGCTAGAAGGAATAACTCTCACCACTTGTGGTGTCGAGTTTGAACATACCTTTGCTATATGTGACTTTAGCAAAAATCATGCCTATGAGATGATTTTGGGACGACCATTCATGCGACAGTTGCAAGTGGTACAGGATTGGGGAACTAATTCCTTGTACCTGCAACACTTAGGTGTTACGACCAAAGTCAATCTCAAGGATTACTCTCATAGAGATGTCCCTCCTATCCAATGGAATCCCATCCATAGAGCCAAAGATGACACGGAATCTGTGCATTCCATAGGGTCTGGATCCTCATGGATGCATGAAGACACTGATTTATGGATGTGCAAGGTTGCAGTAGAAGAAGAGAAGAGAGAGAAAGCCAGAGAGGTAGGTGCAAAAGAAACACATAGATCAATTCAAGACCCAGCCTATGCACCTGTAGTTTTTCCTGATGAGGAATTTGAACCCCATGGCTGGGCAGAAATCCTAGCAACAATGGACGTAGCCATCAATGAAGAACAATGGACACCTCACTGTGATGAGGATGGCTATGATATTTCAGTCTTCTCCATAGAGCCAATCATGGGAGAGGCAGTTCTAGAAGAATGCGAACCTAGCCCTGATGCCTTTGAGGATGCAAGTGACTCCGACCTAGAGTCAATCATTATGGACCCACCATTTGCATCAGATGAAGAATACTTCCATGAAGTAGAATTTCAACCCCAGAGACATGGAGAGCTTACAAATGATGTAAGATTAGCCACATATGTGACCCCAAAGGAAGAAGGAAAGAAACGGAAGAAGAGAGAAGTCTCACCAGAAGAGGAAGAATCTTTGTTTGAGGTCCCAGAAAATTTTAAGAAGTATGAGATAGACGACAGGAGAGTCATGATAAGAATGCCTAAACGAGAGGCACAAGCAGGAGAGGCCTATGATAACAAAGAAACCACCAAGAAAATCGTAGTGGCCCTAGAAGAAGGAGAGGAGAGGTGCACGTACATAGGCCATGACCTAACAGACGAAGAAGAGCAAGAATTGATAGCCTTGTTAAGAGAATACAGAGATGTGTTCGCTTGGAGTTACAAGGATTTGAAAGGTGTTGACCCTGACATATGCTCACACACCATCCCCATGACCTCAGATGCTAAACCCTCTAAGCAAAAGCCCTACACATATAACGATAATTACGCTGCTAAGATCAAAGAAGAGATAGATAGAGTGGTTGAAGCTGGATTTATCGATGAAATTGAGCACGCTGAATGGGTATCCCCCATCGTAGTGGTGCCCAAGAAGAATGGCAAGCTTCGTGTGTGCATTAACTTGAAAAAGGTTAATGCAGCCACGATTCGAGATAACTATCCGCTTCCCATCACAGAACATCTCTTAGAAAGAGTGGCAGGCAAGGAAGTGTACAGCTTCCTTGATGGATTTTCGGGTTACAATCAAGTAGCCATAGCTCCAGAGGATCAGCATAAGACAGCCTTTGCCACAGAATGGGGCATTTTTGCCTTCAGAGTAATTCCATTTGGGCTTACCAATGCACCAGCTACCTTCCAAAGGCTGATGTGCCATGTATTTAAAGAGTTCCTGAGGAGAAACTTAGAAGTCTACGTTGATGATCTTTGTGCTCATTCGAACATTAAGCAAACCCATATCCCTGAACTCAGGCAAACCTTCGACAAATGTAGAGAATATCAAGTCTGCCTGAACCCAGAAAAATGTGTTTTCATGGTCAGGCAAGGCAAGATTCTAGGACACATAGTGTCAAAGAATGGCATATCCACTGATGAAGAGAAAGTGAGAGCTATAGCAGAGCTACCTAGGCCAAAAAATGTCAAGGAAGTACAAGCTTTCATGGGGCATTGTGGTTATTACCGACGATTTATACACATGTATGCTGTCATTGCAAAGCCCATGTACGGACTTCTGACTAACTTTGAGTGGACGGATGAATGTGAGAATTCCTTCCAGGAGCTTAAACGACGATTATGTTCAGCACCAATCTTGACCACACCAGATTGGAATAAGCCATTCCATGTTCATGTGGATGCATCCAATTATGCCATTGGATGTGTGCTTGCACAACCTACTGGTGAAGGTAATATGGATCTTCCAATTGCCTATGCCAGTAGACAGTTGAATGCGGCTGAACGAAATTACACCACTACGGAGAGAGAAGGCTTAGGCATGGTATATGCAGTTAAGAAATTTAGACACTATTTGCTTGCAAATAAGTTTAAATTTTTTACTGATCATCAGGCTTTGCTATACCTCGTAAACAAACCATGCAATACAGGAAGATTAGTAAGATGGTTTCTCTTACTAATGGAATATGATTTCGAGGTTGTGGTGAGGAAAGGTAGGACTCATTTGAGAGCAGATCATCTCTCTAGGCTCACCTCCGGAGAAGCCCCACAGGGAGTATCAGATGATCTTCCTGACGCTTACTTGTTCAATTTAGAAGTGGTGCCGCAGTGGGCTAGGTCATTGGTACCAGTATTGACATACGGGCCTAACCATCCAGTAGTAAACACACGGAATAAAGAGGTCGTGAAAGCCCAAAAGTACCAAATCATGGCAGGAAGCATGTACAAGCACACAGATCAAGGGATCTTGGCTTGTTGTGTAGAAGAGGACGAGTATGCTAAATGGTTGCAATTAGCACATGTAGGTGCATTGGAGCAACACTATTCAAAACAACGAACCTTACAGACCCTAAGGAGACTCGGAGTGCATTGGCCAACTATGGAAGCGGATGTCCAAAAGTTGTGCAAGGAATGCTCAATCTGTCGCACTAAACCACCGGTGGAACATGCCACTCTTTATCAAGTGTCCATAGTGCCGGATTGGAGTGAACCTCTAGTGTCCTTCCTGAGGACGAAAACATTCCCTCCAGACATGACTCTGGCTAGGAAAAGGAGTTTAGAGCAAGAAGCCCAGGATTACTCACTCATTGGTGATAATCTATACAAACGCGGTAAAGATGGTTACCTGAGACTGTGTGCCCATGAGAGTGAATATCTTAAGATCTTGGAAACTGCTCACCAAGGTGTAGCAGGAGGACACTTTGGACCAGATCGGGTGATCAAGGCAGTACTATTTGCGGGCTTCTGGTAGCCTACCCTTCACATGGATGCACATACCTATGTGGTGTGATGTCTGTCAGAGAACTCAGTATCCTATACGAAAAGATGAGATGCCATTGAAACCTATGATGGGTGGACGTGCGTTCTCTAAGTGGGGAATAGACTTCATAGGTCCTATTAATCCCCCAGCTAAGGGTTCTCATGCAGAATACATCATTGTTGCGACAGACTATCTAACTAAGTGGGTAGAGGTAAAGGCTACGACAAAGAACGATGCTCAAACAACTGCTAAATTCTTGTTTGAGAATGTATTCACAAGATATGGGCTACCTATAGAGCTTGTAAGTGATAGAGGCACTCACTTCTTGAACGAAGTGATTGAAAATCTACTCCAAGAATTCTTGGTAATACATAAGAAGTCTGCCCCCTATCACCCTCAAGCTAATGGACAAGCCGAAAGCACCAACAAGATTTTATGCAATGTACTGAAAAAATTAGTAAACACTAAACGCTCTGATTGGGACAAATAGCTACACCATGCTGTTTGGGCATACCGAGTCGCCTACAAAACGGTACTCCAAGCCACCCCCTTTCAGATGGTATTTGGCCAAAACGCGGTGCTACCCTTGGACTTCTTGATACCTACTTTGAAGGTAGCACAAGAGCACGAATGGATGGGTCATGAACTCTCTTCTAGACTTTTTGACCTTGAACGATTAGGAGAAACAAGACTGAGAGCAGCTGCAGGGATATATGCAGCAAAGAAACGACAGAAGGCATACTTTGATGCCCATGTGAAGGATAAGAGTTTGAAAGCGGGAGATCTAGTTTTAGTCTACACATTGAAACAACATGCAAGGAAGCTAGAAAAGAGAGGCTACGGACCTATGATCATCAATAGGATCTCAACAAGTGGTGCAGTGCAACTAGCCACATTAGAAGGCGATGTTCTCCCAAACTATATTAGTGGATGCAGAGTTAAGTTGTATCAGGAACCTCTCACAGAGGAAATGCTAAGTCGACTCAACATTGCTAAGAAACGCAAAGAGGAAGAAAAGCGAATTCGAGAAGAAGCTCAAGCAGAAGCCCTAGAGCGCATACGGAAAATGAAATTAAGAAGACAAGGTAGAGAGCGACCGGTGCCAGATGCATATGCAGATCCAGGATATCCCGTGGCTATGTGTGAAGTTTCAGGTGTTAGCTCACCTAGAATAACTGACCGACGTCCTTTCATAACCTTAGACGTAGGACAAGGAAAGAGTGCAAGGACTGTAAGAGCATTGATCGACTCAGGGGCAGCCACTAGTGTTGTTAAATTGTCTTTCTGTCAAGAGTTGCAATTAACTGTCAATCCTGTGGAAGCATATCTCATAGGATTGGGAGGTGTGGAAACCCCTTGCATAGGCGAGGTGGAACTTCCCCTCTATATTCATGATGAAGCAATGACAGTTAAAGTACTAGTATGTCAAGATGAGGATCTCACGGAACCCCTCGTCTTGGGTCAAGACTGGATCTATAACCAAGCAGTCAACTTAAACCTAAGAAGTGGGTTTCTTCAGGTTTGGGTCAATCATAGTCGAATTACAGTAGAGTTGGATAATGGAGCACCCAAGGAACTAGGAAAGGCACAGACTCCTGGTCCTTCCAGGAATACATATGAAGATGACCATGTTGTTCTTGTCCAAAACTATGTGTTGCAGAGGAATGATATTCGCAAAAAAGGAGTCGGGGATGCAAAGGAATTCCCTTCTTTTCCAAAGGCCAGAAGGAGGCAGCAACCAAAGGTGGATCAAAGGCAGAAGAAGCAGAGTACTACCTATGTCCGAGATCAAAAGTACCTGTGCAGCAAAATGTCCCAGCAAGTGAAACAAGTGTGGGTACTGAAAGGCGAACACCCGGTTGCACTCCCGCCAACTACACGGGCTAAGTCTCTTATTAGTAACCAACAACATGAAATTAATAAGAAGTCTTGCAGAAATTCTCCTGCTAACGTGAAAGCTATTTGGGTGCCCAAGAAGTCGATGAAGGCTAGCCCACAATCAAGACAAATTTGGGTGCCTAAGGCTTGCTTGCGGGCGCAAATGGCTACGCCGAGGCCACAACCTACACAGTGTAACCCATTCACTCGCGCAACCAGCATTCACTCGTTTTCAACACTCAAGAACACACCAAGGCCCATGCGCACGCACATAATCACTTGTAAATGGGTCCCTAAAAGGCCTCATTTTCAAACCGAGACACCGATAAAGCTCTCTAGAGTCTCCACGAAACCAAAAGCAAAACCCATCCACTGCATTTGGCAGCCTCAGACTTGTACCAAACCCCCAGACCCCATTTGTAAATCCATGATAACTTACTAACCACATCACTATCACTTTACATCATTCCACTTAACTCTTAGGTCTACCGAACGACTAACCACACACACACTTGCACCGAGCACTTACTAACCCATTATTCGCTCCCGACCCTCATGTTAATATTGTAATGGGAACAACAACGACCCTCCCTGGTTCTGTACAATATTAACACGTGTTTGTATATTCTCACAGAGACAGGTAGCAAGAAGTAACATGGCAGATACGGTAGGAACTAGCTCCCAGGCAAGCACCAGCCCCCAAGTGGTGGACATCGAATGCCTTTTGGTCGAGGAGGAATTAAAGGAAAGACCAGTGGCATTACGGGCATTACATGCCATACCAATTCAGAATCCTCCACAGGGTCATACAATGCCGGTGGGCAAAGCTTCACACTGGTTCAGTGACGTTGTTGGACCTCTGGGTGAAGGCACATATATGTGGGAGTCCGAGGTAGAATTCAATGGACGTTGGGGCAGATACCATTTCTTTACCAGGGAGTTTGAAAAGCTACAGAACAATGAAGGACTGAAGTCGATATGGAAGAAGGCGGGGCTTTATGATTACTTCAAGTTCCAACTACCAAAGCCAGATTTTCTAAGGTGCTCATACTTAATTAGTACCCTCACTCCCAGCAAAGACAAGAAAGGATACAGCTCCTTTGTGCTCCCATCTCTCACAAGGGGCAATGAGCTGAAGCGTTTCCGCTTGACTATCAACTTGGTAAGAGAAGCACTCGACATGAAAGGTATGCACATCCCAACAGAGAAAGAGACTATGGTTCCAGACAATATGAAGAACAGGAATCTGACGAAGTGGAAGGACATGGTTGCGATGACACCTACAATTGCCATTCACTTACGCATGGTCATGCAACATTTCGCATTCCCCGCGCAGGAGAGGTTCACAATGCCCCCCAAAAAGATCTGGTTTAGCCTCTACCTGGCGGATGCTTTTGATTTGTCCATCAATATGCCCCACTGGATTATCGACCAGATTCATATGGCTCATCAGAGATGGTATAAGAAGCAAAAGTCTGTGTTGTATGGTTGCTGTGCACTTACAAGAATTGTATACAGATGTCTCGCATATGATGTACCGGTGTAGAGGGCTCTCATTTGGTCCAGAGCACAGGAGTTTCAACGCAGATTGTCAGCTGTGGGGCCTCCCTCAAAGAAGATGAGAGGCGCTGTCCAGATGCCTTGTGCACAAGCTCGCGGTGCAACCCTAATGCCTGAAACAACCTCAAGACTTCCCCGACGAGTGCAACCATTTACTATCAGGTTACCCAGGCACAGCACAGATGGCCCTAACCTTGTGTTTCCACCAGTACCGACTGATCTGGAATTCCCGCATGGATTCACTCTGGAGGATCTAACGGACGAAGAAGTTGCTAGAATCATCGACGCTGTAAATGCGGAAGTTGAAGCAGAGCAAGCTGGTGGACAGCAAACTGCCCCAGACCAAGCCCAGCCCAGCCAACCGGACGTAGTCAATGTGAACGATGAAGAAGAAGCACATGAGGAGGCACAGGGTGGACAATCAGAAGCAGAAGAACAAGAGTATGATTAGGAAGCCCTACAAGTACTGGAAGGTGCCCCCGCCTATACTAACGCATTAAAGAATCTCTACGATACGATGAACCGAGTCCAAGAGCAACACAGGCTATCATTAGCTGCAGGTAAAGCCCTCATGAACCAGATTCTAGAGGAGGAAGGCGTGGACGAGCAATACCGTGCCACCCTGGAAATGATATCAGATGCTTTGGGAGTACCTGAAACGGTGCATACTGCACTAGCGCAATCACGAAGGACAGAGAAAAGATATGGAAGACGCCCCCCACGAACGGGAAAACGAATGAATGTATTAGGATCAGGACCACAAGGCACCCCCACAACCACTGGCACAGCACACACGGTTCACGACACCGAGGAAGCCCACACATCGAGTGCACCTCCATCACCTCCCTTTCCACCCTCTCCCCCACATCAGCCCCCTTCACCTCCCCCTGCCACTGTAACCTCTACTGTCACCACCTCCGAACCCACTACACACACTGACGCACAAACCATCAGTCAACCCACATACTCTATTTCCACAGGAAACATAAGTCTAACCACAACCACGGTAAGCCCCACTCCTCCGATCACACTTCCTGGGAGTTCACAATTACACACCCCTCTATACACGTTCACAACTCTCACCGCAACCACAATCCCCATGTTCATAGTCACTCCCACCACGGCCTCCACTTTTGAATCCATGGAGGTGTCACCCACCTCTGCACCTCTCCCACCCCCCATTTACCCACAATCCCCCATTCCCCCACCTCCCCCCTCACCCTTCTCTAGTGCTGCATCCACACTTCCCTTTCCCTTCCCCTCCCCCTCTGCATTCAACACCATTTCTCCCACCATTCCTCTTAATAATGTATTTAATAATATGTATCAATGCATGTCCCAACTTCAGCAACATTACCAACACCTTGACAACCAACATACAAGGCTTTTCCGGAGCCACGAAGATCTCCAAGCACGATGTAGGGATCTTGAAGAGCAGAAGCAGCTACTACAACAGCAGCACGTGACCTTACAGGAACAATACGCACAATTAGTAGCCAACCCACCCCAAGCAGATGATGAAGAGCGACGACACATGGACGAGTTGCTACATTCTCAGATCACGGATAACCTGAAGCTTCGACGGAACTTGGGCCTCCTACGTAAGCATATGTCTACAGCGCTAGAGGAGAATAAACGATTACAGAAACAGAATGAAGAAAATCTGGAGGCGGCCATGGAGGGTTCCCCACAGGAGATTGACCCAGAACGATTCAAGGCAATTCCCTCTGAGAATATGAAAGTGGTGTTAGAAACTCATGCAGATCTAATGGAGGCGCATGCCGCCTTAGAAAAAGAGAGAGATGATTTGCTAAGGCAGTTGGCCACCCGACAGACATCACCCAGCAAAAGCACAACCGCAGAAGATACATCAGAAGAGATCACTAAACTCCAGGCCGAACTTGAGGAATTACGTAGCAAGGTCATGGAATATGAGCGTCAGCCCTCCCCTCTGGTAGAGCCCGAGCCTGACGATCTTGTGCCAATTGAAGTAGAAGAAACATTCGAGGATCCCTATGTTCCGATGCCAACACCCGGGGGTAAGCGAACAGAACAGGGCATGGACACAATTGAAATTGAGGCACCTGAATGGATGCAAAAATTAGAGAAAGTAGCCACGACGCATGATGACAGGGTGGCAGTCCAAATCGCATTGATGTCAAAATTGGAAGAGGTTGTAATAAAATCCGATTATTTTCAGAATCTCTCACACCATAGGTGGATCGGCCCATCGGATGACCTGTATGTTCCTTTTTGCGTGTTAATGGCGGATTATAATGCAGAGATCAAGCACCACACCTCAAGGGAACCCACCTCTGCCACCCAATTTGCACCTGACGACATCCCAGAAAGTGCCAAGCAGGGACATATTCGCCAACCGATGTGGAGAATTCGGTTGCTTGAAACATACCCGGAAATGGTAAGAACATGGAACAACATGCCCTTGTACATCAAATATAACCCATGTTATTGCCCTGTATTTCGAAGGAGATCATGGCCGGAGTACACACAAACAGTGCTGACGATTAAAGGATGTGAGAAGTGGCTCAATTATGTGTACTTCGCACCCCCGAAGGGCCCACCTACGATTGGATATATGATTTCGACGATTCGACATTGGGGGGTCCGGTTCAAGAATGTACCTGATGTCATGACTCAGATGTGCCTGAAGATTTTTGAACTTATGTTGGTCATCTTCAGGACCTTCAAAAATGTCAAGGAACCGCATCTCTCAGCATTAGGATTTAATGAAGGTAATCAGGACCTTGTATACGACATGAGCACAACCCCATCGATTAATGTTGTGTATGCATGGCACGCTCGCATCAAATATCTACCGGCCTGCTTCAAACAAACGTTTGAAGGGATGTTTGTCACGGGATTCTGGGAATATCACTCCGAGATATTCATTCCCAGACCATCCCATCTCTTGCAGTTGTTTGCAGTGGAACAAGCTCTCCATTCCGAAAAGCTACGTATACCACATCCAGAGGTTCCCGGGCCGGTAGATTGGGATGCGCTACTCACAGATTTGGCCAAAGGATTGAGGATTGCCGAACATCACTTAGCGCAGGATGTCGTCGAGTACTACATCCAAAAACCCACACAACAAGGGTCTGTCAGGGACGACAGACGCGAGAGAGGGGGGGGTGTTAGCAGCGGACAAGGCACTGAAGGACTAACGAGGCATGGCAGTCAAAGAAGAGAGTCAGAAGGGAGAGAAGGCACAAGCAGACAAGGGAGTCAACGAAGATCTGGCAAATAGGCCAATAATTTTCTTCAGGAAGAAGTACGTATGAGCATTCACGCAGATTTAGCACTAAGGCAACCTTAATTTTTCAAAACCTCTACACCAATTAAAAGTGATTCTCATCACTAAACACCATTGTAAATACCATTTCATCTTTTTGTAGCTCCATTTTGTGCAAGCCAAGGAGTCCTTGAGCTTGAGGAGCTTTAGAAGTATCTACCTGCCAATTTTCGTATTTTTTAGATCTCGTTTGAGCCCTCAAATAAGCCCTGGAACCTAATTTTTAACTAGGCCGAACACTAGGTCTGAACAGGGCCAAAGCTAGTCACAAACTATAAAAGGAGCTAGAGAGCTCATTTTTGGGGTGACATTGTAATTGAAATGAACTTGTAAGAGCTTTTTGAAAGTAATCTAAGAACTCCATTGCTACTCACTCTTTGTCTTACTGTGTGTGCGCGTGTGTGTGTATGTGTGTGCATGTTTGTGTGCTTCTCACTCACGCACTTGTGCCTTCACTTGCTCGAGGTCATCATACCATCCTCACGTCTTCCCGGATTGACATTAAAGGAGGTGCTACTCATCACTGAGCTACAGCAAGCAACATAGGGCTCCTGTTCCCAAGGATGCTTCCATCCAAGCTTGGATTCCTCTAACCAAACCCCATGTGGATCTCTATGGACCCATGAAAACCCCTTCACTTAGGATCCATCTACTTCTTTCTCCTAGTAGATGACAACTCAAGATAAATTTCGATATATACCTTTTCGAAGTTTCAAAAATGGATATCTCAAGTTGAGATTGAAGTATCCAAGTGACTCAAGAATAATAGATCACATGGAGGTTGTGTGTTTATCAATCACGACTTTGAAAATTTCTTAAAGCAAAAAGGCATCAAGAGATAAGTCACTCAACCTTACACTCCATTCGAAAATGAAGTTGTTGAGAGAAAGATTCGAAGTGTAATGGAAATGGCATGAACCATGATTTGCAAAAAAGAATTAGCATTTAAGTTTTAGGCAAACGTAGTGCACAATTTAGTGCACATAAGTAATAGACGTGCAAATACGAAGTAGCCTACAGTTGTTGTATCATCCATCGAGGTTGAGTACTGAGCATCCAACTTCGTAGCATGTGAGACCATTTAGCTTCAACCTTTACTATCTAACATTGGTGTGTTGTAGGTTACTCTGACATGCTTTTGCACGAACAACTAATCAGCCTTTGCCATTGCCAAGAATCTAGTGTTTCATGCTCAAACGAAACACGTTGAGATATAGTACCATTTCATCCATGAGAAGCTCGTATCTCAAGAGACTACTCTAGAGAAATGTACCTCTTAGGAGAACCTGGTCAACATGTTCATGAAGGATCTATATCTAGTTCCACTCTAGTGCTTGATGGATCTCTCCACCATTCAATTGCTCCAAAATGGAGTTGTAGAAGCTAGTGTTGATGACATGATTGCTACTACATCATTTATGTTTGTATCTCTAGGAGTCCATATCCACTTTGTATCAAGGAGACATTCCATTGCCACTTTATGTCAATTTTATATTGTATCTCCTTTGTATTTGGGTACCTTTCCATTGGTTTCTACTAGTGTACTCATTCCCCTTCAAGGGGAATTATCGCACATTTGATGTACTTTGAAGAGCCCCTCCCAAATCTACATAAGGAGGGCCTCTTCCCCCATTTGAAAGTCATTAGAATCTTGATGATCCTACTCCATGCTCTCAGCAAGCTCACTCTAATCCATGTGAGTTTTCCCCTTTCATGTTCTACTCACTTTTCAGTCTCACACTCTTTCATTTTGTGAGTACACTCTTCTTTACATTTTTCTTCTACGCATGTAATCCTATAGAGAACTCCAAGACAACATTAAAAATATGAGTTATGGCTAAGAAGGCTCCACTTCATTTCTTACAATGTGATGCCAACTTTGCAAACATTTTTATGAAGGATTTGGTGATGGAGTAGGACAACTATAATACACTAGTTAGGATCCTCTGAAGTGAAAATATGCTCAGTCATGTCTCATGCTTTTTATCCATTGCTCTCTTCATTCTTCCTTATCTTTATCTACACCAAATGTCTCTTTGTCATTTTCCATACTCTTGCTTGACTTCATTAATATTCATAAAGACCAATTTGGGATTGGTCTATACCAACAATCATGTCATATTTGAGTTTTCAATGGAGACTCAAAAGATATGCATAATCTATTGTTACAATATAAAGATCTATTCTCCAAAAGGAATTTTTTTTGATACATTGTTCCCCTATTTGCATACAAAAAATTCAAGATAGATGCATAAAAAGGGTCATGCTTAAGTTTTTCTTGAATTTGAATCAGGTAAGAATTTTTTACAAAAAGGAGATTACATAAAGATTTCCCACTCAATGCATCGATGATCTTATGTTCCTTACCAGAAAAATAATTAATATCAACATCATACTCCCTTAACTGTTCAATCCAATGCTTTTGCCTATTGTTAAGAAATGGTATTTTCAAAATGTATTTTAAACTCTGATGATGTGTTTTCAATTCAAACTTAATGCCTAATAGTAGTCTCCAATGCTTAAGTGCATGTACAACAGCAAGCGTTTCTAAATCATGAGTAGGATAATTAAGTTCATGTTTTCTTTCTTTCCTCGAATTATATGCAGCCACCCTACCATCTTGCCTTTGACTACCACTTGCATCACATGCAACCACAATGGGTTTTCCCATTTCTAGTATTTTCAAAACACAACTTTCAATGACTTTTTGTTTCAAAGATTCCAATGATTTTTTATAGGCATCACTTCACAAAAATCATGCGTTCTCTTTAGCCAACACTATGCGGGGAGTCTCTATCTTATAAAAATACTTAATATGTGCTCTTTCATATTGCACCAATCCTAAAACATTTTATAACACCCCTTGTAATATTAGGAACATGCCAATAAACTCTTGTTTTCACTTTATCTTGGTCTATATGAATTCCCTTTTTAGATATAGCTCTTCATGGATAGACATTTTTATCCTTAACAACAAAATGCTTACTCTTTAACCCATACAATTTGTGTTCTGTAAGAGTTTGCAAAGTCTTCTTGAGATTTACATAATTTTCACAATGATCTTTAGAGTATACAAATATATCATCAAGAAATACTAAGATGAATTCATCTAGGTAATTGTGAAAAATATTCTTCATCAAGCACATGAACATGGAAATATAGTTAGTTAATGTAAAGGTAAAACCATAAATGTATAGCGGCCATACCATGTTTGAAAAGTGGTCCTAGGTATGTCTTTTGTTTTGATCCTAATTTTGTTATATCTAGACCTTAAGTCAATCTTCGTGAATATAATCTCTCCACTCCATTAACATAAAAAGTCATCTATGTGAGAGAGTGGGTGCTTACTTTTAATTGTTGTTTTATTCAACACCCTCTAGTCAATATATAACCTATAAGAGCCATCTTTCTTCTTTTAAAATAAATTAGATGCTCCCAAGGTGAAAAATTGATCTTATCAAGCCTTTTTTAAAAAGATCATCTAATTGAATCTTAAGATCCTTTATTACATCTATATTAAATATATAGGGTGCTCTAGAATATGGTTTGCTCTCCGAGTAGACGTCGACGACAAGGTCAATCTGCCTAGTTGGAGGTATACCACGCAAGACTTCAGGAAATACATCTCCATATTCTTTCAAAATATTTTCTACATTATTTTGAAGATTTTCATCATTGTGTTTCTCATGAAGGTTGTTCACGTACACTACAAATGTTCTACACCCATTATGTATACCTCTAATTATCTACATAGCAAAATTGAGAATACACAAAGGATTATGAACATCACATACATTGTGCATATATTCATCATCTAGCCTTAAAGTGATTCTTATTTGTTTGCAATCAATCGGTGTAGAATTTCAAATTAACGAGACCATGCCCACAATTGCATCACTTTGTTACATTTTGATCACATGGAAGCTTGTACTTGTCAAAAAACGTAAACATAATGCTTTCAATGTATCCTTTTGTAGAGTGTAGTCCTCCATTGGCTATCTCTACACGTCTTGTTATCTGCATATTTAGGGGTATCCCGAAATTCTATACAAATTTGAAAGATAGAAAACAAGAAATGTGATTCTATGAATAAAAAGCATACCCAAAATCATAAGTGTAGAAGCCCTTGGGAAAGAACTAGCCACCATGCAACGTAAGGTAGACCTTGGGCACTTACCTTCATCATGTACTTTCTCAATTCTTACACCTTCCTCAATGATGTTTATTTCCTTTGATCGTGGAGGCCAAAAGATTGCCTTGTTTGGGAATTCATGTGTCTAATGCCATTGATCCCCCTAGTGGAAACACAAACAAAGTTTTTTTGTCCCCTCAATAAAATTAGGACCTTGTTGTCAATGGATGGGTTGATGCCTCCTTTGATTTCCCACTTGAGTAGGATTCTTAGCTTGATTGTTAGAAGATGAAGCATTCTTTGAATTTTTCATGTTTCTTGTGGTAGGTCTCTATGGCCTATGTCCCTTTGCAATGAATCTAGTTCTATTTGCCTTCTGTAAATTGAACTTCTCCATCTTCTCAAAATTCACAACCATTGCAACAACATCCCAAGAATCAACACATCCAAATCCCTTCACTTGATAGAAGAGATCCATACAAATTTCTTCAATACACGTGCTCTTTAGAGCATGATTGACTTTAAGAAATACCATGTCATCTTTTTGAAATTCAAGAGCTCTTCTCTTCAAATCGTATAATTTCTTTTGTCTTTTCTAACCTTCTTTTAAGTGTTGCTTAATTTTTCCAATTTCTTTATCCATCATCTTAAGCATTTCTTTAGATACTTCCACTTTATTTGGAAAGCTAGAAAATGAAGGTGACATTAAACAATTATAACCATACATAGCCTCAAATGGAGCGGATTTTATAGATGCATCCCATGAACTATTGTATGAAAATTGGAGTAAGGGAAAATATTCACTCCATTTATCCTACTTTTCATTCAGATACATATGCAACATATCTTGAACTACTTGATTAACACTCTTGATTTCCCCATCAATTTGTGGATGGAAAGATGTACTCATGCAAAGTTTAGTTCCAATCAATTCAAATGTTGCTCTCGAAAAGTTTGATGTGAATCTAGAGTCTCAATAAAAAATTATGTCTTTTTAACAAATATTCTTGCAACATTCAAGGCAGTACGTAGATTAATCTTATTCAAAGTTTGGGAAGGAAATTACCTACAAGGTAAAGGAACCTAATAAAGAAACATCTTCTCCAATTCATGAAATTCGTGCAAGGTGGATGCAAGAAGAGGAAGAATGAATTGATATTCAAAGTGGCCTCCACACACATAGATGGATTACAACTTATGCAAAGAAATGGAGCTAGGTATGGTTTTGTGCAAAAAGCACATGAAAAAAAAGTATGTAGGTTAAAAGAGGCATGGTATGGATTGAAGATTGCACCACATACTTGGTGTAAAAAGATACATGTGTACTTGCTAGTGTTGAAATAGTATTCCTTACATTTTCTCATGCAAATGTAGTGCATCATCAGCTTTTCCAATGTACAAATAGCTTCATTCATTCTATGATCTTTTGTTATTTGTATCTATAGCTCCAATAGTATCACAATCTCTTGATTTCTTTATTTCCATCTTTCTTTGCCATATGAAAGTCCCTCTATCTTGTACAATAACCACAACCTATATTGTCCATCATACATTCCCTCCTACTTTCCATCCATGGCAGATTGTAGTAAAGGTTGAAACATTCACTCTTGTATGGCTTTTGCTAGATCTGGATGATTCCTTCACAACCAGAACTCACCATGGATTCTAATTGCAAGTTCAACCATATGATTATACAGAGCACAAAATAATGGCAAGGTGGTATGACCATTGATGAATCTTGTGAAGGAAGCAACAAATGGATATGAAAACAAAACAAATGGTCCGCCATAGTAGAACAAGATGACATATAAGAAGAAAAAAATGAGAAAAAAATAAAATATTTTGACAATGGTTTGTCTCATTTTTTGAGAGTGTTTAACAACCAATTTCGACATTGAAGCATTCCTCAAAATTCCATTGGCTGCACGTGTGTCCTCTTGCATGGGTATCATCATGATTATCATAGTAATTTGAGGAGGAGTACAATGAAGTGTTATTGAGTTGGTACATGGAGACTCGAATTCATACAAAAATAAGCAACATGATTGCATAAGTTCCTTTTCATATTTGTTATATAAATTCTTTGAGGATTGAACAATTATTGATTGAAAATGATGTTCTATGTGAAATGGCTCATTGTATGTTAAAGGCTCAAGAAATGCCTGATTCATTCTAGGCAGAAGCAGTCATTACAACAGTCTACATCCTCAATCGAAGCTACACAAAAGCACTGAAGGGGATGACTCCTCAAGAAGCATATTCTGGTAAAAAGCCTTTAGTTTTGCATTTCAGAATTTTTGGTTGTTTCTGTTATGCACATATTCCTGATTCAACAAGATCAAAGTTGGATTCAAAAAGCAAAAAGTGTGTCTTCCTAGGATATAGTGAAGAGTCTAAAGCATATAGGTTGTGGGATCCTGAGGCAAGGAAGATTTTTGTCAGCCGAGATGTGGTGTTTGATGAATGACCACACTTCGTAGAAGATAAAGGTAAATCTACTATCTCATCAAACGGAGAAATATCTCACTTTGTGCCTATCAAAAGACAGGTTAAAATTGAGGAGGAGGAAACATCTGATGGAGAAATTTCCTAATAAAAAGCCAACCAGTTGTAGCTGCACAGCGTAAGCCACTACCGAAGTGGGCACAACAGCTCTTTGATGATCACAATCCACATGTAGATTTACTAGAATCATCCTCGGATGGATTACAAAGATCAAAGAGAATAGACGAGTAGAGAAGAGCCTTAGAAAACATTGTTAACATGGCTCTAATGGAAGATATCATGGGCTCGATAAAGGAACCTACCACTATTGAAGAAGCCCTTGATGATCGGGGATGGAGAGCGGCAATGCAGTCTGAGTATGATAGTATACTCAAAAATGATACATGGGATCTAGTCGACTTGCGACCAAAGAAGAACGTAATAGGTACTAAATGGATTTGGAAAGCTAAGTATAAAGCAGATGGAACATTAGAAAAGTATAAGGCAAGATTAGTTGCACAGGGTTTTTCACAAATCGAAGGATTTGATGTTCAAGAAACTTTTGCACCAACAGCACACATGACAACTATTCAGACGGTACTTGCAATAGCTGCACAAAAAGCTTGGTCTATTTTCCAGATGGATGTCAAATCTGCATTTTTGAATGGTCATCTCAAGGAGGAGGTATATGTATCTCAACCACCAGGTTTTGAGGTGCCCGATTCTGAAAATAAAGTTTGCAGGTTGAAGAAAGCTTTGTATGGACTTAAGCAAGCTCCACGGGCTTGGTACCAACGGATAGATAATTTTTTCAAAAATATGGGTTTTGAAAGAAGTACTTCTGATGCTAACTTATATGTAACAAAAAGGGATAGCAAGCTAGTTGTTGTCATTGTATATGTAGATGATTTAATCATTACAGGAGATCATGAGGAACTCATCAATCAGACTTGGATCAGCTTGGGAATTGACTTTTAAATGACAGACTTAGGTCTACTCCATTTTTGTCTAAGAATTGAAGTATGGCAAAGGAAGGATGGCATTTTCATCTCACAACAAAAATATGCCAAAGAAACTCTCAAGGCATTTTGAATGATGGACTGCAAACGAACTAGCACACCTATGGAGGTAAATCATAAGCTATCTATGGATGATGAAATGCCTGATGTAGATGCTAAGAAGGATAGGAAGCTCGTCGGAAGTCTTATTTTTCTGTGCAACACTAGACCGGACATTTGCTATGTTGTTGGAGTGTTAAGCAGGTTTTCCAATAAACCTAAGGAGAGTCACTGGAATGCTGGAATGCGAATTCTAAGGTACATTGCAGGAACCTTGGATTTTGGTATTTTGTATACCACAGGTGATACATTTCAAGGATATTGTGATTCAGATTGGGCTGGAGCTTGTGATTCTAAAAACTCAGTTTCTGGATGTTGTTTCTCACTTGGTTCAAGAATATTTTCTTGGGTAAGTATGAAGCAACCAACTCTCGCACTCTCCTCTACTGAAGCAGAGTACAAAGCGGCTTGTTTTGCTTCTTGTGAGGCAGTCTGGTAAGGAGAATTCTTGCAGATCTAGGCTTTCCATCAAATATGCCGACTGTACTCAAGTGTGATAATCAAAGTTGTATGGCTATTGCAAAGAACCCAGTATTTCATGCTCGCACCAAGCACATAGAAGTACAGTACCATTACATTCGTGAGCTAATTGAAGATGAAATTGTGGAGCTAGAATATTGCCCAACAGAGGCAAATTAAGCTGATATATTCACTAAAGCACTTGGAAGAGAGCAGCTCAACTGACATCTTCAGCAGATAGGCATAGGACCGAGACCTACTTGATTTATCATCGATAAACATTGAGGGGGGGTGTTAGTATATGATCAATGTCTACCCCTCATGATTGTATGCACATTTTATAAGTCCCCCTTTATGAGGAGAAGCCAAGCGTGCATTACCCAATTGATGGGAATCCCAACTTGCATGTTGGATGAAGGTCATATTGGACCATGTAAGGTATTGTAAGGAAAGGGAGTTACCAGGGTCCCCAATTGTGGCGCGACGGTAAAGGGAATATTCCATGGAATGTTCCTTGATGGAGTAAAAAATTATTTATATTTGTTAGGTCCGTTCAACCGGTCTAAGCCGTGTATGGCAATTACGCGGGCAGTGGATGCCCATGCTCTACCGCCCATTTATAGCCGTCCACAGAAGGCCACCCATGATCCTATATATACATGACTTCTGCACTACCTGAGACATCAAGTTGAGCCAGCATACCTCTACCTTGTGTCTCCCTATCTAGATTTGTCTAGATCACCATTTAAGCTCTACCTTGAGAGCGTACGGGTGGACAACGCCATCATCTTTGTACTTGCTGCTAGTAGAAAATTGTTGAGATTCTCCTATATCTATTATCTTCTGTGCTATTGCTCCTGTGTTATATTGTGTAACTATTGTCTTACAGGCCCATTTAAAGTGTATCTTCCATGAATATATTAGTTTTGGGAGAGAGAGAAAGTTCGTGTGAAAATCATGAAAAGTGATATGTGTCAAACTTTGTGCTTGTTGGAGGTACATAAAATTTGAAATTTTCCCTCTTGTTCTTCGAACTATATAATGGTGCTTTTAGGACATGTTCCACCTTTTTTTTCTAATCTCCAAAGCACAACAACTTCTTTCTTTTTCATAATTCTAGGTGCATTTGCCATGGAGAACCTCCATCCAAAACAATACCAATATTGTGCTAACTCATAAGTATGCAACAATGAGAAAGGTATGCCAAAGAGCTCTACAACCTTGTGAAGCTGAAGCACCATGAAAAGGCAAAAAGCATATTGAGATATGGATAGATGAAGTTGCTTATCCAAATTATCCTCGAATCAGAAGGTACCCACCTTTTCATAATGTTCATGATCTTATTAGATTTGCAGGAGATAGTGATGATGGTTTATGTGGATATTTTTCAAAGCTCCAGGTGATCTCAAACAACTACATGCAATACATTAAGCAGATGAATTTTTGAAGATCATTAGGAAAGATGTTATATCTGATATGTATGTGATTGATTTAAAAAGGACAATCATAGAGCTTATAGGAACCATCCCAAAGGCTTGGAGTGTCAAAAACATAACTTAGCACTTGATGAGATTTAACGAGATTATTTACTGCAATGTTAATATTTCAAATAAACATCTCATGGTCTTAATCTTTATGTTTTTACACCATATCATATTTTTGCATGCTCCATTCTTTGTGGAAAAAGGAACCTTTGACAGTCATGGGATGGAAAAGTCTCATTATGAAGCAAGAACAAGCTTCTTCAAATGCACAAGAAAAGAGGTTACAAAAATAAATCCATTCAAAGAGCTTTTTTATTAGTTCTTTAGAAGAAAAATACAAAGGAACACATGCCAAAATTTATCAACAAACAAAAAATATAAATGTGAGGAGGAAAATCATTCTAGGACATAGCTAGATTAAATACAAGAAGAATGATATCTCATTCTAATGTCAATCTGAAGGTACAAAGATGCTATCAGATAGAATATGGAATATGTTTTGGTATTTTTCCTACCAAAAACTACATATGGACGTATTCACAATTTCTGAAACCATAGAAATGATGATATAAAAAGGCATTATTCTTATTTGAGTCTTTTGAATGAGCTTGACTATAGAAAATCTCCTCTATATCTAAGATACCCTTTCCTCCTACAACCACCAATACTTCTTACATATGATACCTTTGCCCCCAATGCATATCTAGAATAACAATGGAAGTAACAAGCTCTTGAAGCTTTCATTGTGTCCTTCCATTTCCTAAGAAAATTGTCTTTAATTGATATAGATATCTACAAAAAATGTCACAATAGTAAGATTTTATATGTAATGGGGAAAAGGAATCATGAAGCAAAAGGAAAGTGCATAAGAAAATGAAAAAAAAAACTCAAATCAAGGTATGATTCAGGGACATGACGAATTCAAGCAATTAGGCTCATTGGAAAATCTTGGATGAGCCTAATCACTTCAATCATTCATCCCTCAAAATCATGAAAAATGAAAGATATTTTGTCTATTTTCTTTTGCAAATACCTATGAAAGACAAGGGACAAGAACGTTTTATATGGGAAAAATGAAGAAAAGCATTTTTTGACATGAATCCAAGATATGACCAATTCAAGCAATTAGGCTCACCAAGAAATGTTGGATGGGCCTAATCATTGAATTGGTCCTATGTGAAAATTAGTACAAGTAGCCTCATCAAGACCTCTAGGTATTAGAATCATGCAAATAGATATTCATTTTTAGGGGTTTGGCATGTTCTTGATGGAATGGTATTATTAGTTTCTCCGAATTCTGAACCAATAATAAGATAAAAAAGATAATATGGAATCTGAGGTTCAAGATTACTTCCTCTCTGTCTAAGATGTCAATGACCTTGCATAGGGAGAGAACAAAAAATCTCAAGTAATGGAATGAAACTAGGGCATGATTGATATAAGTGATTAGGACCATCCAAGATCTTTCGATGGTCCTAATCCCTTGAATTGGTCGTATGTCAAAACCATAAGAAATAGAGGCTATTTTTCCCATTTCTTTGGTCAATATCTATGAATCATAAGGAATAAGGGGATTCCATAAGAAGTGAACCAAATAACTCAAGTATATGAATGAGTCGACATGATCAATTCAAGTGATTAGGCTCATCAGAGAATCTTAGATGGGCCTAATTTCTTGAATTGATCATGTCTCAAAGATGAATCTTAAATGAAAGGGAAATGATTTTGAAAATACCTTAACCTCAAAGTCATCCTAAAGCAATTCTTTAGCATCAGTTCTTCTTGTTCTTTTGTCCTTACAACTTCCTTTTGTTCAGTTTTCTCACTAGATGAATGATAAAGCCAAATCAAAAAGCACATATTCACTAGAAGTAAACAACAACCACTTTCATGGTGTGGGAAAAAATCCATCCTCCCATGCAAGGGAGATGCCTTTCAACACTTTCTAGTCATTCTGGCCCTATCCAAAGGATCCTCCCCGAAGATGCTTCAATGAATGTATTTCTTGCTAGAGATTATAACTTCTTGTCCATTGACTATACTCAAAAATCTATTCCACTCATCCTTCAGAGATGGATTAGTTTTGTCTAGAAGGACTTCAAAATCAAAGGAGGGGTTAAACATTTTTATTGCATATGGAAACTGATTGAGTCCCAAACCCTCTTGAACCATGAAATCGAGTAGTTTCTGAGATGGAGAGATTGAGAATTGCATTTTTTTTATCCATTTTTGGATCTTTGAGGAATTTAAGTCTAGATGCAAGGGACGACCATTGTAAGTGACTAGAGGCAATCAAAGATGATCAAACACATGCTATTGCTTGAATTCATCATGTATAAAATTTAGGCGTATGAGTGCTCAATATGGATACACAAAGTTGTTGAAGATAGAAAATGAGAAAAAGCTAGGGGACCTGATATTTATGAGGGAAAGTAGACGTTGGAGAATCCATGTGGACCAACAAGAGCATGCAATGTGGAAGAGCTTCGAGAATCCCACATGATAATGTACGTTGGGATTTGCAATGGTCAGATGATGTGGACCAATCAAAAGGAACCATGTGGCATGAATGATCAATAGATCCTAAAGACTCTATATAAGCTCCTCAACTCATTTGTGGCATTTTTCTTCTGCTCTCTCTAGTCTCAATCAACTCCCCATATTCTTCATCACATTTGTTTTTTGACTCTCTTTTGCAAGAAACAAGCTTAGCTCATTTCTTGTTAAAGTCTCTTGGTGTGAAATATGAGATATGCATTTCTTGTGTTTTTGAAGTGTTTTTTAAATTGGTCTATGTTGAGCATTCATTCACATAGCTCGAAATATGACACTTCTTTGGGCGTGACTGATTCAAGAAATTAGGGCCATGAAAGAAGCTTGGATGGACCTAATCGCTTGAATTGATCATGTGCAAAGAGAACAAATATATGATGTTGATTTTCATTTCCTTTTTATAAAGATTTTTTCTTCATTTGATTATGTAATGAATTTCGCATTTCACAAATTGATGGAGAAAAAATACACAACCAATTCAAATGATAAGAGCCATTGGAGAAAATGAAAAATAACTCAAATTAAGATATGAGTCACGAACATGACCAATTCAAGTGATTAGGCTCAATGGGAGATATTGGATGGGCCTAATCGTTTGAATCAATCAACCTTTGAAATCATGAACTATCAAAGATATTGCCTATTACTTTTGCAACTACCTATGAGTAATAAGGGACAAGTGAGTTGTATATGGGAAAAATGAAAAAAAAAATTCTCACATGAATCTAGGACACAACCAATTCAAGCATTTAGGCTCATCAGAAAATGTTGGATGGGCCTAATAACTTGAATTGTTTATGTGTGAGAATCAATACAAATAGGCTCATCATGACCTCTAGGTATCATAATAATGCAAATAGATAGTCAATTTGAGGGTTTTGGCACATTGTGGATGCAATGGTAGTATCGGTTTCTCCTAATTTTTGAACCAGTAATAGGATACAGAAGTTCACATAGAATTTGAGGTTTAAGATGACTTCCTTTGTGTCCAGGATATCAAGGACCAACTTATTCAAGTGGTTAGGCCCATCCAAGATATTTTGATGGACCTAATTGCTTGAACAATTCATATATCAAAATCATAAGAAATCGAGGATATTTTTCCCATTTCTTTGGTGAATATCTATGAATGATGAAGAATAAGGGGATTCCATAAGAAGCAAACAAAAGAACTCAAGTATGTGAATGAATCTAGTACATGAACAATTTAGGAAATTAGGCTCCTTAGAAAATCTTGGATCGGCCTAATCTCTTAAGTTGGTCATGTGAAAAATATGAGTGATAAATGAAAGGAAAGTGATTTTGAAGGATTTTTAACCTTATACTCATCCTTAATTAATGCTTTAGCATCAACTATTATTATTCTTTTGTCCTCAACAACTTCCTTTTGTTCAATTCTCTTACCTCGATGGCAGGGACAATCGATGCAATCAAAGATGGTCAGACACATGCTATTGCTTGAATTGGTCGTGTATGAAATTTAAGCATAGGAGTGATCAGTATAGGTTCCATAAAGTTGTTGAAGGTAGAAAATGAGCAAAAGCTAAGGGACCCAATATTTATGAGGGAAACGAGATGTTGGGGAAACCACGTAGACCAGCAAGAGCATGCGCTATTGCAAGGCCTCAAGAATCCAAATGGTTAAATGATGTGGACGAATAGAATTTTGACACATGGAAACTTGCACCTATTATAGTTATGCATTACTTGACTAGCTTTGATGTGAACCTTTTCCTTATACATGGGCATCTTTTACTGTAGTGCTAGCTAGAGATTTTTTCCCCATGTTACCACACACATGATTCACTCATATGTGATGGTACTTTTTACTTAGGGATATTGTTCAGCCCTTACTTGAGTTCAATTCATTGTTAATAGAGAGAGCTATTGGAGCCATCCGTCTTCTCCATTTGTCTTGCTGTGTTTTCGATCCTTGTGTGTGCTTCTTATGTGTCTCTTGAACTTCTACACATACCAAACAATGGTATCAGAGTTGGTTCAGGTCCTTCTCAAGTTTTGGTTTTTTGCATCACAGTTCAAGTGCAATTTTAAAAGTGCAAATTGATTTCAGAGCATAGAATACTGAATTTCAATAGCTAAGAAACATTTCCAATAATTGTATTGTAGTTTAACCCCAATTTCAAAGCCATTCATGTAGTTAGAACTAGGATCAGAGTGATGGTTTGTGAGTCAAAATTTCATAATTCATTTCACCTTTCGTCGAAGTAATGCTCTTGTCACATTCTTGTTCCTTACTAAAATGGCTCCTCGCTCAGATGAACAGTCCGACGACTCACCCTCTGCATCACACGACTTCATTCATTAATCTTTTCAAAGGGTACAATGTTGTGTTACGCCTTTACATCATGCGTGCGACTTTTCACGATATATTTTACAAGAAATATGAATTCCTTTCCGGCAGCTTACACTAGCACGCATGGTGGACGCGAACCCAAAAATGGAAATTACAATTAAGGCTCATCAATGATGCCCTGGATATACAAAGTTCAAGCTAATTTTAAAGGTTCGGGAAATCTTCTGCTTTAAGGAATCTAACATATCTTTCAAAATGGTAGGCTTGATAAGTTGTGCATCAGTCCTAACAGAACTGGCAACAACGACCTAGCTTATTATTAAATCCGTCTACGTTTGTGAAAAATGATTCTTGAAGGTAGAACTCATTGGTGATGCCAGCATCTCTTCTCAGCTTCATGTCAGCTACCTCTGCATCAATTCACGAGAGAATGTTTGCGTGAACACCTAACTGTTTTTCTCTTCTTTCAAGTTCTTGAGCTTGAAACTGCATCGTCTTATAATAATCCTCTCTCTCTTATTTAATCGCTTCCATCTCCTTCTTTAACTGAATAGCCCGGCCAATCTTTGCTTCCAAATCATGACCTTTCTGAAAAAGGTCTTCGGACACTTGCTTAGTGGTTTGCATGGCAAGGTCGACCATTTCCAGTCCTTTTTGCTCTACCACAGCAAGATCTGCGCGTGTATCCTCAAGTAAGTTAGCGTAACTCGGGCATCTTCTTTATCACGTACCATTTGTTCCAATTGAGAAATTTCTTCATTGTGAGCAGCAAGGAGAACATTCTTCTCATTCAGTTCGGCTTGTAAAAGACGAATCTGCTCTTCACAGGTACTGGTCTTAGCCTTCACAATGAGAAATTCCTCTTGAAGGGGTGCGATATCGGCTTCTAGAAGGTCAACCTTATGTTGCAGTTCCTGCTGAATTGTTTGAGTTGCCATCTTCATCTGGAAAGGCAGCTGTTGAGAAAATTGAATGAGAAGTTGGCCCATAGAAGCCAATTCCTTGAACATTACTGCTGGGGGGGGGGAGAGAAGGAGTAGGCTGTGATGATGAGGCAGAGAGCAGATGAGGTGAGGAGGGTGGAGTGTAGTTGAGAGAGGAGAGTTGATGGGTTGATGCCTCATGAATATTAGTTGAAGGCACAACGAAAAGAACGACAGCAATATCGAGAATGGTAGTCGGAGGAGGAAGAGGGATAAGGGCAGTCGGAACCAAAACTATTCCGGTCTCAAGATGTGGTACTGACGAGGTGGCTTCGGTAACTGCCTCTGCATTTCCAATCATTAGATTGACTGCATCTGCTTGGACATCTGCGGTTTGATTGACTACATCTGCTTGGGCATCTACGGTTGGTGAAGAAGGAGGTTGATAGTCTGTAACAACGGTAGCTTTCGCTATCTCCTTCATAGCCTCAGCATCCAGTGGCTGAGATTCCTCCCATGATGAGACTTCACCTACATCTTCCATAATAATGTCCTTGTCCGGTTGTAGATTAGGAGAAGGCGGGACATATTCTATCTCTAAGGAAGTGGCGGTGTCATGAAAGAGTTCAACTTCTTGACCCGCATTGGAACCCTGCACCTGGCTTTGCGATGGGCTAATGCATCTACGTTTGTGTTGAAAAAAATGGAGCAAGTCTTCATCATCGTCGTCTTCTAGCATCTATGTAGATTCCTCATGTAACAGAATAGTATTGGTTAGAGGGGGTTGTGCGGCTTGGAGCACCGGAAGGAGAAGGGCAAGGAGATGGGGTAATCAAGTGCGAGGAATTTCATGCTTGGCTAATTGTTTTGTAACTGCTAAGCATTCATGGTGAATGCGCCAGAAGAAAAAGGAGGTGAAATTGATGGGTTCTCGGGAGGTAGTATTGATCATCGAGTAAAAATTCTTGGAAATGCCATATGTGCATTTTTGCATGTTTAAGGCTGCTACAAGAAAGTGCAGCACGGTGCATTCTGGCTCGAGGTGGCAGAGAATGGAAAACTCATTAGATGAGTGCCGGGGAAAAGGTTCTTTCATAGTTGGTAATGGAAGGAGTGGTCCATCAATCAATCCTTCCTGAGGGAGACAAAACCCCTCAGCAACCATGTTTAGTGTAACTATTGTACGGGGGTTTAAGCATGTTAATGGCCAGCACTGCTCTGTAGCAGGCATGGCAGCGATGGCAGATATGATCTGCGCATGGAAGGGGTGACACTCCACTGAATGCCAAGGTAATTCACTGAAGGCCAACAGTCCCCGAGCATGCAAGTACTCACTCACATCCAGAGTGAGACCCGCACAGAAGGTTGTTATGTTCGCAAGAGCTTCCATGGCACACTCAGAAATAAGCGAAAGCACAAAGCACACACTGGTCGCAAACACACAAAAACACAATAGCGATTAGCAGCGAAAAGAAGAAGATTAAGTAGGAACACTGAAAAAATCAGGCGGCAAGAACCCTAATCATAATGCAGTATTGGAAATATACCAACATAATGGTGACATGCATGTATTAACATATGCGGCAACACAGAGGCGGCTATTAATCATGGTTAGATAAGAAAACAGAAAGCTTACGATCAGTAGGTCAATTGAAACATGGAGAGCAGAAAAGAAAATCAAGTGACAAGCAAAAAAGAGTAAAAATACTGAAGACACCTCATGCGTTGGTAGACAATGGGTGATAGGGGTGGAGCTTGGAGCCATTAATCGCTTTTGGAAGAAGGACACCGGTTAAGGTTGCAACCAAAAAGTTGCAGGTCCCACTTGTTCAACAATACGGTAAGGACCAAACCAACATAGCTGAAATTTTTTGATGGATCTATTCGACTTAGCGTTATAGAAGAGAACCAATTGGTTTACCATAAATCCAAGCACCATAAAGCCTCCATTCAAAAGGGAAAAGATTCTTCCAGTAAGAGCTTCCGTTCAAGGGCCACACGTTGACTGGGAACCACCAGTTCCATCAGAGCAATTTCTTCCAATCCATATGCCAACTTAAAAGGAGTTGTTTTCGTCGCCACTTTGTAGGTGGTACGATAAGCCCATAGTACAACAGGTATAAATTGGTCCCATCTCTCTGGGCAATCTAACACCAATTTCTTCAAGATGTTTAAGTGAGATTTGTTGGTACTCACAGCAAGTCCATTTGCTCGTGGGTAATAAGGAGAACTGAATTTGTGCACAATCTAGAATGTTTTCATAAGCACTTGCATCAAGGTATGGGCAAAGTGTGTACCTTGGTCAGTTACGATCTCCAAGGGTAACCATAATGCTGAAAGATATCCTTCATTAAGCATTTAACAACCGCACCCACTATGGCTGATCGGAGAGCCCATGCTTCGGCCCATCTAGTTGCGTAATCTGTACATGTAAGAATATATCTATTATTGGTGACTCTCGCCTAAGGTGTAATCGGTACGATAAAATCCAAGTCCCATTTCTGAAAAGGTTCAAGAGGCACCACGGGTTGGAGAGGAAAGTAATGTCTCTGTAAAGGTTGACCAAAATGCTAGCACTCATTGCACTGTTGTATAGACTTGGTTACATCACGATACATCGTTGGCCACCACAATCCACTCTGCAGAATCTTTTGGTGAGTCAGATCAGCCGCAAAATGTCCTCCAATTGGGGCAATATGGGCCATGTTAATGATTGAAGCATATTCATGTGGGGGAACACATCTGAGTAGTACTCCCGAGTGATCCATATAATATAACTATCCGACAATCAACCGAAAGTGTCGACTATACGTGGCTACTCTTCGTCTAGTAGCCAAAGAAATCATACCAGGCGGACATCCACTAGTCAAGAACAGAAGCAAGGTATCATAGTAAGAAGAGGGTACCGATAACTCCTGTGGATCATCCTGAATGGTCTCTATCGCATAGATGGCTGGTGTTGTATCATCAATTCCCTGCGGAGGCCCACCGGAATCCAACTGAGAGAGAAAGTCAACAAGCGCGTGTGTTGACCCTAGTCGGTATACAATGGAGTAATCAAATTCTTGAAGCAACAAGATCCATCATGCTAGCCATCCTCCCAAATGCTGTTGGTGCACCAGATAAACCAATGTTGCATGGTCTACGTGGAAGGTGAAGCGTTTGCCCAACAGATAATGCCGAATTTTCTTTTACAGAATAAACCAAGCCGAGACACTCTCATTCAATAACTGAATAGTTACGTTCTACCAAGGCCAATCTGTGGCTCGCATAATATACCGGACAAAACCATTTATCCGTCTGCTACATTAGCACGCTACCAATGGCACTGTCGGATGCATCCACAAGAACATGAAAGGGCAATTCCGAATTTGGTGCTTGTAAAATGGGAGCCTGTTTTAACAGTGTTTTCAGTCGGTCAAAAGAAAGTTGAAACTCTTTGGTCCATTCGAACTGATGCGGGCTACAGGTTATGAAACGATTAAGTGGTATTGCCAGATGAGCAAGCCAACGTAGATGTCGCCCATGTCACCGGATTTGGCCCAAAAACCACATCACGTCTTTAGGTGTCTTAGGAGCAGGAGCCTCTGATATGGCCTTCACTTTATCTGGATTCACCTGAATTCCTTGTTTGGAGATAACATGTCCAAGCAACTTGCCATAGGAAACCAAAAATGCCAATTTATTCGGATTTAGGCACAAGAGATATTCTCGACACTTCGAAAAGCAACACCATAAATGATATAGGTGTGCGGAAGTATCATCGGATAGCGAAAAATCATCCAGATACACTCTCATAAATGTGGTGAGATAAGGGGAAAAAATTTCTTGCATGTAGTGTTGGAATGTACTAGGAGCATTGCGTAGTCCAAACCACATTACAGTACACGCATAGACACCCCAGTTGGTAATAAACGCAGTCTTGGGTATGTCCTCCTCTACCATTCTGACTTGATTGTAACCACTGTATCCATCTAGAAAGGAATGCATCTCTTGACCGGCCACATCGTCTAACATGGTATCCAGGAATGACAACGAAAATGGATCAAGTATAGTTGCAGCATTGAGCTTTCGGTAGTCCATGCATATCTGCAACTGCTTGTTTTTCTTCAGAACGATAACAATGGGAGAGATCTATTCTGCATGCTCAATAGGCACAATAAATCCCACCTTCAATAATCGATCAAGTTCGGCTTTAACTTATGCCGCATAGTTAGGATTCATCCTATAATTGGGTTGTTTGAAGGGTCTTGCATCCGGTTTCAGCACCACTCTGTGTTGATAGATCCGTGGGTCCAACCCCTTCATGTCCCTGTAATCCCAGGCAAACACATCAGCGAACTCTCATAGCAGCCGCAATAAATGCTTGTGGAAAGTCTCGGATAGTCTTGCATTTATTTTTGCTAGTCGTGGGTTTGTTTGGTCACCTAAATTGCAAGTGAGTAACTTATCTTTTGGTACAAAGAACTGCCGGGGTTTCTCCAAATTGTCTCCTGACTGAAGTAATTGTTGGAGCATCATATCATCCAAGATCTGATCTGTGCTAGACTCATGCGCTCCGGTCAGTGGTATCATCGTACAGGCTGTCGGACCAGTTATCAGCCACCATTTGTGAATCTACAGTGCCAAGTGCTAGCAAGTCCTTGTTGGTGGTAAGAAAAGCTTCCTCCTCATCATTGGAGAGACCATTCAACATGGGTACAAGCTCCGCTAAATATGTTCATGCATGTAAATCACAGGGTTTCATGTCGTCCAACGGGACAACATATTTTCAGTGATTATTTTTACAGACTAATTCATGCGTTGACCAGTCTTGCACTACCTTAGCTTGTTTGAGCCATGTATGTCCAAAGTGTAGATTGTAATCTAGGCTCGATTCTAGTAAATCCAGCATAGCAAAGGTCATTTTGAAAATAAAACCTTGTAGAGTGATCAGAATATCGTGCACCAAGCCCACCAGATGGACTCGAGATTGATCAGCCATGCGTACAAAGAATTGAAATGGCTCAATTGGCATCCACCCCATCCGTCTGCAAAGTGCAGCTGTTGTTATGTTTATGCCAGATCCACCATCAATTAAGACTTGTGTGATTTTATGGTTTTGAACCATACCGTAATTAGTGGTACTGCATGGTCCATCGTTGTCCAATTTTGGTTGGATTGTAGCTGTGGTGGGAGCACTCGAGGGTCACGGACTAACCTGCAGCTGGAACTATTGACGCACTCTTGCGACCAAAGCCAATAATTGACCCAAGGGCAAGGTAATTGATGCCTTGGACAACACATCCCACACCACATCAGTTTTGGTTGCTTCCGGTACGGTCTTTGGTGTGGCCTCTAATACTCAGTGAGTTAGATTTTGCCTCTCGAGTACGTTCAGTGGTATGCTTTGTTGCGTCACCGGAATTGGGTCAAGGAATACGGTTTGCTCTTACATTGCCCACTTGCTTGCTCTTGTAAACACCTTCTGTTTTCACGAAAGCTGGGTTCAAAAATCTCTGCAACTGGTTGTAATTGCTTTCCGGAATGTGTTTGGACCACTGTTGCTTGCGTGTCTACTGGTGAGATATACACCATATTTGCCATCGGATGTTGTCGTTCTTTTTCTTTTTGTCATAGGCCGCTGCATCTTTGCAAAACCTTCATATATGCCCAATTTTGCCACAAAAATGACATTTAGGGGGTGAGGGAGATGTACCTTTGCCTGATGGACCTGCATTCCATCGGGTTTGTCCAAAATTATTTGACCGTCCTCCTTGATAATTCCTGTATCCTTGGTATTGGGTATTCGTCAATTGTGGTGGAACATAATGGTTGGCCGGCTGCCCTTGTTCCTGAATGATGGCATTAATAGTTGCTCTATTCTGTACCTTGGCATTGTATAGGCAAGTCTCCATATTGTGGTCGGTTGTGTGGCAAATGGCACAATATAGTTGATTCAGCGGGCATGTTGAGCTTCTGTGCCCTAGATTTTTTCATTTAGTACAGTATATCTGTTTCAAAGGATCCTCCTTGGATTGCCTGGATGCTTTCAGCCACTCTAGGTCTTCGGTGAATCCACCCACTTTGTTTTCTAATTGTAGTGCCATAGCAATTATGACGTTCAAAGTCATTCCACCCATGCACCGTATTGCTTCGATTGGGGATTTAATTCATTGATGAACCATTGTGTGATAAGATCATCTAGTAAATTAGCATGTGCTAGTGGCAACTGCCATAAATGAGTCTAGAATAGCGTGGCATAATCTTGTACAGTCTGGTGTGGTTTCTGCCTATTGTTTTGCAAGTAATCAAAAATTTCGGCGGGGTTCTTCTTTTACCGAAACTATTGTAGAAAGGCATCCTTCACATCATCATATTGTGGAAAGTGGTTCAAATCATATTCGGTTAGCTATCGTGCAGCTTCATTAACCAGGGTTGACCGGAACACAATAGCTTTATATGCAGGATCTGCGGGATAATTCAGAACTGCATAATTAATCTCAAAGGTCCACACATGCGCATCTGGAATCCCTCGAAAAAACTCCAAATTTTGTATACGTGACTCCCGCTAGCACTGGATGTGGTGGAACAATTTGTTGCTGCTGCTACTGTTGTTGTTGTTGTTGTTGTGGTTGTTGTTTTTGTTGTTGTTGTTGTTGTTGTTGTTGTTGTTGTTGGTGTTGTCGTCGTTGTGAGCTCCTCATGGTGCTATTGTTGTTGGCGTCATTGTTGTTTCCTAAAATTTGGGGAGTTATCTCTTGATCTTCCTGAACTTTATGGTCAACCTGCTCACTTTCCGATCTTAAAATGTCGTTGAACCAATTGCTTAACTCTAAGTCTATCAGCCCTTCCTCAACTTTGGTGTCGAAATTAGCTAGACTTGGACCGAATCCACCAAACAGCATCGCAGTTTCACCGAAAAGATTTGAATTGCCACCAGGCAATACTGAACTCTCATCGAAAATCACCGAATTCTCACCAAACCAAACTGCACTGCCACCGGAAACGTTCTCACCGGATAATGCGAGCCTATCACCAAAAGTGACCGAATTCTGACCAAATAATGCGGAATTGTCTCCGCACTACACCTTTGTACAACCAAAAATCACCATACTTTCTTCAGACAGTACTGGACTCACACTAGAACGCACCAGATTCTCGTCGTGTGCTACCAAACTACCACCAAAATTGCTGCTAGCTGACTGTATTGAACCTTCTACAACTAGGCTTAATGGTCCTGTACTTCTACCACTAGGGGCTATTCCTAATAGGTTCCGAACTGGCCAGGGATTTTGATCTCTGTGGTATTTGGGGTATGATTCATCGGAACGTGTTACAGGCATCCACTAAATCCACAAGGAGTGATATATGCTCAGTGTTATGAACTTTTCTCTGCACTGTTAGAGAGACTTATAATGAAATATTGCAGACTTCTAGTAGGCTATAAGAGCTACCCAACAAGATTTAAATCATCCCAAATGGATATTTGAGGTTGGAGAACCACCCTTTGCAAAATAGGCTACCTATTTGCAACACTCTCTACTGCAACACTCTCTACCTATGTGTAGAGATATACCTTCACAAAAGTTGGCAATTTCTCACAGCTCACTCAGCCAAATAACTTGAAACTTTGGCAATCTTTAGGGCACAATATGAGAGACCAAATGAAGCTCGAAATTAATTAAAATGAGTACAATGAGAGAGCAAACAGTGCACTACAATCTGGTACAATCAGATTTGGAAAAGCGTAACTAGACCTCTAGATAGAGAGGAGCAAAATCATGAGAAAATGAGGTAAGCAAGCAAGGGGGTTGCTTGTTGGAGTTTATGACTTCACTAAAATAAGTGGCAAACACGTGGAATGCATACAACGCAAGAGACAAAGGTAGGATGATGCTTATATAAAGTTTTACTTTTCCTACAATCTAGCTAATCACCCACCAATGAGTGTAGGTGCATTTTTTGGTGGCTGATTTGATGAGATTTGAATTTGATTGAGTTTGGTGGAGTTCGTAGCTTTATTCCACAACTTTGGGTTCTCTTTTTTTGATTGGTCCACTTGCAAAACTCATGGTTGAGCCTTTTTACATGATTGAATCTTCATTTTGAACACTCCCCCTCATGTCTCAATGCCTAGGTCCTTCATTCCAATGCATGCCTTGAAGTGTTGTAGCCTTACTGCATCCAATGCTTTAGTAAACATATCTACATATTGGTCCTTTGTATTGACATGCTCCACCTTGACAACCTTTGACATGATCTTCTCTCAAAAAAAGTGGTAACGCACTTCTATATGCTTCGACCTTGCATGGAACACCATATTTTGAGCCAAGCATATGCTACTTATGTTGCCACAAAAAAATAGGTACTTGCTTAACCTGCAAATAAAGATCAACAAACAACTTCTTGAGCCACATAAGCTCACATGAGACTTGTGCTAAGCCTCTATACTCAGCTTCAATCGATGAAAGAGCCACGGTTAGCTGTTTCTTTGACATCCATGACATGATCTTCTTCCCTAGCATGATAAAATATCCACTAGTGCTCCTCGTGTGATCTTTGGAACCTGCCCAATCAGCATCACAATAAGCTTGTAAATTTAATCCACATCAAATGGATAATATAGACCTTCATTCACTGATCCTTTGAGGTACCTAAGTACCCTTTTGGCTACAACAAGATGAGGTACTCTTGGTGCTTGCAAAAATTGAGATAACACTCCAACTACATGTGCAATATGGTTGAGATATCAAGCTCAACATGTGATGATCCAGGATGACACGTAGCAGCTTTTGGGTTCTTTGACATGTATAGTGGTCATGCCGATCTATGTCAAGGATACTTCATTGAGCTTTATTAGATTTATCTACCGAGAGTGATGACACATTTGTTCCTTGCCAGCTCACTCATTTGTGAACATTAGGTTTTTCCTTATGTACTGATCTTTATATATTGCACTGGTTGTATTCTTGTTTTTTAGATCATTCTTGTACATTCCTTTTTATGTAATAGAAGAAGAAGAAGAAGATCAATTCTTTCTTGCCTCAATATGTGTGTGTGCTTCTCCTTGAGAGTGAGATTGTGTGTGTGAGCTCTCTTCCTTATCTCCTTCCTCGTGACATGGTATCAGAGCCAGCGTGGTTGTAGACAGCTCGTGGAGAAGGCGACGATGAAGAGTAAAGAGCAAGGCATGGAGAAAATGTGATTCACAAATGACCTTCGTTTGCTATGAAAATCGGTGTGAAGGTAGAAGACCTCAAAATATTTTCGAGAGTTATCCCCTTAGGGTCACTTGTTTTTGTCAGAAAAGTTTTGGAGCCATCTCGACCTCTGCTTCAAGCCCGCAAGGTAGGGGCCGTAGAAAAATCAGGTCAATTTCAAAAACTATAGCTTGCGTTGTATTTGGCAACACTTATACATTCTAGATCCAGAATTCCAAGCAATTCTGTGTACTATTGATACACCAAAACTGTGTTTTTTTGAGATCGAACTATCACATCATAGTGCAACAGTGTTCAAGCAGAAGTGCTGCTTGTATTGTTTTATAGTGTTGTGAATTGCTGTAGAAATGGCAAACACAGATGGAATGAGTTAGCTTATGAGCGATAAGCTGGACAAGAACAACTTCCATGCTTGGAGATTCAGAATGAAGAATTTCCTGATGGGAAAAGGCTACTGGAAGTACATCGAAGGAGAGAATGAAAATGCTCCGTAGTTACTAGAAAGGAATCGGACTGCAGATCAGGTAAGAGCATATGAGGAATGGAATCAAGGAGCACGAAAGGTAATGTACTTACCATCTATTAGCATACAAGATAGCATGGTTGGACACATACAGGATGCCAAGACTCCAAAAGAGGCTTGGAATAGTTTGGTCACATTGTATGAGACCAATACAAAGCCAAGGAAATCGCAACTCAAGAACGAGCTGCATACATGCATGTTGGTAAGTGACTACACCTTGAAAATCAAAAGCATATGTGAGTCACATACATCTATTGGCATGAATCTAGATGATGATAATAAGGTGGAAGTGTGTCTTTGTGGTTTAGGAGCCACGTATAAGCAGTTCAAGACTTCCATACAAACCAGGTAAAATATTCTAGATTTTATTGATCTGGTATCTATGCTGATTATTGAGGAAAAGAATCTTGGTGAGTATTCAGACTCCCAAGGAAATCCCAGTTTAGTGCAGGTATTCTACTCTCGCAGAGGAAGAGGCAGACGTAGAGGCTTCGGAAGTGGAAGAGGAAACAATAACCAAGACCAAGGTCAACAACAGAATCATGTAGGAGGAAGAGGACATTTTCGAGGTAGGGGGAGCCAAAGAGGTCGCAAAAATTTCCGAAGATATGATTTAGGTAATGATAGTAAAGGATGCTAAAATTATGATAAACCCGGACACTTTGAATGTGATTGTAGGTTGAAGAATCAAAATATCAGAAGGCAGCAAAACAACTAAGCATCCAGAAGTGTAGATGATTCTGAAGCTGTTCATGGTTCAACATCACATGATGAATATGATGTCTTCTAGTATTTCAAAACCGAATGATAATGTCTCGTATGTTGATTCAGGTGCTTCAAATCACATGACCTATCATGTAGAATGGTTTAGTAGTTTGTAAAAAATGCCAGTTCCTGGATAATGTCTAGATCAGAATTTGAAGTTTGATACTACATCAAGTGAAGCATTGGAAAATGCTACTATGTATAGGAAAATTGTGGGAAGTCTTATATATCTCACGATTACAAGGCCTGATCTAAGTTATACTATTGGTCTTGAAAGTGAGTTTATCCAGGTTCCCAAGAAGCCACATTTGGATGCTCTGAGTGCACTCTACATTATGTGAGTGGTACTTTGGATTATGCATTGTTTTATAGGGCTAGCGTAGATTTGCAGGTTTATGGATACACCAATGCAGATTGGGCTGGTAGCATTCCAGATAGAAGATCTACTAGTGGTTTTCTATTCTCACTTGGGAGTGAAGTTGTTACATGGAGCAACAAGAAGCAACCCACTATTGCTTTGTCGGGTACAGAGGCTGAGTATAGAGGTGCTGCAATGGCAGCATGTGAGGCATCATGGCTGGAGATGTTACTTGCAAATTTAGGTGTGGAAGTGCAAAAGCCTATCACTATCTATTCTGATAATCTTAGCAGCATACAATGAGCACGGAACCCTGTTTTCCATGCTAGAACAAAGCATATCGAGATACATTATCACTTCATCAGAGAGAAGGTATTAGCAAGTGATATTGATCTTGTTTATGTGAGAAGAAATGAGCAGGTTGTTGATATCTTCACCAAAGAACTTGGAGTTGAGAAGTTGAATTTTTTTCGGGAGATGCTTGGATTACAGGATATGATGTTGAGCTTGAGGGGGAGTGTTGAGATATCAAGCTCAACATGTGATGATCCAGGATGACACATACCAGTTTTTCAGTTCTCTGACATGCATAGTGGTCATGTCGGTATATGTTAGAGATACTTCATTGAGCTTTATTAGATTTATCTACTGAGAGTGATGGCACATTTGTTCCTTTCCAGCTCACTCATTCACAGACATTAGGTTTTTCCTTATGTACTGATCTTTATATATTGTACTGGTTGTATTCTTCTTTCTTAGGTCATTCTTGTGCATTCCTTTTTATGTAATAGAAGAAGAAGAAGATCAGTTCTTCCTTGCCTCAATCTGTGTGTGTGCTTCTCCTTGAGAGTGAGAGTGTGTGTGTGAGCTCTCTTCCTTATCTCCTTCCTTGTGACAAATATCAGGTCTTGTCATAGTAGCATACAAGAGAGAATCGGTTATTCACCTATACATGGTTGCATCCTTCACTTCTTCACCTTCATGAGCACTGATTTTAACATTTACTTCTAATGGAGTTGAAATGGTCTTGCAATCACACAAGCCAAACTTCTTCAAAAGATCAAGAAAGTGTTTCGTTTGAATCAAGTATATATGTTCCTCTTTATATAGTACTTCAATCCCAAGGAAGTACCTTAAAATCCCTAAATCTGAGATTTAAAACTCACATCCAAGCTTCCTCTTTATGTCCTTGATGTTGGCTTCATCATCCCCTGTAATGATCAAACCATCAACATATATACAAATGAAAACAATTTTTCTACCTTCTTTCTTCACAAAGGGTGATGTGTCTACATGACTCTGATTGTATCCACATTTTACCAAGTAGTCCACAAGTCAATGGTTCCAAACTCTTGCGGCTTGCTTGAGTCCATAAAGAGCCTTCTTTAGTCTGCATAAATGATGTGGAAACCTCTCATCTTCAAAGCCTTGGGGCTGGTCCATGAAGACTACCTCTTCAAGCTCTCCATTTAGGAAAGCATTCTTCACATCCAACTGGTACATCTTCCAACCTTTTGAGGCTGAAATTGCAATCAAACTTCTGATGGTGGACATCTCAGCTACTGGACTGAATGTGTCCTCAAATTCTATGCCATTGGTTTGAGCAAAACCTTTGGCAACAAGCCTTGCTTTATACCTAGAGATGCTCCCATCTGCATGCCTCTTTACCTTGTACACCCATTTGTTGCCGACGACTTTCATGTCCTTTGTTCTTGGCACCACTGACCAAGTATCATTTTCTTCAGTTTCTTTGAATTCCTCCTCCATGGCTTCAATCCATTCCCTATGCTTATTTGCTTCTTCAAAAAAGTTAGGTTCTTCACAAGCTATAAGTTGACTCATGCAGGCATATTTTCTTGCAATAAATGAATCATAAGTTAACCTTTGAACAGGGTATTTAACCCTATTGGATGACCTTACCTCACCATTAGGTGGTAGGAATCTCCTCCTCCTTGTTTTAGATGCTTTAAATCTTGGAGCTTCTAATTTTTCCATATCTTCATCACTTGTAGATTCCTTTGCTTTGTTACTTCCTTCACTTGAATGATCTTCATTATCTCCATGCTTTGTTGTTGCTCTCTAAACTTCTTCTTGGCTTCATATGCATGATCAACCTATAACACAATTTTGCTACCATACCAAGGCAGCAAATCATCAAATATTACATCCCTAGATACCTTAAGCTCTTTGGTACAAGGGTTATAGCATCTGAAACCCTTTTGCTCTGAAGAATATCCAAGAAATATACACCTATCTGCCTTCGCGTCTACCTTGTGTCTTAATTCTTGAGGTATGTGAACATAACACACACAACCAAATACTTTGAGATGTGAAAGGTTGGGTTTCTTACCACACCAAGCTTCATAAGGTGTAACTCCATGTACTCCTAAGGTTGGACACCCATTCATAATGTATATGGTTGTATTTGTTGCATCAACCCAATATGAGTTAGGAACATTCGTTTCATTTAACAAAGATTTAGCCACTTCTGCTACGTATCTATTCTTCCTTTCTGGCACCCTATTTTGTTGAGGTGTATACCTGCAAGTGAATTGCCTTTTGATGCCATGTTCATGTAGAAAATCTGAGAATTGATTTTGAAAAATACTCTCCCCCTCCATCCAATGTGAGAGTCTTTATATAATTCCCTATTTCCTTATCCACTAGGTTTTTGAACCTCTTGAAGTGGTAAAACACCTCTGACTTTGACTTCATGCAATACATCCAAACAAACCTTGAATGATCATCTATAAATGTGATAAAATATCTATAACCTTTAGTGGATGGCTCCCTTGTAGGTCCCCATACATCTGTGTGTATGAGATTCAACACTTCATTGCTCACATGTTCTCCTTTGTTGAATGGCAATCTACTTTTTTTTCCTAATTGACAAGCATGGCACAAATGCTGCATATTCTGAGAGGTACGATTAGGTAGAACACTCACCAAGCCCTTGCTTTGCATGTCCTTCATCCTTTGTAAGTTTATGTGCCCAATTCTTTTATGCCATAAGTCAATATCTGCAATCTTCTTATTTCTAATTGAGAAATAGATAGTGTGAGGGGTTGATGGCTTTACCTCCATGGCGAAGAGTCTTCCTTGCTTCTTTCCTTTTGCTATGAGCTTGTAGTCCTACATGGGGTCTTCAACAAAACATCCTTGCTCATTGAACCTCACCTCATAACCTCTTTCAACCATTTGACCTACCAAAAACCAAGTTCTTTGTGATGGTTGGCACATGCAACACATCCTTCAACACCTTGGAGCTTTGAGATCCATTCAATGCAACATCTCCACACATGTGTAATCTTGTGCTCAGTGTCATCCCCCGTCTCTACATATCCTTGAGTGATGGGTGAATGTAGATTAAAGAAAATGTCTTTATTACAACTCATATGGTTGCTACAACCACTATCAATGTACCATGTAAAATTTGAATTGACTCTTTCACTTGAACCATACATCATAAACAAGTTCTCATTTTTTGAATTTGCTGAATTAATAGTGTGGAATGCTTTCCACCTTTCATCCTCTCTCAAGCCATTGAGAGTGTGTGCAACAAGATCATCGTCTTTGATTGGGCTCCCAATTGAGCCTAAAGCATCTACAAGCTCCTTAACCTTCAAAATGTACTCATTTATGTTAGTACTTGGTGATTTCCTAAGATTATTTAGCTCATTCTTGAGCTGAATCTTCCTTGCCTTGGTTGATGAACAGTACAATCTCTCCAAGGTCTCCCAAACCTTCTTGGATGTGTCCAAGTCTTGTATATTCCCTATCATGATATTGCTTATGTGTTGGGATAGAATGAATATGACTCTCCTATCCCTTTCTATCCATTCATTAAGTGCCTTGACCTGCCCTTGAAGTGGTGGATCATGTACATGAGGCATTGGCTCCGTGCCGCTCACTAATCCCCACAATCCTTTGCCCATAAGGTAGTTGCTAACTCTAAATTTCCATGGTTGATAATTTCCTTTGATTTTATGAATTGATTATGGTGGTGAATACATGACACATTATTTTAATGCTTTTCTTTGTGAAAGAGGTATTTCAAACCAATTTACGATGCCATATACACCTCAACAAAATGGGGTTGCCGAGCATAAAAATACAACACTCCTTGAAATGGCAGGATGTATGCTTAAAGGAAAACACCTTCCTGATAAGTTTTGGATGGAAGCGGTCATGTGTGCAAACTATCTATTAAATCGCTACCCTTCAAAAGCATCGGGAGTCATCACTCCTTAAGAGGCTTGGAATGGATGTAAGCCTATGGTTAGTCATATGCATGTGTTTGGTTGTTTGGCTTATGCTCCTGTGCCATCACAACAATGTCACAAGCTTGATGACAAGGCAAAGAAATGTATATTTGTTGCTTATAGTGCTCAAAGTAAGGGATATCGTTTGTATCATCCATTGATGAACACAATTATTATGAGCCAAGATGTGGTATTTTCTAAAAATTTAGTTTTCCCTCTACTTGAATGCAAAAAATAAGCCAATATTTGGCTCACAAGATGTTTTCAATACACTCATGCCTTTGTTCCAAAATGGCGCAAACATGACTATGGCCATGTCAAGCACTCAACTGAGGCTCGGACTTAAAATGTCCAACGAAATAGAGCTAAACATGTAGAGAATTTCAAGCCAAACATGGTTGGAATTTTTTAGCAAACAATTATTGAAATTACTAGAAATTTCCTACCACATATGGCTCAACATTTGCATAAAATATGGCTGAAAATGAGCATGAAATTCAGCCCACACATGATATATATGTTGAAGATGTATTATATAATGAATGCATGTCTATCAAGAGTGCACAAACTATGCCAAAGTGGCTAAAAAAGAACTTTGTAGGATAGCAAAATCGGTAGAACAAGATCAAGCTCTCACCATGCATCAAGTAATTTTGTGGATTATTCTCTTATTGCAATAGCATGTAATGAACAACCACTTACTTTTGAAGATGCATGTGATGATCCACAATGGATGAGTGGTATGCAATCTAAAATAGATTCCATACATAGGAATGGTACTTGGGAGTTATGTGAGCAACCAAAAGGAAAAAATGACATTGTTACAAAGTGGGTTTACAAGATCAAGAGAAAGTCTGATGGTAGCATTGATTGTTACAAAGCTAGATTGGTTGCACCAAAGGATATGCCCAACAATATGGCATTGACTATGAGGAAACATTTGCACCTACTTTACACATGACTACAATTCCTACCATGGTTGCATTGGCTACCCAATAAGATTGGAAAGTACATCAGTTGGACATAAAATGGCTTTCTTGAATGGCGATTTGCAAGAAGAGGTCTATGTGAAGCAAACGCCTAGATTTTCTATGAAAGGGAAGGAGCATATGGTTTATTTCTTGCATAAAGCCTTATATGATCTCAAGAAAGCTCCACATGCATAATATGAGAAAATCCATAAGCACTTGATTGATCTTGGCTTCACATGTAGTCCAAGTGAAAGCACACTCTATGAATGCAAAGATGGGGCTGATCTTATAGTGCTTTTTGTTTATGTCAATGGCATACTCTTGACTGGGTCATGTGATGCAAAACTTGATATTCTTATGGCTGTTTTGCAACATACTTTTGATGTCACTTATCTTGGTCTTTTCAGTTACTATCTTGGCATCCAACTTTTATCCCTTGATGGGGAGATTATTATGCATCAAACAAAGTATGTTGAAAAACTACTTCAGCATTTTGACTTTGAGGATTTCAAGATAGTTTCTTCACCAACTGAGATAGAATTTATGTTCTCAGTTGAGGATTCCTATGATGCATTTGATACTTCTCTTTATCAAAAAGTTGTGGGATGTCTTATATATACATGTAACACAAGGCCAGATATATAGCCCTGACAATAAGCATGCCTGCATAGCCCTGCATAGCCCTGACAATAAGCATTGGAAAGCAATGAAATGTATGTTTAGATATCTCAAAGGCAGTTTCAACTTAGGTCTCTTTTATGGAAGAGATATTCAGCCATGCTGGCATGCTTTTATAGATAGTGATTGAGCTAGTTGTTATGATGCTTGCGTGTTCACGAGTGGTAATTGCTTTTCCTTGGAGACTCATGTATATCTTGGTTGAGTAAGAAGCAACCTACAGTGGTGACATCAAGTTGTGAAGCTAAATGGAGGGCAATTTTCACAGCTAGAGTGGAGTGTATATGGTTGAGATGCCTATTGATGGATCTTTGCATGGAGATCAATGTTGTTAGGCATATTCTCACTGATAGTTAGAGTGCATTGGCTGTTGCATGAAACCTAGTGTTTCATGCACAGAACAAACATATTGAGGTGCATTATCGCTATGTGAGAGAGTGCCTTCGTATAGAGATATTGATTTGGTATATATGCATACACAAGATAATGTGGGATACATATTCACAAAATCTCCTCCATGAGAAAAGTTTGAAGCTTTTCACAAAGCTTTAGGCTTATTACCTTGTGGGGACTAATCTATCACTCCCTTTATGTGTTCACATCATTCGCTCTAGGGGGGTTTTTTAAACTTATGTGTTCCTTGAGCAGCTTTGATGTGAACATTTTCCCTATCCATGGGCACTTTTACTCTAGTGTTGGTTGGAGGGTTTCTCCCCATGTTACCACATACACGGTTCACTCATATGTGGCACAACTTTGTACTTAGGGATATTATTTAGCTCTTACTTCAATTGAGTTCATTGTAAATAGAGAGCACTATTCTAGCTATCCATCTTCTTCATGTGTCTTGATGCATTTGTGCTCCATGTGTGTGCTTCTCATCTCTCTCTTGCACTTCTACACACACCAAATAGAATCTTGAGATCCACAATGGTCAAATGATGTGGATGAATGAAAATGTGGCATATTGTAATGTACATTGGGATTTGTAATGGTCAGATGATGTGGACCAATCAAAAGGCACCGTGTGGCATCAATGGTCAATAGATCCTAAAGACTCTATATAAGCTCATCACCTCATTTCTCGCATTTTTCTTTTGCTCTCTCTAGTCTCACTCAACTCCCCATATTCTTCATCACATTTGTCTTTCGACTCTCTTTTGCAAGAAAGAATCTGAGCTCATTGCTTGTTGGTCTCTTGGTGTGCAATATGAGATATGCATTTCTTTTCTTTTTGAAGTGCTTTTTTAAGTTGTTCTATATTGAGCATTCATTCATATAGCTAGAAATATGACACTTCTTTGGACACAACCAATTCAAGCAATTAGATCTATTAAAGAAAGTTTGGATGACCCTAATCTCTTAAATCAGTCATGTCCAAAAAGTATAAGTATATGATGCCTATTTTCTTTTCCTCGTTATAAAGAATTTTTCTTCATTTGATTGTGTAATGAATTTTACATTCACAAATTTTTTATCAAGAAACAAGACACAACCAATTCAAGTGATTAAAGCCATTGGAGAACTAGAGATGGTCGTAATCACTTGAATCAGTTTTCTACATCGAAACCGAATTTTTTATGTATGTTTTTCTTTCTTAAGTATTGTAAATGTCTTTCCATTGGTTTATGTTATGGAATGTACATGAAAGCACTTGAGGTCTTGCATTATTTGAAATGAACAATTCAAGTTATAAGGGTAGTCTGAGTACTTAGGATGGCCCTTATCTCTTGAATTGGTCGCCTCCATTCATAACTTTCATTTGTTGTATATCTGCTTATTTGAATTTAAGACATGTATGATCATGGAATTTTGTCATGAACACAAGAGATCACTCAATGGCTTGCCTTTTTGGAGACAACTGATTCAAGCGATATGGGCAATGAGACAAGTTTGGCTGGCCCTTATCACTTCAATTGGTTTGTCTTTATTTCCTCCATTTGCTTAGATTTTTTTCTTTCGTATCTATAAGGATTTTCTTTTTTGCTTTCCTTAAGAAGATGTGAAGAACCCTTGATACATCTGGTCTAGATTTTAGGTTGTAGGGTCCTACTCGAGAAGTATGAAGAGGTTGTCTCAAGAAAGGTCTTTGGCTTGGATCCACTTCTAACTTAGTGCATACTTTTCAACCATGGAGAAATTGGTCACTTTCTCAAGAATTTAATAAGGATATAGAGTATATTATTTATTTGTATGTTGAAAAGTGAGTATTCAAACCATTTTCCATATAAAGTCATTCCTCTTCTAAGCTTGAAGTTTTATACACAAGTATGGCTTATATTTCTATAGGTCATTGGAGTTTAATAATAATCAACTTTAATGAACACCAAGATTTATTTATGAACTCCCTCCGATCACAAAATGGAAATTGCAAAATATAAGTTCTAGTGCACTTTTGATGAACTTTTCTATCACCACATTGCCATGCATTCCGATTTTGTTTTAGTGTTGGAGTGATGCTTAGATTTTGAAGATGCACATATGATCCGAAATCTCCTCCACCACCTCCACACCTGTAGATAAGAAGACAGAAGAAGAAGAAAGGTCCTCCTATTTATTCTCCACTTAAGCATTTCCCAAGGAAAGAGTGCAAAGGTGAAGGCTCTAAAAAGGAAAAGCATGAAAAGACAGAGAAGATGTATAAAGTTTTTATACCTATGGTTAGCTCTAGATAGAAATCCCATGTATTTCCAACATGTGTTGCAAAATATTTATTTGATCTTCTTTTTTTGTAAATACTAATTATGTATAGAATAAACTCTTCAAAGCATTGTATTTATAGAACAATATATTGAGGAATGATGCCATTCTATCTTTATTTGAAAGATAGTATGTTTGTAATTCATGTTTGTACATAGAGATGAAAATTTCAACTTATAAATGTTGGTGATCTTTATTTCTCAAGTAGAGGAAGGATTTGTGTTATGCCTATCATTTATGAGATCAAATTAGATGATAAGTGGTTTATCATTTATTTCTTCCCAATAATGCTATGTCTTGATTTTTTATCTCTGAACTATAGTCCTTAGCTTGTATAACCAATATTGAGAAAAGGAAAAAGCCATGACCGATTGAATCAAAGAGAGCAATTGGGGAACTTTTGATGGCCCTAATCGCTTGAATTGGTTGTGTCTTGTAACACATGTAGGATTTATTATTATGATGTCTGCAATACTCCTCTAAAAGTAATAATATTGTAAAGAAAAACCACAGGACCAATACAAGTGATAAGGGCCATCAAAGGTCTTCCGATGGAACTATTTGATGAATTGGTTATGCCTTTTCACATGTGTTGCATAAAGATTCTAACAAAGAAGACATGACAAATTCAAGCGAATAGGGTAGTCAGAGAACCTCCAATGTCCCTTATCACTTGAATCAGTCATGTCTTGTATCTCCTCCAATGTTTTATACTTTGTAATATTCCTTCCCTTAAATGCTATGTATAACACGTTAATCACTGAAATGGAGAGTTCCCAAATCCTTACATTTATCCTTCATTATCCATCTTCATACATTAGTTTTTACTAGTTGTTGTCTAGGAGGAACTCTTTGAACAATAGAAATATTCCAAGACCAATGATATAAAGCATAACATAGCCAATATGAATATGAAAAGTGCATACATAAAAGAAAGTGAAAAAAATATTTGGCACTCAATATATTTATTTTTTAGTCAAGATAAAATATTATCATTTTTGGTGGAAAAAAACGGGGCAAGATTGGTTATACTCTAAAAGGTTGGAACTTGATCACTTTGGGTGGAAATCAAGTAATGCAAGATAGTGGTTTCTCTAATCTAATGTTTACTAGTGCACCATCAATTGAGAATGTGAACTATGGTGAAACCTCATCAAGCTACTCTAAAAGCTCTCTAACATTTTTGAGTTTCCAATTTGCAATGATAATTATTTTTCTGCGTTGAAAATTTGGATGCATCAATAATTCTAACTCAAATTGTGGATAGTTCAGTCTCCAAGCTTTTCTTCCACCTTCTTTAGTCATATCCTAACACTAGAGATTGTCGAGATATCTAGTATAAAATTGAAAGAGAATTTATATCAACCACACTTTTTTTGTTTTTTGTATAACATGTATTTAGAACATGCTACAAAAATTTGAAGAAGTAGAAACCATTGAATCTTAATCCTTTAATAAATTCAGCTTGTTGACATTGCCCTTTGAATGTCATATTTCATCTTGCATAGAAAACATGTAACTATCGATTGATTAGGAGACTACCAATCTAATGAAGAGATGCAAGTAGTGGGCAGATGTACAAGATTTCCATATGCATTCCTTCTTGATGGAACCTAATATCCTGGAAAATAGACAAGTAATTTGATGTTATTGAAAAATATAACATATTTGTCTACATACATAAGTTTTCCATAGTCCTCAAGAAGAGATTTGAATGTTCTTGTTAAACATTCAACATGTTGCTACTCTTGAACATTAGAAGGAAGAATATCTACAATATGAAAAGAGATATCTTGTAAAACAAAAACAACCCAAAATGATTAGAGAGCATTGTTAAACGACACTTATAGTATGACACAAAATGCAGATGATTGTTTAGCGCATTAGCATTGTAGAGATTCGTAACTCTTGCAAACCAACCATATATTCTAAATTTGAATATTAGAATATGACCTTTCCAATTGTTTTTTGTATCATCTCTTTCAACTGACTTCACTTTATGGGCACCTTTAGAACTAGGAAGTATAGTCACCCAATCATTTATTTGCATAGAAAGAGGTTTCCTTAAGGAATCATCCTTTCTATTGTAAACCTCACATGAGGTTACACAATTGGAAGGACAATGAGAAGTAGAATCCATTCAAACACTCAGAGAAATAACAAAGAAAGCTCAAAGTGGGAAATCGAGACTTACAAACTTCACGACTATTTATACACAAAAGATTTTGATGTACACGTGGAAAAATGAAACTCACTGACTCTTGATTTGATGTATCAAGTGTGTCCCAAAAATCATAGAATTTTGCAAACTCAAAAATATTTTATATCTTCAAAAATCCCTTCTGTCTTGGAAATGTAAAAAGATTTGCACTGTGCAGTGTGCAAAAATATCCATTTTTGTATGAAAACCATAATTGTACATTGAATACGAGAAATTCCATTAGCTTAGTAGTACTTTTAGAGCATATCTACTAAAAGTAATCCTTTCTTTGTAGCATTAAAAGAGGCAAGAATGTTATATTCTTGTACATGTGGAAAGCCCCTATTTGCCAATTTCCTTAATCTATCATTAACAAATGACCCCTTTTCTATCGTTTTTTGCCCTAATGGGACCACAAATATCATTTTGAACAACCTATAGTTTCTATTCATCTATTATCTTCAGGTATTTGAAAAATGAATAATGATTCCTTTTGCTAAGAATATAGCCTTCTTAAACAACATTGAGAGGGGCCTTGAGTTTGGCTAAAGAGGATGTTATTTGAAATTTGGGAAAAACTAGCAAAATTCAGATGAGCAAATGGTGCATGAAAAAGATTCAAATATGAAGTAGTGTTAGAATCTCCAATTGCACATGGAAAATCATTCATAGAATTTCCATAATTCATGAGGAAATACAATTTATGATATAACATTCCATTCACAATTAAACAAATCTTCAAGTGTTGACATTGATACCAAAGTCCTACACATATAAAGCATGTGATAAAGTGATTTTATTATGATTTGCAATAGTAAGAATATTATTCTAAACTCCCATAGTAGGACAAGAGGACTTTTTAGCACAAATGACATTATTCTCTATAAAAGCGACCTCAGGTGAAGTGAAGAAAGTTATCTAAAAGGTAATATGTTCGATTGGACCATTGTCAAAAACACCAAACATATAAGTCCAAATAACACATCTTTTTCATGAGAAGATGGATTATAACTACTATGAGTTATTAGTTCCCATTATTCATTCTCACCAAGACTAGCAAACTAAAGGAGAGGTCTCCATCGCAACCATACTATCCTCTTTCTTCTTTTCTTCTTTTTTAACCAAGTAAGATGCCTCTTAATGCTATGATCAATGTGTTATAGTACGTGAAAAATAATTACTAGTATTTTTAGTTTCTTATCATCTTTATCTTGTTGCTTTGACTATTCAACGTTAGCATATTTTTACTTAGTAGTATAGATTGATGAACTTTTTGGGACTTTTGATTGGATAAATCATTTTGATACCCAACATGCATAGTTGAACCATCCTTTATAGATGGATCTTCATGGAACAAAATACTGATAGAATTTTTAAAATTTGAGGAGTTTTTATTTCCTTTCATTATCTACTAAAGAGTAGAATTAGAAACTTGACAAGAATATGGATGAAAATTAAGCACAATATACAAAAGTTGATTATTCCACAAGATACCACCTTCAACAATCTACTAGTCATTAGAATAATTGTCCTTTGCCAAAAAAATATACATTGAAATGTCTTCATCTATATGCTCACTTTCTAATTGTTTCCAAACATAAGCAACATGAGGCTCATTTCTTACTTAGTATAGTTTAGCAAGGTTATCCCAATAAATTTGTTTGTGCTACATGAGCAAATGTTGGGTATTATAATATGTGTGACAACTAAAGCAATGAATTAGTATATGCATCTTTTCCATCCCAATCAATTTTCTTGTAGTAGGTTCAAAGGGAACAATAGTAAGGAATGAACATGAACATCATAATCCTGAACACCACTTGCATCATGTGTTATCACAATTTTGTAGGTCTACGAGTGAATATTTCAACACCTTGCATAATATTTCGAAAGCCTTTTGTTGCTAATACATAACACATCATGTATGTACAGAATGGGTAGTTAAAATCATCCAACATATCTAGAACATTCGGCATATGAAATACTTCATTCGCTTTTTCCATGGCTAGTGATTGTACGTTTATGTGAAAACAAAATTATTATTTCTAAGGAAAGCTAAAACAAAATCTTTGATCAACCTCTACTAGACCTATGTCAAACTTTGAGGTTCTTGTACTAGTGATCTCAAAATTATATATGTGTCTGCACAGAAGGACCAAAATGCTTACATAGTCATTAATTTTTTGCAACTTTGAGATAGTGCCTAGAGGGTAGCTTGTTCGCATACGGACAATGAGGAGACAGAGCACTCAAGTAAATCCCCGCATAGAAGAGGCCCAGTAAATTTTTCAACATATTTTTCATTAAAAGTGATTTTCATCACTACACATACATTGTAAATCCTGTTTTTGGTAGAATAGACTCCATTTTGTCCAAGCCAAGGAGTCCTCGAGCTTGAGGAGTAGTAGAAGCAGGTGCATACCAACTCTCATGGTGTTTAGACTCCATTTGATCCCTCAAATAAGCCCTAGAACCTAGTTTTTAACTAGGCTAGACACTAGGTCGTGAGAGGGCCAAAAGATAGTAGAAAACTATAAAAAGAGCAAGAGAGCTCATTTTTTAGGGTAGCTTGTTAGAGTGTTGAACTATTGTAAGAGACTTTGTGAGTAATACAAAGAAAATTGTTCCTCTCTTTGTTCTAGCCTTGTGTGCATGCATGTGTGTATGTGTGCGCATGTTAGTGTGCTTCTCACTCACACACTTTGTGCCATCACTTGCTCTTAGTCTTCATACTAGTCCTCACGTTTCCACGGATTGAAAATTATGAGGAGGAACTCCTCATATTGGTACTTTCCATTGTGCTAGAGTGACACCAAATTTGGCACCGTTGCTAGGAAGAGAACTTCAAGGACGAGCACATGATGGTAAAGCCTAGAGTTGTGATGTTGGAGTTTTATGTAATATCCTTAATTTTCCTTATTTTTCATTATTTCTTCTTGTGAAATCTCCCATAATCATCCTCACCATCTCCCACCTTCATCTCCATCTTCGCTAACATTTCATTTTTTTGTTCATATTCTCATCCCAACCTCATTTCCCTCATTTCACTTTGTGAGAGAGAGCGAGAGAGAGTGACTATGCATCCTATGTTTGTGTGTTTTTGAGTTTCTGTTCTAGGATTTGGTTGTATCATCATCTCCAGTAGCTTGTGTAGGTATGATAGACTTCTACACAGGTCCCGAGACCACAACCTCTATCTATTGCGATAGACAGAGAAAGTTGCTATTTTGTGTTTTCATGCATGGCACGATAATCCACACCATTAGAGCACTCCAAATCATCAAAAAGTTCCAAAAAAATTCCGTTTTGTCTATCTATCATGATAGAGAGGCCCAACGATAGACACCATCTATCGTTACAGACACCCATCTATCACGACAGACACCCATCTATCGTGATAGATAGCCCCCACGATAGACACCGTCTATTGCGACATACACCATCTATCGCGACATACACCATCTATCGCGACAAACACCTATCTATCGTGTTAGACACAACCCATGATAGACACCTGTCTATCATGACAGACAAACCCACGATAGACGATAGACTAAAATCCATGATAGACCAAATTTATGATAGGCACCTATCTATCGTGTCATACACCTGTCCATCATGACAAACCGACTTCATGAGAGATGAGAGACACCCCTCTATCGCGACAAAAACCTGTCTATTGTGATAGTCTTCCGTCTATTGTGATAGAAAACCCTCATGATAGACACTTGTCTATTGTGAGAGACACTCGTCTATCGTGATAGATAGTCATTTTTGACAAAAATTGAAGTGGTAATTTTTTGAAAATTTGGGTTAATTCTAAGCATATTTGCACACTCAATTACCTATACAATTACAAAGGCCTTAGAAAATAAAATCCTATGAGGTCATGTTTGCCAGTTTTAACCCCTTGAAAACGTTTTCATACGAAATCCTTTTTTTTAGCTCTTGAGCTTGTTGGAAAGCTTGTGGTCAATCCTATGTAGCTAGGTTAATTTGAAGTTGACCCTTTATGGGATTAGGAAACCTAAGGGGCTCTAGGAATTTTTCTGTGCAATACAAGGGGAAAAAGTGGTCATTAAAAGTGTCTAAAGTAAATTGTCTGTCAATTGAAGATAAAAGCATGCGCTAAGCTTGGAACTTTTACAAGACTATTGAGAGCTCTTGGAGAGACCGAATTAGGTGCTAGTTTGTGTAGGCTTGGGAACATGCTTTGTGGGTAGATGAGTGCAGGAAGTAGAAGCGACTTGAGGTTGGAAGATCTCTCAACCCCCTTAGTATATTCCTAGCTTAGGCTAAGTGGAGATAGATGTTTTGATTAACTAGGGGTACGATAGAAACACTCAAGTTCTAAGAGCCTCTAATTTCTCAAGTCTAAGAATAGGTTAAATTGCAATCAAAGGACAACCTAAGGGAAAAGAACTTAAGCTATGTGGACAAAGAACATCAAGTAAGACACATTTAAGTGCTCTTGATGATGCATAATTCAAGGCAAGGAAACACATACAAAAGAAATTAAAAGGAACAAGTGATTGGTATCATAGAATTTGCAACATGGCTGTACAAGGGTCATTGGGTTAATGAGTAGGGCATGTGAACATGAGATCGGGAAGACACCTAGGGAGAGACTGTCTAAGTATTAGATCTTCCAAGGCTAGTGTCAACCATACCACTAGGTCTTGGGCCTAGCAGTTGAGCAATTACCCATACATTTAAAGTTCGGAAACAAGTGACCCTGAGATGTCTTATAGCATGGAGAGACCTGTAGGTAGCTCAGAAATGGCATACCTACAGAAAACCAAAGGGCCCTAGAAGACTCAACTCAAATATATTAAAACCAACCAATTAGGTGCTCGTATCTATGAGGATGGTCTAAGAAGATCCGCTGTCCAACTAAAGAACCCAGATCAACCCATTGGACGAGAACATCTAGTAGTCAAATTAAAAAACAATTCACACATAGATATAGAAGGAACAATGTATGGAGTCACCAATGAACCAGATAGGACAAATGAATCTAGAAATATAATCTCAAAGACCGAAATAGGTGACATAGAGCAAGGGAACTTAGAAAGAGAGCCAAGAACCCTGTAGCTCAGTGATGAGTAGCACCTCCTTTAATGTCAATCCGGGAAGACGTGAGGATGGTATGAAGACCTCGAGCGAATGGAAGCACCAGTGCGTGAGTGAGAAGCACACTAACATGCACACACATACACACACACGCGCACACACAGTAAGACAAACAGTGAATAGCAATGGAGTTTTTAGATTACTTTCAAGAAGCTCTTACAAGTTCGTTTCAATTACAATCCAACCTCAAAAATGAGCTCTCTAGCTCCTTTTATAGTTTTTGACTAGCTTTGGCCCTGTTCAAACCTAGTGTCCGGCCTAGTTAAAAATTAGGTTCCAGGGCTTATTAGAGGGCTCAAACGAGATCTAAAAAATATGAAAATTGGCAGGTAGATACTTCTAAAGCTCCTCAAGCTCAAGGACTCCTTGGCTTGCACAAAATGGAGCTACAAAAATACGAAATGATATTTACAATGGTTTTTAGTGATGAAAATCACTATTTGTGTAGGGGTTTTCTCTATTGATTTGTCATACACCTCTTTGAGCTCCCTACTTGCTCTTTCTTCTTGTGTGCTCAACTCCTTGATGTCTTGAAAAATTAGATGGCCTACTTGCCAGATCTTCTTTGACTGTCGTGTCTGCTTGTGCTGTCCCTTCGCTCTGACTCTCTTCGTCTTGTGGCTCCTTCGGTTCCCTGACTGCTGCCAACACCCCCCCCACTCTCGCGTCTGTCGCCCCTGACAGACCCTTGTCTAGAAGATTTTTGAACGTAATATTGGACGACATCGGAGGCTAGGTGGTGTTCTTCGAGGTGCAATCCGCGTGCTAGGTCTGTGAGCAGCTCATCCCAATTTACAGGACCGGGAACATCTGGATGAGGCACCCTTAATTGTTCTGAGTAAATAGTTCTCTCCACAGCAAATAAGTGGAGGAGATGTGATGGTCTGGGTATAAAGATTTCGGAGTGATATTCCCAGAATCCTGTGATGAACATCTCCTCAAATGTCTGTTTAAAGCAGGCTGGGAGGTACTTGATTCTGGCGTGCCAGGCATATATTACTTCAATGGACGGGGTGGTACTCATATCATACACTAGATCTTGGTTTCCTGTCATAAAGCCTACACCTGAGAAGTGAGGGTCCTTAATGTTTTTAAACGTCCTGAAAGTGATCAGCATTAATTCAAATATTTTCATGCACATCTGGGCCATCACATCAGGATTATTGCGTAGCCTAGTACTCCAGTGACGGATTGTAGAAATCATGTAATTGACTGTGGGAGGTCCTCGTGGAGGTGCTAGATAAACATAATTCAACCATTTTGCACAGGCTTTGATGTCTCTGACAGCTATAGTGAATTCAGGCCAGGTGCGTCGTCGCAGAACTGGAATGTAACAAGGGTTGTACTTAATAAACAACGGCATATTATTCCAGGTTCGGACCATTTCTGGATACGTTTCCAAAAGCCTGATTCTCCAGGTGGGTTGATGGATGGACCCACGCTTAGCACTTTCTGGTATATCATCTGGACCAAATTGTGTAGCAAAGGTGGGAGGTTTGCCACATTGTCGTTGAATCTCCGCGTTGTAATCAGCCAAAAGTATACAGAATGGCACATACTGGTCATTATTGGTGCCGATCCATCTATGGTGAGACATGCTTCTGAAGTATTCAGACTTTATGACAGTCTCTTCTAAGTTCGCTAGTGATTGGATCTGAATTGCCACCCGTTCTTCGTGAGTGTTCGCTGTCCTTTCCAGTGTCTGAAGCCACTCGGGTGCTTCCACTTCCAATGTGTCTAGTCCCTCTGAGGTTCGTCGCCCGCCTGGCATTGGCATAGGAACATACGGTTCCTCATAAGAATCATCTACCTCAATAGGGACTAGCTCTTCTTGCTCTGGTTCTACCACAGGGGATGGCTGCCTCTCGTAGGTCAGTAACCTCTTTTGTAATTCTGCTACCTGCTCGGTTAAGGCCTTTACTTCGTCTGAGGTGGAGGTTGATGGGACACTCTTCGGTTGTTCTTCCTGTTCCTTCAGCCTGCTCTGAAGTGTGTCACGCTCTCTTTCCAAGTCATCATGGGCTTCCAGGAGATCTGCATAGCTTTCCAGAATGGTTTTCATCGTCTCCGTGGGAATTGCTTTAAATTGTTCTGGATCTATCTCGTGAGGGGAGCCTTCCATTGCCGCTTCCAGATTCTCTTCATTTTGTTTTTGCAGTCTTTTGTTCTCTTCCAGTGCTGTGGCCATATGTTTTCGTAGTAGTGCCAAGTTGCGTCTGACTCGTAGGTTATCGGCCTGGTATACTTCGAGCAAAGCTTCTAGTTGTTTTACTCCTGATTCTGTCGATGGTTGTGGTGTCTCCAATAGTGTTTGGTGAGCCTGCTCAAGCGTTGTGTAGTGTTGATTCACCTCTGCGTTTTCCTCTTGTAGGATGTGAAATTGCCTTTGTAAGTTCTGGTGGTGTGTTGTCAGTTGTTGGTACCGGCCGTCCAGAGCTCTGTACTCATTCTGGAGCTGATATACACATTGATTTAATGCTAAAAATATGCTATTTACATTAAATAATGATGGGAGGGGTGAAGATGCAGGGGGAATGGGGGCGGGAAAGGGAGTTGTGGACGATGTGGATGCAAGTGGAGATGTGGGTGGAGGGGGGATGGGAGATGAAGGTGGCATGGGGGGAGGGAGTGGATGGGGATCGTGGGTGGAGTGGATGTGACGTCAGTGAACAGAGTGGTGAAAGTGGGCATTGTGACTCCCCCGAATTGGATCCCCGGAGAGAGTGGGATACCCATGACAATGGTGGTGGTAGTGGACGAGGTGGTGCTAGTGTCATGTGGTGGAGTGAAGTGTGTAGTGCGAGGTGGGGATGGTGGTGACAGTGGTGCTTCCTGATGTTCGTTTACTTGCGTTGTCTCTCCTGGTGCTGATACGTTGATGTGAATCTGTTTCCCAGACCTCCTGGGACGAACGGGAACCCTCTTCTCAAATCTGTGAATGTAGGCCATTGCCTCATGGATGGCCTCATCCAATCCTACTGCGTCGGCATGAAGGTTTATGGACTCAATGAACATCTCGTCCACACCTTCCTCTGCTAGCAACTGGCTCATGAGTTTCTTGCCTGATTCCAGTGACATCTTATGCTGTTCTTGAACCAGTTGCATGGTTCGATATAGTCTTTTGATTTGTGCCGAATACGCAGGGGCACTTGCCAGCTCTGAAAGCTCGTCATATTCTTGTTCCTCATAGGCTTCTTCCTCTTGTTCTTCCTCTTGCTCCTCTACGTCGACGTCTACCGCTTCGGGTCGGGTGGGGGCTGCTGTTGTTGTTTGGGGTTGTCGTTCCTGAGCCTGTTCTGTTTCCGTCTCGAGATTAGAATCATAGATCAGTCGGGCGACTTCTTCATCCGTGAGGTCGTTTAGAGTAAAACCCTGTGGGAATTCCAGATCTGATGGGACGGGTGGGAATACCAGATTAGGCCCATCTGTGCTCGGTCTTGGTAACCGGATTGTGAATGGCCTAACGCGTCGTGTTTGGGGAGGGGTAATTTCTGGTGTGGTGGTGGCTCCCCTTGGTTGAGCACATGGTAGTTGTACTCCCCCCCTCATTTTCTTTGATGGGGGACCTGCTGCTGATAGTCTTCTTTGGAATTCCTGAGCACGGGGCCATATGAGTGCCCGCTGAATAGGCACATCATAGGCTAGACATCGGTAGATTATTTTTGTGAGAGCGCAACATCCATGAAGCACATTTTTTTGCTTCTTGTTCCACCTCTGATGGGCTAGGTGGATCTGATCTATGATCCAGTGTGGCACATTGATGGGAAGGCTTTCTGTCTCTGCTAGATACAAACTGAACCAAATTTTCTTTGGGGGCATTGTGAATCTTTCCTGTGCGGGGAAAGCAAAATGTTGCATGATGGTCCGCAGGTGAAGCGCAATGGTAGGTGTCATCGCTACCATATCCTTCAGCTTATTAAGATCTTTGTGTTTCATTCGACCTGGCACCATTGTTTCCTTTTCTATGGGGATGTGCATGCCATACATACCCAATGCTTCTCTTACCAGATTGAGGGTCAATTTGAATCTTTTAAGCTCATGACCCGGCAGCAGTGATGGCAACACAAAGGTGCTGTCGCCTCCCTTGGCCCTGCTTGGCGTGATGGTACTGATCAGATATGAACATCGTAAGAAATCCGGCTTTGGTAAGTGGGCCCTGAAATAACTGTCCACACCTGCTTTGATCCAAACTGATCGCATGACTTCGGCGTTTTGATAGCTTTCAAACTCGCGCGTGAAAAAGTGGTATCGACCCCATTTGCCATTAAATTCCAATTCTGCTTCCCAGAAATAGGTTCCATCGCCCAATGGTCCAGCGACATCACTGAACCAATGCGCATGCTTACCTACTTGAGAAGTGTGCCCTTGAGGAGGATCCTGAATGGGGAGCACATGCACGGCTTGAAGTTCTTGCGGCCTTGCGGTGAGATGTGGCTCGAGGAGGAGTGTTTCTATGTCCACAATCTGGGCACCGGGTCCGGCTTGAGAACTTGCACCTGCTTCTGCCATGGCCCTGTTTGCTGGTTGGTTCTGTGAGAATATAGAACCACGTGTTAACATCGTAATGGACTTAATAAATCTGTTGTGGTCCCCGTGGCAACATTAACATGAAGTAGATGGTGAGTTAGTGGTTAGTAAGTGCACGAAGACAGTGTGTGTAGTTAGTTCGTGGGTAGTCCTAGGAAACTAATGAAGTTAGTAAGTGGGGATGAATTTACAAATTGGGGTCGGGGGGTTTATTACAGGTCTTAGGCTGCCAAATGCAGTGGATGGGTCTTTTTCTTGGTGTCGTAGAGGCTCTAGAGAACTTTATAGTTGTATCGGCTTGAAAATGAGGCCTTTTAGGGACCCATTTACAAGTGAGTATGTTTGTGCTCATGGGCCTTGGTATGTTCTTGAGTGTTGAAGACAAGTGAATGCTGGCCGTGCGAGTGAATGGGTTACGCTGTATAGGTTGTGGCTTCGGCGCAGCTATTTGCGCCCGCAAGCAAGTCTTAGGCACCCAAATTTGTCTTGACTGTGGGCTAGCCTTCATCGACCTCTTGGGCACCCAAATAGATTTTATTTTCTCCATAGAGGCTCTAAGAGTCCTCTTATTAGCATCAAGTTGTTGATTACTAATAGGAAGTTGAGACCGTTGTTGCGACTTCGTTACGGTCGGCAGCTCGCCTTTCCGCACCCACATTTGTTTCATTGGCTGAGTTGTTCTACTTCGCGCGTTCTTTTGGTCTCTCGCCCGGAGAGTCTTCAGTGATTGATCGGCCCTTAGTTGCTGCCTCCTTCTGGCCTTTGGAAAAGAAGGGAGTTCCATTGTGGTTCTGACTCCTTTTTTGATGTCTTCATTCTTCTGCATCATATAGCCTTGGACAAGAACAGCATGATCAACTTCATGTGCAGCCCTGGAGGGACCAGGAGTCCGTGTCTTTTCTAATTCCTTGAGTGCTCCATTATTTAACTCAATCGTAATTCTAGTCTGATTCACCCATACCTGAAGAAGTCCACTTCTTAGGTTTAAGTTGACTGCTTGGTCATAGATCCAATCTTGACCCAAGACAAGGGGTTCCGTGAGGTCCTCATCTTGACATACTAGTACTTTAACCGTCATTGCCTCATCATGAATATAGAGGGGAAGTTCCACCTCGCCCATGCAAGGGGTTTCCACACCTCCCAATCCTATGAGATATGCTTCCACAGGATTGACAATTAATTGCAACTCTTGACAGTAAGACAATTTAACAGCACTAGTGGCTGCACCTGAGTCAATCAAGGCTCTTACAGTCCTTGCACTCTTTCCTTGTCCTATATCTAAGGTTATGAAAGGACGTCGATCAGTTATCCTATGTGAGCTAACACTTGAAATTTCACACATAGCCATATCATATCCGTGATCTGCATATGCATCTTGCCTAGGGTGCTCTCCACCTTGTCTCCTTAATTTCATTTTCCGTATGCGTTCTAGGGCTTCTGCTTGAGCTTCTTCTCGAATTCGCTTTTCTTCCTCTTTGCGTTTCTTAGCAGTGTTGAGTCGACTTAGCATTTCCTCTGTGAGAGGTTCCTGATACAACTTGACTCTGCATCCGCTAATATAGTTTGGGAGAACATCACCCTCTAAGGTGGCTAGTTGTACTGCTCCACTCGTGGAAATCCTATTGATGATCATAGGTCCATAGCCTCTCTTCTCCAGTTTCCTCGCATGTTGCTTCAATGTGTAGACTAAGACTAAGTCGCCTGACTTTAAACCTTTATCCTTAACGTGGGCATCAAAGTATGCCTTCTGTCTCTTCTTAGCTGCATATATCCCTGCAGCTGCTCTCAGTCTTGTTTCTCCTAATCGTTCAAGGTCAAAGATCCTGGAGGAGAGCTCATGACCTGTCCATTCGTGCTCACGTGCTATTCTCAATGTAGGAATCAAGAAGTCTAAGGGTAGCACAGCATTTTGGCCAAATACCATCTGAAAGGGGGTGGCTTGGAGTACCGTTTTGTAGGCGACTCGGTATGCCCAAACAGCATGGTGCAGCTGTTTGTCCCAATCAGAGCGTTTATTATTCACGAGCTTGGTCAACACATTGCACAGGATCTTATTGGTGCTTTCGGCTTGTCCATTAGCTTGAGGGTGATAGGGGGCCGACTTCTTATGTATTACCAAGAATTCTTGGAGCAAATTTTCAATTACTTCGTTCAAGAAGTGAGTGCCTCTATCACTAACTAGCTCTATAGGTAGCCCATATCTTGTGAATACATTCTCAAACAAGAATTTAGCAGTTGTTTGAGCATCGTTCTTCGTTGTGGCTTTTACTTCCACCCACTTAGTTAGATAGTCTGTTGCAACAATGATATATTCTGCATGGGAACCTTTAGCTGGGGGATTAATAGGACCTATGAAGTCTATTCCCCACTTAGAGAATGCACGTCCACCCATCATAGGTTTCAGTGGCATCTCATCTTTACGTATAGGATATTGAGTTCTCTGACAGACATCACAGCGTTTCACATAGGTATGTGCATCCATGTGAAGGGTCGGCCACCAGAAGCCCGCAAATAGTATTGCCTTGATCACCCTATCTGGTCCAAAGTGTCCTCCTGCTACACCTTGGTGAGCAGTTTCCAAGATCTTGAGATATTCACTTTCATGGACACATAGCCTTAGGTAACCATCTTTACCACGTTTGTATAGATTATCACCAATGAGTGAGTAATCCTGGGCTTCTTGTTCTAAGCTTCTTTTCCTAGCCAAGGTCATATCTGGAGGGAACGTTTTTGTCCTCAGGAAGGATACTAGAGGTTCACTCCAATCTGGCACAATGGATACTTGATAAAGAGTGGCGTGTTCCACAGGTGGTTTAGTGCAACAGATTGGGCATTCCTTGCACAACTTTTGGACATCCGCTTCCATAGTTGGCCAATGTACTCCGAGTCTTTTTAGGGTCTGTAAAGTTCGTTGCTTTGAGTAGTGTTGCTCTAATGCACCTACATGTGCTAATTGCAACCATTTAGCGTACTCATCCTCTTCTACGCAACAAGCCAAGATCCCTTGATCCGTGTGCTTGTACATACTTCCTGCCATGATGTGGTACTTTTGGGCTTTCACAACTTCTCTATTCCTTGTGTTTACTACTGGATGGTTAGGCCCGTATGTCAATACTGGTACCAACGGCTTAGCCCACTGCGGTACTACTTCCAAGTTAAACAAGTAAGCATCAGGGAGGTCGTCTGATACTCCTTGTGGGGCTTCTCCAGATGTGAGCCTGGAAAGATGGTCAGCTCTCAAATGAGTCCTCCCTTTCCTTACCACAACCTCGAAATCATATTCCATTAGTAAGAGAAACCATCTTACTAATCTTCCTGTATTACATGGCTTGTTCACGAGGTATAACAATGCTTGGTGATCAGTAAAAAATTTAAACTTATTTGCAAGCAAATAGTGTCTAAATTTCTTGACTGCATATACCATGCCTAAGCCTTCTCTCTCTGTAGTGGTATAATTTCGTTCAGCTGCATTCAATTGTCTACTGGCATAGGCAATTGGAAGATCCATATTACCTTCGCCAGTAGGTTGTGCGAGTACACATCCAATAGCATAATTGGATGCATCCACGTGAACATGGAATGGCTTATTCCAATCTGGTGTGGTTAAGATTGGTGCTGAACATAATCTTCGTTTCAGTTCCTGGAAGGAATTCTCACATTCATCCGTCCACTCAAAGTTAGTCAAAAGCCCGTACATGGGCTTTGCAATGACAGCATACATGTGTATAAATCGTCGGTAATAACCACAATGCCCCATGAAAGCTTGTACTTCCTTGACATTCTTTGGCCTAGGTAGCTCTGCTATGGCTCTCACTTTTTCTTCGTCGGTAGATATGCCATTCCTTGACACTATGTGTCCTAGAATCTTGCCTTGCCTGACCATAAAAACGCACTTTTCTGGGTTCAGGCAAACTTGATATTCTCTACATTTGTCAAAGATTTGTCTGAGTTCAGGGATATGGGTTTGTCTAATGTTGGAATGAGCACAAAGATCATCAACGTAGACTTCTAAACTCTTCCTCAGGAACTCCTTAAACACATGGCACATCAGCCTCTGGAAGGTAGCTGGTGCATTGGTAAGCCCAAATGGCATTACTCTAAAAGCAAAAATGCCCCATTCTGTGGCAAAGGCTGTCTTATGCTGATCCTCTGGGGCTATGGCTACTTGATTGTAGCCTGAAAATCTATCAAGGAAGCTGTACACTTCCTTGCCTGCCACTCTTTCTAAGAGATGTTCTGTGATGGGAAGCGGATAGTTATCTCGAATTGTGGCTGCATTAACCTTTTTCAAGTTAATGCACACACGCAGCTTGCCATTCTTCTTGGGCACCACTACGATGGGGGATACCCATTCAGTGTGCTCAATTTCATAGATAAATCCAGCTTCGACCAATCTATCTATCTCTTCTTTGATCTTAGCAGCGTAATTATCGTTATAAGTATAGGGCTTTTGCTTAGAGGGTTTAGCATCTGAGGTCATGGGGATAGTGTGTGAGCATATATCGGGGTCAACACCTTTCAAATCCTTGTAACTCCAAGCGAATACATCTCTGTATTCTCTTAGCAAGGCTATCAACGCATGCTCTTCTTCCTTTGTTAGGTCATGGCCTATGTACGTGCATCTCTCCTCTCCTTCTTCTAAGGCCACTACTATTTTCTTGGTGGTTTCTTTGTTATCATAGGCCTCTCCTGATTGTGCCTCTCGTTTAGGCATTCTTATCATGACTCTCCTGTCATCTATCTCATACTTCTTAAAATTTTCTGGGACCTCAAACAAAGATTCTTCCTCTTCTGGTGAGGCTTCTCTCTTCTTTCGTTTCTTTCCCTCTTCTTTCGGGGTCACATGTGTGGCTAATCTTACATCATTTGTAAGCTCTCCATGCCTCTGGGGTTGAAATTCTACTTCATGGAAGTATTCTTCATCTGATGCAAATGGTGGGTCCATAATGATTGACTCGAGATCGGAGTCACTTGCATCCTCAAATGCATCAGGGCTAGGTTCGCATTCTTCTAGAATTGCCTCTCCCATGATTGGCTCTATGGAGAAGACTGAAATGTCATAGCCATCCTCATCACAGTGAGGTGTCCATTGTTCTTCATTGATGGCTACGTCCATTGTTGCTAAAATTTCTGCCCAACCGTGAGGTTCAAATTCTTCATCTGGAAAAACTACAGGTGCATAGGCTGGGTCTTGGATTGATCTATGGGTTTCTTTCGCACCTACCTCTCTGGCTTTCTCTCTCTTCTCTTCTTCTACTGCTACCTTGCACATCCATAAGTGAGTGTCTTCATGCATCCATGAGGATCCAGACCCTATGGAATGCACCGATTCTGTATCATCTTTGGCTCTATGGATGGGATTCCATTGGATAGGAGGGACATCTCTATGAGAATAATCCTTGAGATTGACTTTGGTCGTAACACCCAAGTGTTGCAAATACAAGGAGTTGGTTCCCCAATCCTGTACCACTTGCAACTGTCGCATAAATGGTCTTCCCAAAATCATCTCATAGGCATGATTTTTGCTGAAGTCGCATATGGCAAATGTATGCTCAAACTCGACACCACATGTGGTGAGAGTTATTCCTTCTAGCAATCCTAGGGGTCTCTCAATATGACCATCGGCCATCTGCAATTTCATTCTGGTTGGCCTGAGTGCTGGCTTGCCCCAACGCTTCCATAGGGAAGTGGTGGCAATTGCAACTCCTGCCCCTGAGTCCAAAATTGCCTTGGTAGTGTACTCCTGATAGGTAATGGGAAGATAGGTGTTCCCTTCTTCACCTTCACACATATCTCCTATCTTATCCAAGGGTATTTCTGGCACTGTCCTATGTGATCCTACCTGGGAACGAGGTTTTGCTATCTCTGGTACTTGTTTGGCTACATGTTTCCATAATTCAGGTCTAACCTTGAGTAGCTCTTCTAACTTGAGATTGCACTGCACTTTTGTGTTTTTCACTACCTCTGTGTTCCTAGGTATGACTGAATCTTCGTTTCTTACCATGACTGTGGGTGCTCTCATACACGTGGACTTTGCTTCCCATGGGCCTGTGAAATGGGGTAGCTCTTGTATGGAATTGGATTCAAAGTCCAATCTCTCGTGAGACTGAGTACTCTCATGTTCCCCGTAAATAGATGGGATGTCTTGTGGGAATTGGTCGTGTGCATCATCCACAAGTTCAAAGGGAGGGGCGACTTCACTTTCGTTATCCCATTTGTCTTCTTGAATCTCTCGTAGGAAGTCTGGTGCAAACCGATTCATAGAAGAAGAAGTGTCTGGCTCCGTAGAATTAGGCGCATAAGCAACCTGGGAAGGAGGGCTTATTCTATCGTTGGCTCTCTCCTCGTTCTCATAGATGGCTGGAGCACAAGCTTCCTGGGGAGGGTTACTTATTCTATTACTTTTCCGAACAGGCTCATATGCTCCCTGAGAAGGAATGTAGGCAACCTGTGGAGGTACGTGAGCTTTCGAGGGAGGCTCATCTGCCTTTTGGGGGGAAAGATAAGCTTCTTTAGGAGGCACATGGGCTTCCTGAAGAGGCTGGCTTATCCGTTCTCTTGCCCTTTCCTTTCTTTGAGGGGCAGGTTCCTTTTCTGATTGTGCAATTAGCCTCTCTATTCTTTCTAAGGAGGAGGGGTTGTCTGGTTCCGTGGAATTGGGCACATAAACTTCCAATGGGGGATGAGTCATGTTTTTGCTTGCTTTATTTCTTTCTTGATTTTTTTCTTCCTTGGCAGATCTTGCAATTATGCCCTCTAACTTCTCTAGAAGTCCATCCAAGTGTAATTGCGTCTTGGCTGAGCCCGAGTAATTGAAAAGGCGACTAGCTTCAAACATAGTCTGAGCCAATGCGACCATTTTCGCGCAAAGCTTGGTTCTTTCTATCTCTAGGTCAGCCCTAGGGTAGCACTTGTCATGATCCGTTACATTTGGCCCTTCTTGGATTCTGGCCTGATATGCTTTAAGCATCATGTCTATATCTTCAGGAGTGGGATCAGCTAATACTGATCCTGCTCTAGGGGGTGGTGGAATTGTATGAGGTGGGTTGGAAGGTGGCGGGTCGGATGGCAATGGGAATGGTGGTGGTGGGGTAGTGTGAGAGGGAGTTTGAGATGTTAGTTCAGTTATCTTGGCTTTGGTTTCTTTTATGCTTTCCTCAAGTTCACTCATCTTTTTAGCCCATTGTCTTTTCATTCTTTCCCGACTATCTCTCCAAGCTCTAGTTCTCTTCTTGGTTATGCTCTCCGTTTCACTGACTTCTGGGCTCTTTCCCTGATCTTGATCTACAGCTTGGTTTTGCTGCAATGCTTGAGCTCTCGTGACCACTTGCACTGGTGCAGTGGAAGTCACACTCCCTGTGGAGTCTACCACTAACCCAATAACGTTTATAGGAGTGATTTTTGGCATATTGTTGGGATTCTTAGGACAATCCCGTAAGAGATGCTCCTTTCCACACTCCTGACAATAGCCTTGGATCGTTACTGATTGGGGTTGGGTAGGTGGAGGCAAGGGACAGTCACGAATGAGGTGATCTCCCTGACATCTGTAACATGGTCCCCTAGGGAATGGGGTTCTTACCTGCCTAGGTTGGGGTCGAGGGTTGGGGTTTGTATACATGACGTTTGTGTAGTTGGACTCCCAACCAGGCTCACTCGGCTCTTCACTATAGTAGGGCTCATCATGTTCTGGAGACTGCATGTAGTACGCCTGGGGACTATCCACATGTGTAGAATCAAAGCTATGGTCACTCGGGTCACTTTCAGAGTTCAAGGGTGTCACAGGGACTATAGCTCTATTCAGGTTTTCTTCTGCCACAGCATACTTTACCGAAATCACATTAGCTGGGGCAGGGGGTTGTTGAGCTAACACTGGCTGAGGTCTTTGTTGGTTTTGGTATTGTGGTTGATAGTTTTGTTGTGGCCTGCCATATGGCTGTGGCGGGTACTGGTTCTGGTATCTTCCTTGCTGCGGGTATGGTTGAGGGTTGGGTTGCCTAACCGCCTGTTTGTTGTATGGGCAATCTTGTGCGGTGTGATTGGTGTATCTCCGTTCTATGGTGCAGTACTGGCTACTAGGATTTACTTGGGGTTGAGCCATAATGGGACATACATTTGCCATGTGGTCGCCGCCACAGGTGTAGCATCTCTTTACAGGGGCAAATCTCGGAATTTGTTTGCTAGAAACACCTAGTTTCTGAGCAACTTTCTCTGCAAGTTCCTCGATCGATGTGGGATGCGTGGAAGAGAGGCTAGAGGCACCATCAGAATCTTTGTAGATTTTGGAAAGCTCTAACTCCTCCCCTAGGTTATCCTCAATATCAATGCACATGCGTACACACTCTTCTATGGTCCTAGGGTCCTTCAAGTACACATAAGATCTCAATTTGGTACTTAGCAATCCATCCAAGAATAAAGCCACTTGCTTAGCTGGTGTGGGTAGCTCGGGGACAGGGCATCTTTCAAGATATTGCCTAAACCTTCGTCCTGCCAGTCTCACGGTCTCTTGAGGGGTTTGCTTGAAGCTATGAATCAATGAGGAGGTATTATGTCTTATGCCACTCTTAGAGAACTCAATGATGAAAGCCTCTAGGAGTTGGTCTATGCTCCTGAACTGCCTCTCGTTTAGCGGCTGAAACCATGTCAGGGCAGTGTTCCTAAGGGTCAGACCAAAGGCATTGTACTGAGTGAATAGATCCTCCACTTGTTCAGCTCTCAGGACTTGTCTAAACTCAGCCACATGATCGTATGGATCTCCAGTGCCATCAAAGTAGTTCTTCATGGACTTAACTAGCTGAGTTGGTCTCAAGGTCCTTGTGTGCTCTCTAGGTCGTGGTAAAGGGAACTCATCCGCATTTCTTTGATCCCTGTGAGCTCTAAGTACCTCAGGCTCTACTCTATTTGTTTCCGTCCTCGTTCTTCCTCTGCCCACTGGGTTAGCAAAGCTTACTTCTGGCCTATCTCTACTTCTGTCTCTTTGCATTCCATGAGCTTGGGATGTTCCAGTTCCAGGGTGACCATAGGATACATTCGATCTTGGTTGGGGAAAAATGAATTCACCCTTCCAAGTGTAAGCATGCCTATCATGTTCTGTCACCACAAAGATCCTCTCCGAAGAGTGATCTAAGTAGGTCACTCTACCTGGGCTATCAGGATCTTTAAACTCATAGATCATGATTGCTCCTATATCAGTTGGCCGATCAGGTTTGTACCTCCAAAAGGCTTCGTCAGTCTCTCGATTGAGGAGCAACTCTATGCTCTTATTATCCTGGGGAATCCACTCCGGTGTGATAATCCTAGTGAGAACCGATTTACCTCGAGGGGTTCTAGGTTCTGCACCCATGTTTCCTTGTTCTAGGTCACCTAAGTCCGCTTCTGAGATCACATTTCCGAATTCGTCCGTCCTATCTGGGTGACTGGTGACTACGTATATGGTTCCTTCTTTGTCCAAGTATGCTCCGTTTTCAAACTTGACAGCTGGGTGCTCTAGTCCAACGGATTGGTCAGGGTTTTTAATCTGGACCACCGCTCTTCCTAGGCCGTCCTCATAGATGCTAGCACCTAATCGGTTGGTCCTAAGGTATTCCAACTGCGTTTTGTACGGGCCTTCTACCCTGTGCAAGTATGGCACTCCTGAACTTCCTGTAGGTCTGTCCATGCCTTGAGACATCTCTGACTCACTGGTCTCAGAGCTAGGGTAGTACGAGTGGTGGCTCAACTGCTGGGCCCAAGACCTAGCAGTGTGATTAACACTAGCCTCTGAAGACCTAAGGCTTTGTCTCTCCCTCACTAGATGTCGCCCTGATCTCAGGTTCATATGCCTAACTGATTAACCCAATTTGTCCCAGGTACAACAACGTTTCTGAATTCTTGTATCAATTACTTAATTCCCTTTTTATGTTGATTATTGTGTTTATACTCTTGTCTGATATCACGTCTTTAGGAATACTTGAGTTTAATTTCGCACTTTAGTTTGGTCGTTTCACGTTAGGTCCCTTTCCTTTAAGGTTGTCGTCCACACACACAGGTTATCTCCCGACTTGCACTTGATTTCTTAGATTGTCTTCGATTTATCTCGTGCCTATCGTTGCCTGGAATTACTTCTAACACTACCCGCACTTAGCCTAAACTAAGAATTGACAGAGGGTGTTGCGGGTTTTCCAACCTTGAAGTCCTTTCCTTGTGTTGTTGCCCTGGTGTGCCCAGGACACGTGTTCCCACGCCTGCACTTACTCTTGCTTTGCGTACCCTTCGCTGCTCTCAAAGGACCTGTACAAGGCCCACTGTTAGCTCAAGACTTAAATTCAAAAGACAGAACCAATCATTTTTATTCAGGTAACACTTCACCACTTGGCACTATGATTTTTTGAACACAGTTCTAGAGATCCCTGAATTTTTGTTCCCCCTGGGTATGGTCAACTTCAAAATACCCTAGCTAATATTCCTGATCTTAATTTAACTATAACCAGTCGATGTTTTGGTTGTGCTCCCCACGAGCTTTCCAACGAAACAGAAATCACCGCAAACGGATTTTGTAAGAGAAAGTTATGCCAGTTCAGGGTTTTGGGGCTAAAACAGGATTAATCCAGGTTATCAGGCAAACAGGAATTTCTCGAGTTACTTGGGTCGTGCCCTCGTAATGCAATGCTACACCCTAATGTTTGTCCCACACTTGGCCGAAATTTAGACCACTATTTTACCCTTAAAAATTTGACCTAATTTGCCCTTCTAACGCGTTCGCAAAGTCTGTCGGTCGCGATTGACAGGTCAGTCGCGATTGACGTGTCGATCGCGATTGACAGGTCCGTCGTGGCTGTCAGTCGCGATTGACGTGTCGATCGCGATTGACAGGAGCTCCGAAAAGTCAATCAGTCGTGGTCAAACAGTCGTTGACTCTGTCGGTCGCGATTGATGTGTCGATCGCGATTGATAGGTCGGTCGCGATTGACAGGTCGGTCGCGAGGTCTGTCCGTCGTGGTCAAACCGTCGTTGACCCTGTCGGTCGCGATTGACAGAGCCGTCGTGGGCTGTCAGTCGCGATTGACTGGTCGATCGCGATTGATGGCTCGATCGCGATTGACACGTGTCACGCGTAGGCTCTGTCGGTCGTGGTCAAACCGTCGTTGACCGTGTCGATCGTTGACTGTGTCGGTCGTTGACCCTGTCGGTCACGATTGATGTGCCGATCGCGATTGACAGGTCTGTCCGTCGTGGTTTGTCGATCGCGATTGACGTGTCGATCGCGATTGACAGAAATCTGTGGAATTTCAAAAAACTAAACACATTTTTGGGAAGCTCTAGGCCTGTAGGTCATGGATATGCACTTTGTTTAGCAAATAGACCAACTTTTCTGTCGGTCGCGATTGACAGAACCCGGCGACACACAGACAGTTACTTCGAATTCCGTACCTGCGCAGCGTGCTGGGGATGGTGATACAGCCTGTACCTGCAACACAGCTCAGAAAACATGCAAAAACAGCACACACAATTTCGCTCTCTTGCTCTCTCTCACAAGGGAAATGAGGGAAATGAGGTGGAGATGGTGATATGATCAAAAAACAGAAATTTTCGCGATGATGGAGATGGAGGTGGGAGATGGTGACAATGACGATGGTGATGAGGATGGTGAAGAAAGTAAAAGAAAATCGATGAGAGTGAAGAAAATACCTACAACTCCAACGCGTCAACTCTACGTCTTACCATCACACGCTCGTCCTCAAAGCTCGATCCCCGGCAACGGCGCCAAAATTTGGTGTAGCTCAGTGATGAGTAGCACCTCCTTTAATGTCAATCCGGGAAGACGTGAGGATGGTATGAAGACCTCGAGCGAATGGAAGCACCAGTGCGTGAGTGAGAAGCACACTAACATGCACACACATACACACACACGCGCACACACAGTAAGACAAAGAGTGAATAGCAATGGAGTTTTTAGATTACTTTCAAGAAGCTCTTACAAGTTCGTTTCAATTACAATCCAACCTCAAAAATGAGCTCTCTAGCTCCTTTTATAGTTTTTGACTAGCTTTGGCCCTGTTCAGACCTAGTGTCCGGCCTAGTTAAAAATTAGGTTCCAGGGCTTATTAGAGGGCTCAAACGAGATCTAAAAAATATGAAAATTGGCAGGTAGATACTTCTAAAGCTCCTCAAGCTCAAGGACTCCTTGGCTTGCACAAAATGGAGCTACAAAAATACGAAATGATATTTACAATGGTTTTTAGTGATGAAAATCACTATTTGTGTAGGGGTTTTCTCTATTGATTTGTCATACACCTCTTTGAGCTCCCTACTTGCTCTTTCTTCTTGTGTGCTCAACTCCTTGATGTCTTGAAAAATTAGATGGCCTACTTGCCAGATCTTCTTTGACTGCCGTGTCTGCTTGTGCTGTCCCTTCGCTCTGACTCTCTTCGTCTTGTGGCTCCTTCGGTTCCCTGACTGCTGCCAACAAACCCCTCAAGGAAAATCTATCCTGACTAGAGTGATCACTCCAGAGTGGCTTCCCCAAGACAATAAGAGCATAGATTTGCTCCTAAACGGAGAGACAGATGAGGCTTTCTGGAGGTATAAACCTGACCATCCTAATGAATTGGGAATGCTTACCATATATGAATTCAATGATCTAGATACACTAGGTAAAGTGACCTACTTACACAATACTTCTAAGAGGCTCTTTTTGGTCTCCGAGCATGGTAGGCATGCCTACACTTGGAAGGGTGAATTTGTTTTTCCCCAACCAAGTTCCAATGTCTCTTATCATCCCCGAGGAGCTGGAACATCTGAGGATCATGGAAATCGAAGGGATAGGAGTAGGGATAGACCCGAGGTGAGCTTTGCTAACCCAATAGGAAGAGAAAGGATGAGAACAGAGACAGATAGAATGGGAAATGAGAGACATAGAGGCCCAAGGAATCAAAGAAATGTAGATGAATTCCCTCTACCAAGACCTAGAGAACACACTAGGACCTCGAGGCCTACACAATTGGTTAAGTCCATGAAGAATTGCTTCGATGGTATTGGAGACCTGTAGGATCATGTGACAGAATTTAGGCAGACTTGAGAGTTAAGCAAGTTGATGAGCTATTCACACAATACAATGCTTTTGGTCTAGCACTCAAGAACACTGCCCTTACGTGGTTCCAACCACTACACGAGAGGCAATTAAGGAGCATAGATCAATGCTAGATGCCATTTCACATAATTTTCTAAGAGTGGCATAAGACATAACACTTCTTCATTAATACATAGCTTTATTCTACATCTATTGAGAACTTGTAGAGAAGGTAGCGCAAAAGTTAGGAGTCTCAAGCAAGTAGATCCCTAGATTTGCTGCATTGAGGGGATGCTATACGTATGGAGGAGACCACATGGCCAATGTATGTCCAATTATGGCTCTACCCGAAGTGAACCCTAGTAGCCAGTACTGCACCATAGCAAGGGGATATACCAAGCACATTACACAAGATTGCCCATATAATAAATAAGCAGCTAGGAAAATTATCCTCAACCAGATCCGCCAAATGGGAGGTACGAGAACCAATACCCACCACAACAGTATGGTAGGCCCCAGCAACCCTACCAACCACCCTTTCAAGTGCAAAAAAGACCTCAACCAGTTTCAGCTCAACAACCTTTACCTGTGGCCAATGTGAGTCCTCTAAAGTATGTAGCTGGTGAAGAAAATTTGAACACAACCTTAGTACTAGTATCACCATTTCTTTCAGAGAGTGATCTGAATGATTACAATTTTGACTCCACTCAAATTGATAGTCCATAGGCTTATTATATGCAGTCACCTGAGCATAATGAGATGTACTATTATGAAGACCCTATTGAACCTAGTTCAGAGCAAGAGTATGCTAATGTCATGTACGCAAATCCTAACTCTAGGCCCCATCCTAGAAAGATGAGATCCCCAGCACAAAGAGGACCATGCCATAGATGCGAGGGAGATCACTTCATAGGAGATTATCCTATGTGTGTACCTACGCAACCCAATCAGTGACAATTTAAGGTTTTTATCAAGATTGTGGGAAAGAACATCTCTTAAGGCATTGCCCTAAGAACCCAAACAATGCATGGAAGATCACTCCCATTAATGTGATTGGGTTAATAGTGGATTCTACTAGAAGTGTGACTTCCGCTGCCCTAGTGCAAATGGTCACTAGAGCTCAGTCATTACATCACTGTCAAGGCTTAGGAGAGGAAAAGAGTTCAGAGGTCAGTGAGATTAAGAGTATAATCAAGAAAAGGACTAGAGCTTGGAAGGATTGCGGAGAGAGAATGAAAAGACAATGGTCAAAGAAAATGAGCAAGCTTGAGGAAAGCCTAAGAGAAACAAAGGCCAAGATAATAGAAATCACATCTTAAATGCACCCTCACACACCACCACCATCACCATCACCATCACCATCCCCATCACCTTGTAATCCTCCACCTTCTAATCCTCCTCATACAACCCCACCACCACCTAAGGTAGGATAAGTCCTAGCTGATCCCACTCCAAAGGACATAGACATGATGCTTAAGGCATATCATGACAGAATACAAGAAGGGCCAAATGTAAGAGATCATGAAAAGTGTTACACTAGAGTTGACCTAGAGTTTGAACAAACCAAGCTTTGCGCTAAGATGGTAGAATTGGCTCAAACCATTGTTGAGGCCAATTGTCTCTTGAATTGCTCTAGTTTAGCTAAGACTCAATTCCATTTTGATTGACTATTAGAAATAATTGAGAGTTTAATTGCAAAATCTATAAAGGAAGCCACCACCGAAGGAAAGGACAAGGCAAGTGAGAGAATAAGCATTCCTCCCAAGGAAGCTTATGTGCCTAATTCCACTCAACGAGACACCTCTTCTTCTATGAATCATTACTCCCAAGAATTTTTTAGAGAAATTCAAGAAGATAAATGGGCAAAAGAAAGTGAAAATCCTCCTTCCATTGAACTTGTGGATGACTTACACAATTGATTCCACAGACATTCCTTCCATCTATGGACAGCAGGAAGATGAATAGCTTCGTGACCGGTTAGACTTCAAGTCTAATTCCGTTCAAGAACTACTGCATTTCACGGGCCCATGGGAAGCAAAGTCGACCTGTATGAGAGCACTCGTGGTCATCATAAGAAATGAAAATTTAGTCATACCTAGGAATATGGAGATAGTGAAGAACACTAAAGTGGAGTGCAATCTCACTTTATAAGAGCTACTCATGGTTAAGCCAAAATTGTGGAAACACATAGCCAACCAAGTGTCGGAGATTGCAAAAGATCTTTTTGAGGTAGGATCTCATAGGAGAGTGCCACAAATACCTTTGCACAAGATAGGAAACATGAGTGAAGGTGACGAAGGAAACACATATCTTCCAATCTCTCATCAAGGTTACACCACCAAGGTGATTTTGGACTCAAGTGCGGAAGTTGCAATTGCTACCACTTCCTTATGGAAGTATTAGGGCAAACCAACACTCAAGCCAATGAGGGAGAAGTTGCAAATGGCTGATGGTCACATAGAAAGACCCTTAGGACTGCTAGAAAGGATAACTCTCATTACTTGTGGTGTAGAGTTTGAGCATACTTTTGCTATATGTGACTTTAGCGAAATCAGTACTAGGAGATGATTTTGGGAAGACCCTTCATGAGATAGTTTCAAGTAGTACAAGATTGGAGAATGAATTCATTGTCTTTGCAACATTTATGTGTGACAAACAAAGTCAATCTCAAGGATTACTCTCATAGAGATGTGCCCCCCATTCAATGGAATCCCATGCATAGAGCCACAGATGATGATACAAAATTAGTGCACTCGATAGGATCAGGATCCTCGTTGATGCATGAGGACACTCATTTATGGATGTGAAAAGTTGCAATAGAAGAGGAGAAAAGAGAAAACGCAAGAGAGGTAGGTGTGAATGAAACTCATAGATCTATTCGAGACCCACTCTATGCACCTACAATATTTCCAGGTGAAGGGTTTGAACCACATGGTTGGGCTGAAATCTTAGCCATAATGGATGTAGCCATCAATGAAGAACAATGGACACCACACTATGATGAAGATGGTTATGAAATTTCAATCTTCACTATATAACCACTTATGTGTGATTGAGTTCTTGAAGAGTGTGAACCGAGCACTGATGTACTTGAGGAAGCAGGTGACTCTGATCTAGAATAAATCATTATGGAGCCTCCTTTTGCATCAAAAGAGGAATATTTTTGTGAAGTAAAAGCTCACCCTTAGAGACATGAAGAACTCTATGAATGATGTGAGGTTAACTACACACCTGACCACCAAGAGTGAAGGCAAGAAGAGGAAGAAGAGAGAAGTCACACCAAGGGAGGACGAATCTTTGTTTGAGGTCCCTGAAATTTTCAAAAACTATGAGATAGAAGATAGGAGAGTCACCATAAGAATGCCTCGACGTGATGCACAAGCAGGAGAGGCCTATGCTACCAAAGAGAAAACTAAGAAAACTCTTGTGGCCATAGAAGAAGGTGAAGAACGATGTACATACATGATTTGACAAAGGACGAGGAGCAAGAGCTGATAGCCTTGTTAAAGGAATAGAGAGATGTGTTTGCATGGAGCTATAAAGACCTAAAAGATGTAGACCCTAACATATGCTCACATACGATCCCCATGACCTCAGATGCCAAACCCTCTAAGCAGAAGCCATACACATATAACAATAACTATGCTGCCAAGATCAAGGAAGAGATAGATAGATTGGTAGAAGCTGGATTCATCTATGAAATGGAGCACACTGAATGGGTGTCTCCCATTGTGGTGGTTCCCTAGAAGAATGGCAAGTTACCAGTTTGCATTAACTTGAAGAAAGTTAACGCATCCACTATTCAAGATAGCTACTCGCTTCCTATCACTTAACATCTATTAGAGAGAGTGGAAGGCAAGGAAGTATATAGCTTCCTTGATGGATTCTATGGCTACAATCATGTCGCCATTGCCTTAGAAGACCAGCTTAAGATGGATTTTGCTACAGAGTGGGACATATTTGCTTTTTGGGTAACGCCATTTGGGCTTAGCAATGCACTAGCTACCTTTCAAAGAATGATGTGTCATGTTTCTAAAGCGTTCTTGAGGAAAAACTTGGAATTCTATGTTGATGATCTCTATGCTCATTCCAACATTAGAAAAACACATATACCTGAACTCAAACAAATCTTTGACAAATGTAGAGAATATTGGGTCTCTTTGAACCCAAAAAAGTGTGTTTTCATGGTCAGGCAAGGGAAGATTCTAGGACACATAGTGTCAAAGAATGGAATATCCATAGATGAGGATAAAGTTAGAGCTATTGCAAAGTTACCTAGACCAAAGAATGTCAAGGAAGTAGAAGCTTTCATGGAGCATTGCAGTTATTACCAACGATTCATTCATATGTATGTAGTCACTACAAAGCCTCTATACTCTCTTTTGACCAACTTTGAGTGGATAGAAGAATGTGAAAACACCTTTCACGAGCTTAAGCACCGATTATGTTCAACACCAATCTTGACTACACTAGAGTGGAACAAGCCATTCCATGTTCATGTGGATGCATCCGATTATGCTACTGGGTGTGTACTAGCTCAACCTATTGGTGAATGTAATATGGATCTTCCAATAGCCTATGCTAGTAGACAATTGAATGAAGCTAAACGAAATTATACCACTCAAAAGAGAAGGTATGGTATATGAGGTTAAGAAGTTTAGACAACAAATAAGTTTAAATTTTTTATAGAACATCAAGCATTACTATATCTAGTGAACAAACCATGCAATATTGGTAGATTAGTAAGATGGTTCCTCTTACTAATGGAATATGACTTTGAAGTTGTGGTTAGGAAAGATAGGACTCACCTTAGGTGGATCACCTTTCTAGGATAACTTTTGGAGAGCCCCCTCAAGGAGTATCAGATGACCTTCCTAATGCTTACTTGTTCAATCTAGAGGTAGTGCTTGAATGGGCCAAAAGTATAGTGCCTATTTTCACCTTTGATTCTAAACATCCTGTATTAAGAACTAAAGACAAGGAAGTAGTCAGATCTCAAAAGTACCACATAATGGCAAGCAACATGTACAAGCACACAAATCAAGGCATATTGGCTTGCTGTGTAGACAATGATGAGCATGCAAAATGGTTGCAACTAGCACATGTCGCTGCACTATAGCAACACCATTCGAAACATAGAACCCTTTAGACTCTACAAAGGTTAGGGGTATAATGGCCCACAATGGAAGTAGATGTCCATAAGATGTGTAAGGAATGCCCAATCTACAGTACTAACCCACCTATGGAACAAGCCACTCTATATCAAGTGTCTTTAGCACTAGATTGGAGTGAACCATTAGTAGCCTTTGTGAGGACGAAAACATTCCCTTAAGAGATGAATTTGGATAGACAAAGGAGCTTAGAAGAGGAGGTGCTACACTAGTGACTCAATGGAAATAATTTATACAAGCACGAAAGAGACAGATACCTAAGGCTATGTGTCCATGAGAGTGAATATCTTAAGATCGTGGAAACTGCTCACCAAGGTGTAGCAAGAGGATACTTTGGACCAAACCGTGTGATCAAAGCAAGTCTATTTGCCAGTCTTTGGTGGCCAACTCTTCACATGGATGCACATACCTATGTGAAGTGATGTGATTAGTAAGTGATAGGGGCACGCACTTCTTGAATGAAGTCATTGAAAATCTTCTCCAAGAATTCTTGGTGATACATAAGAAGTCTCCCCCTTACCACCCACAAGATAATGGACAAGGTAAGAGCACAAACAACATTCTATGCAATGTATTGACAAAATTGATGAATAATAAATGCTCTGACTGGGACAAACAACTACACCATGCTGTTTGGGCATACAGAGTTGCCTATAAAATAGTGCTCCAAGCCACACCCTTTCATATGGTGTTTGGAAAAAATGTTGTGCTCCCATTAGACTTCATGATACCCACACTGAAAGTGGCACACGAGCATGAGTGGATAGGTCATGAACACTCTTTGAGGATCTTTGATCTTAAACAGTTAGGTGAAATGAGGCTGAGAGCAGCGGCAATAATATATGTGGCCAAGAAAAGATAGAAGGCATACTTTAATGCCCATGTGAAGGACAAATGCTTGAAGCTAGGAGATTTAGTATTTGTGTACACTTGAAGCAACATGCAAGGAAATTGGAAAATCGAGGCTATGGACCTATGATTATCAACAGGATCTCAACAAGTGGGGCAATCCAATCAGCCACACTAGAGGGCAACATCCTACCTAGCTACATCAATGGATGCAGAGTCAAAATATAGGAAGAAACCCTAATGGACAAGATGCTAAATTGACTAAACACTATGAAGAAACATAAAGAAGAAGAAAAACAATTTTGAGAAGAAGTGTAGGCCAAAGCTTTGGAACGCATCAACCAATGAAATTGAGAAGACAAGGTAGAGACTGTCAGAGGAGCACTAGGTTGTGCTCTCTGACTATAGTAGACAAGATTTCCGAAATACACTTATGATTACAAGAACACCCACGTAGGGAAAATAATACAAGAAGATGTAGCCGATACAAGACATCCCACAACCCGGGACCAATAGGTATGGAAAAGTGGACTAGGGATGATAAAGGAGATCCCACAACCCGGGATCGTAAGTATGAGACAAGATATATGGATTACAAGAACTCCCCTCTCGGAGATGGACTACATACAAGAAAGAACTCAACAAGATCTCGTACTACGAGATTACAAGAGGACAAGACTAGATGTCTAGGATACAAGACTAGATAGGACTGGAACAAGGAACAAGACAAGAACAGGAACTTGAACTTGGAGAGTACTTACTTGGTGGTCACGACCCCTTGAGCTCCCAAGACTGGTATTGGCAAGACTGATTATGAATGTGGCCAACCCCTCCTTATATAGGTTTTCAAGGGCGGTTCATGAAAGGCGGTTACGAATTGATGATGTCATCAATGATGTCATCAATTCGAAACATGAGCTTTGGATATTCGAATCAGGCAAGTAGACAGTCGATCTTAGGGTTTTGGCATGTTCCAGAGGAAATGAAAGCATTGGTTTCTCCTAATTCTGAACCAATCATGAGATACATGGTTCACATGGGATCTAAGGTTCAGGATGGTTTCCTTTGTCCATGACATCACCTCCCCTCAAGCGATGAGTTCCACGAGGAGCGGTCATGTTATCTGGTCTCGGCTTCGTTGGATTTCTCTTATGGAATTCGCGAACCTTGATTAGTGCGCTCTGAAGGTTTTCTACTGGTTCCTCGGAATATTCTGGAATCTAGGATATGCTCGACTTCAAATTCTTCATGATCATCAATCTCGATAGGTGGTGAAGGACTAGGTCTCTCCCCCCTCAATGGTGAAATCTGATATGGTTCCAACATGGATACATGGAAAACTGGATGTATTCTCATAGTACTTGGTAGCTAGAGCTTGAAGGTGACTGGATTAATCTTGGCCAAGATGGTAAATGGACCAAATCTTTGATGATCTAACTTTGCACAAGGTCTTGAGGTTTGCAAATTATTTCTGAGTAACCATACTTTATCCCCAATTTGATACGATGGATTCTGGACACGATGTTGATCTGCATAGTACTTATATTGTTCTTGAGCTTTATGGATGTCTTCCTTGAGTTCTTTGTGAATGTCCATCAAGTACTGGGCCTTGTTTCTAGCAGCCGGGTTCTTGACATGATTTGAGAGTTGTATATCCATCCTTGGATGTTGTCCATAATTTGCAAAGAAGGGAGTTTGCTTGGTAGATGCATGAACACTATTGTTATAAGAAAACTCTGCAAAGGGTAAAAGCTCAAACCAATCATTTTGATGATAGTTCCTAGTGCAACGGAGATATTGCTCCAGGACTTGATTCACCCATTCTGTTTGTCCATCAGTCTATGGATGATTTTGATGGGGGAAGTATCTCAACCCCTAAGCAACGACGAAGCATGAATGACCTCCACAGGTATCCTTCTTTGACCTCTGCACACCAAAAGTGCTCTCACTCAGAGCTTATGCAGTGAACTCCAGAGAGATTTTGTAGACCTGTAGTAGACACCAAGAGCTTTCCAACAAGACAAATTTTACTTCAAATGGATGCTTACACAAAGAGAAACAATGTCTTCAACATGAGCTAGTTGAATGCTCACAACTGCTAGTCAAGCAGAGACCTCACTTTACTCCAGCAAGCTTTTCTCAGACATTATATAGAGAATAGATCTCAAACTTGAGTCAACTTTAGAACACTCTAATAGCTACCCAATGACACCAAAATCATAGCAAATGGATAAATAGAGAAGGAGAACTAGCCCTTACAACAGAGAGCAAAATATTTCCAACAGAGCCTACACACAGAGAGAGATATCAATCACACAACTTCACTAAAATGCATGTTGCTCCTAGATTACTTAGAGAATGCTGCAGAGAATTTGTGCGCATAAAATAGACCCTAATAGCTATCCAATGAGACAAGATTTACATCAAATGGATACAATATGAGGGAGAACCAATGCTAACAACTCAGGGGTTGCAACACTACCTGCGCACACACATAGATATGCCTACTAAAAGAAAACAAACAAGCAAGCAAGGGGCTAGCTTAAGCAAGGGGCTTGCTTATGACAATTCCAGCACTTAGTGCTCACTTTACATGAGCTAAAACTCCAAGAAGATGGCCCAAAAGAAGTCGGGATAAATGCTCCTTTTATAGTGAGAAGTGTGCCCCTAAAATCTAGGAACTACCTTTCCAAATCAACCTCCTAACTTGGAGGATTTAGTTGAGATGAACTGGGGAGTGGTTGAGTGACTTTTCTTGATGGAATCTCGTGGATTTTGGCTTCCTTTGATTGCTCCACATGTCCATAAAAGATTCCCCACGAATTTGTAGCTTGAAGCTTGACTTTTAACACTCCCCCTCAAGCTTCAATTCTTCATCCTCATCCAAGCTCCTTCATGTTGATGCTTTGCTTGAATTTTGAAATCTTCATTCCATCCAAATCCTTTGTAAACATGTCGGCAACTTGGTCCTTGGTACCAATATGATGTATTGAAACTTCCTTGGATATCACCTTTTCCCTTATGAAGTGGTAGTGCACTTCAATATGCTTGGTTCTAGCATGATAGACAGGATTCGATGCTAGATGAATGCTACTCATATTGTCACAAAAAATTGGATATGTGTCAACCTGCAAATTAAGCTCAATAAATAACTTCTTAATCCACATTAGCTCACATGTGACTTGAGCCAAAGCTCTATACTCAGTCTCGGTGGAAGATAATGCCACCGTGGGTTGCTTCTTTGAAATCCATGAGATGATCTTGCTACCTAGCATGACTAGGTAACCACTTGTACTTCTTCTATCCTCCTTGGAACCGGCGCAATCCGCATCCGAATAAGCTTTGACCTGCATATCATCATCAAATGAATAGAACAATCCTTCATTTATAGTGGCCTTGAGATATCGTAACATTCTTCTTGCAGCTTGCAAGTGTGTAGTCCTTGGACTATGCATAAATTGTGATAACACTCCAACTCCATATGCTATGTCAGGCCTAGTTATTGTGGCATAATTGAAAGAGCCTACAATAGAGCGATAAAAAGTTACATCCTCTAATGGCTCTCCATCAATGGAGCTTAGCTTTACATTAACTTCCATGGGATTTGAAATAGGCTTGCAATGTAGCATCCCAAACCTCTCAAGTAGGTCTAGAATATACTTCCTTTGTATGAGCATAATACCTTCTTTTTTGTATAGAACTTCGCTGCCAAGAAAATACCTAAGATCTCCAAGATCAGATATCCTAAACTCCTTTCCAAGCTTTGCCTTGATCTCCTCAATGCCCTTTGTATCATTACCTGTAATGATAAGATCATCTACATACACACACATGTAGACTACAAGTTCTCCTCTTTGTTTGATGAAGAGAGATGGATCCACCTTGCATTGATTGTAACCACATTTGATCAAATAGTCCATCAATCTTTGGTTCCAAGCCCTTGGATCTTGCTTTAGGCCATAAAGTGCCTTCTTCAACCTACAAACATGATGTGGAAACTCTTTATGAACAAAACCTAGTGGTTGCTCCATGTATACCTCTTCTTCCAAGTCTCCATTGAGAAAGGCATTCTTGATATCAAATTGGAAAAGCTTCCATCCTTTGCTAGCAGCCATTGCAATGAGTGTCCTAATGGTGCTCATCTTTGCCACGGGGCTGAATGTCTATTCAAAGTCCACTCCATAGGTTTGTGCAAAACCCTTGTCCACCAATCTTGCTTTGAACCTAGAAATAGATCCATCTGAATTCCTCTTTACTTTATACACCCACTTATTACCTATTACCTTCATGTTCTCCTTCTTGGGCACTAGAGTCCATGTTTGATTTTCCTCAAGTGCGTCGATCTCTTCTTGCATTGCATCTTTCCATTCGGTGTACCTGCTTGCATCTTCATAGCAATCGGGCTCATGATCTTGTACTACTTTGTTCATATATGCATAATGTGTTGCCATGTATGAATCATAAGTAAACCTTTGAATTGGATACTTAACTCTAGAAGACTTCCTTTCTTCACCTTTTGCAGGAATAAACCTCCTTTGCCTTGGGAACTTGATCTCTTTCTTTGACGTGGCTTCTTTCTCCATCATGTGTCCTTCATCATCTTCAACTTCATTACCCTCTTCATCCAACTCCACCAATGTTGCTTTGCCTTTGTTGATTGATTGTGCTTCAAAGCTTGATGAAGATCTCCCCCTCCATGGTGAGTTCATGCTTGAACTATCTTCATTGATGGAACACCTTGGGCCGCTTAGCTCTAGGTCGATTTGTTCTTCATCATGTCCATGCTTTTCTTCTTCATAGTCCTGCATATAATCATACTTCTTATACCAAGGGAGTAGCTCATCAAATGCTACATCCCTTGATATCCTCAAGTCCTTTGTTTTTGGGTTGAAGCACCTGTAACCTTTATGATCATTTGAATATCCTAGAAACACACACTTTTCTTCCTTTGGTTGTAGCTTGTGCCTCAATTCACTTGGCACATGTACATAACAATTACATCCAAATATCTTCAAGTGGGAAAGATCAGGTTTCTTACCATAATAGGCTTGATATGGTGTCAAGCCATGGACCCTGAGGTAGGAGCCCGATTCATAAGATACACGGCGGTATTTGCTGCATCACTCCAAAACATGTTAGGTACATTCATCTCATTAAGCATTGCTCTAGCGATCTCGGCAATGTATCTATTCTTTCTCTCTGCTACTCCATTTTGTTGGGGTGTGTACCTGCATGTTACTTGCCTCTTGATGCCTTGATCCATTAAAAAAATCAGAAAACTCATTGGAGAAATAGTCTCCCCCTCCATGTACCTTAGCTTCTTGATATATGTACCTGTTTCCTTTTCTACCATTGCCTTGAATGCTTTGAAACATGTAAACACATCTGATTTGTTTTTGATGAAATAAACCCAAACCATCCTTGTGCAATCATCTATAAAAGTGACAAAGTACTTGTTACCTCCAATGGATTGCTCTTTGGTTGGCCCCCACATGTAATAAAGTAAGTCTATGATCTAGGGATCCGATGGCTTCAGATAGATCTGAAATCGGATACCGTTTGGTCACTCGTCTGTAGGACCAAAGATCTCAAGAGTAGACTCAAGCATAAGTCATGTGCTCTCATATTCAAGTAATCCACTTAGCCTAGTGGTTAAGTCTCATGGTTGTGAAGGAAGAGGTCTTGGGTTCAACTCCCATGGGAAGCATGGGAAGAGAGTTTTGCCCAAAGAGCTCTAGAGCCTTCTAACTCAAGTTAACGTGAGTTAACTTGAGTCCAGTGGACTTAACTCAAGAGGTGAGTACAACAACCACTAGTGGACTCTAGTGGAAGGTACTAAAGTAGTGGTCGAGATCACTCCAGCCACTAATAGACTCTAGTGGTGGATATGAAAGGAGTGAAGGAGATTGCACATGCACTTGTGGACTCTAGTTACATTTGTGGTCCTCATTAGTTCAAGCAGCTATATATACAGGCATAAGGTTGGGAGGAGAGTCATTCATTCATGAGCATTTGCAGTCGTTACGCTGTTGCATTGGTATCAGAGCTTCATTCTCCATAGCTCTTTTTCATCAATCTTGCGAATGCATCCTCTTCTCCATTACTTGCTCGTGGCTCATCCGAAATAAGTGCTGAATTCGTGGTAGAGGCGACCGCTATTAGCTAAGGAGCTTAGCAAAATTTATTCTCTCTATTATGCAAGATAGAGGAATCGAACCCACGCCCCTTCAACGTGCGCACGCTGCTCTATCCACGAGACCAAACCGGCGTTCGCGAACATCTTGCTCTACCACATCGTATCATTCGATGCCCACGCTGCAGAAGGTCTCCGAAAGGAAAAAAGAGAATAAGAGAATAGCTTTCTCCGCCGACTGCGCCTTCTAGGGATCGAATCCAGGCGGATTCCTTGGGAGTATCCTCACGTAGCCACATCGCCCACGAGCGTTCCTTGCTTGTGAGTACAGAGAAAAGTCTACTAAACCAGTAAACAGAGCTGAAGTGCAAGCCCAACTCTCATCCATCCAAGGAGCCAAATCAGTTGTTGCAGGCCGAACCCGAGAAGTATTCTGCTTTTAGCCAAAGAAACAACCAAGGAGAATCAAAGATTGACCAAAGTTTGAAGGAAGAGGAGCCGTGGAGTGAAGATCTGGAGGCCTAACTTCGTCATAATTCTAGCACTTTCGGCTAGAATCAAGTCGACCTCAACGGACCAAATCATCAGGGACTATTTCTTGTGATATTCTTGCATAGCTCTTTTGATTTTGTTGCACACACCACTTGCGTTAGGAATACTTAGTAAGTTTAATAACGCTTTGTGTGCGATGGAGGGGACTTCTAGCCACGTCTCGCTTACGAGTACTACTAGTACGTCAGTGTTTGTTTCTGTTCCTATTTTAGTAACATCCTCATTCATGTCTAGACCACCAATAGCTGCACGTGCATTGCATCCATCTGCACCTATGGTTTCAAATACAAGTCATGCGTCTGATGCATTTAATAGAGAAGCGACGATTGTAGCATTAGACGATAGGGATTCTACGAAAAAAGGGGAAACAATCACTACTCTAAACGAGGGGAAAGATATGGAGAGTAGGATGTTGCTAGTTGAGCAAAAGCTTGGACGGTTGTCCACTCTTCCGGATGAGGTTGCAGTCCTCCGTCAATCTATTGATGGAATCCAGGATCACCTTAAGGCCATTCTGAACTTACTTCAGACGCCTAGGGATATCAGTAAGACTATTTTAGGTAGTCACACAGATACGATCGCAACTTCACCCATGTCTGTTAGGATGGAAAAGGATAAGGGATTATCCTCTCCCCAAATAGATATGTTTCCGCTAGCGGGAAGTATGAGCCGTCTTAGCCTAGTGTCTTCTACTCCCTTGAGTGTTGCTTCGGTCGGGATGTTAGAAAGCCATAACCGCCCTGTGGATCTTTCCTTGGGAAAGGAGATCCGTCCTCCTTATTTCTCTGGAGAGGATAAGGACAGGAATAAGGATGCGGTTTTGACTTTCTTAGAGAAATGGCAAGATGTCCATGAACTCAAACATACTCCCGATCATGTGCGGGTAGTAGAAGCCAGTTTATCGCTAGGACCGAAAGCTTATACATGGTGGATGAGTCTCTCTGAGACTCATAAGAAACCTACCACTTGGAATGAATTTTCCCATCTTTTCAAGAAAGAGTTTCTCCCCGAGAATGAGGAGGAACGCACTTGGGAAGCTTGGGATAAAATTCAGCAGAAGGGTAGACCGCTATTAGTGTATATTTCAGAATACAAAGATGTAATTCTGAAGTTAAAAAATTTAGATGACTTCCATCGACTTCGCGGTTTTGTCAGAGGACTTAACCAGCGAATTCGTAATGAAGTTAAGAGGCATGCGCCTAAATCCCTTGAAGAGGCGATTAAGGTCGCACAGATTTATGAGGACAATTCACGTTTGGATGTCCCGCAGGAAAGCAGTTATTCCCAGAAGAATAACTTTAAGCGTAAGGGCAAAGGGACTAGATCTAATGAAAGAGTGTTTAAAAAACCTCGTGTTTTTAGACACATCCTTTCTCCAGAAGATCATGATAAAGCGCAAAAAGAAAACTTGTGCTTTAAATGTCTCAAGCCTGGACATCGAAGCCGTGCCTGTCCACTCGGAAGAGAAAGTAAGGGAAAGGGTAAGCAGCAAATTAATTTGATTCACTCTTTGACCTTGGATGCAAGTTCAAGTGCAAAGAAGGTTCAGATTATGCATTGCGACAGTACCCATTCATGCCAAATTTCCAAAAACATGTGGCAACCTCAAGAGTTTGGTCCACATGATTTGGTCAAGTTCCATGGATCAGTAAAAGGTCACACCATCCGGATAATGGTGGATGACTCTGCTACGCATAATTTTATCAATTATGCGTTAGTAAAAAAACTGGCTCTTCCTCAGGAACCATCTCCTCATAAATACATTGTCTCCATGATGCACGGTCAAGACATCCGTGTTTGGGACACAATGATATGTAATTTGGAACTAGAAATCCAAGGATTTAAAGACACCTTGGACTTCCAAATAATGAACATGGATCGGGTAGATCTTGTTTTAGGGAGAGAGTGGCTATGGAGTCTAGGACCTTCATTGACCAGGTGTTATTTTACAAATACTTTGGAATTCCAGCGTGACGGTGTAGTGTATAAAATCAAGGGTGAGCATGATGTTCCAAGTATCCCTTTGATTTCATACACTGAACTTCAAAAACTTGTCAATAAAGAAGCCAGGACTCAAGCTTTTCTTGTCCTTGGCACCGATGTAATAGATTCTGATAATATAAATCAAGTTTCTTATGTCTCGTCCTTTATTCCTCGAGAAGTTTATGTTAAATTTAACAATTTAATGAAGGAATTTCAAGATGTGTTCCCTAAGGAACTCCCCTACGACTTGCCACCCTCTCGTGGAAACATTGATCACAGTATAGATCTGTTTCCGGGTACCAAGCCAAAATCTCAAAACCCATACCGCCTCCCCTATGTCCAGAATCAAGAAGTAGAAAATCAAATCCAAGAGTATTTGGATAAAGGATTTATCCGCCCAAGCCAGTCTCCATGGGCAGCACCCATCCTTCTAGTGAAAAAGAAAGATGGAACTATGAGGTTGTGCGTAGATTATAGGGCATTGAACAATCTTACGATAAAGAACAAGTATCCCATGCCACTAGTCGAAGATCTTTTCGATAGTTTAAAGGGGGCTACAGTCTTTTCTAAGATTGATTTACGCCAAGGTTATCATCAGATCAGGATCAAAGATGATGATATTCCTAAAACAGCCTTTCGAACAAAGTTTGGTCACTACGAGTTTTTAGTGATGCCGTTCGGTTTGACAAATGCACCCGCAACATTTATGACTTTGATGAATCAAGTGCTTAAGCCGTATTTGGGAAAATTTGTTGTAGATTTTCTCGATGATATTCTGATCTACAGTAAAGATCATGAAAATCACTTAGAGCACTTGAAAAACGTTTTTCAACTTCTTCGCGATAATAAACTTTACGGTAAAGAGTCAAAATGTGAATTCTTTACCCCAGAAGTAAAGTATTTAGGTCATATTATTTCCGCGGAAGGAATCAAAGTTGACCCTGAAAAGGTCCAAGTGATTCTTGAATGGCCTGAGCCCAAGACGGTTCGAGAACTGCAAAGTTTTCTCGGATTGGCAGGATATTATCGGAAGTTTGTGGCTGGATATGCCAAGATTGCAGTACCTTTGACGGATCAACTCAAAGGGAAGCATCAAAAATTAAATTGGAAAGAAGATCAAGCAAAGAGTTTTCAAGATCTTAAACTTGCTTTAGCATTGGCCCCGGTTCTACAAATTATAGATCCGAACAAGCCTTTCCAATTAGAGACAGATGCAAGTTCATCTGCAGTAGGAGCAGTACTAAGCCAAGATGGTCGACCGATAGCTTTCGAGAGTAGAAAGCTAAGTCCTGCTCAGCAAAATTACTCTACCTATGAGCCAGAGATGTTCGCTATTATAAATGCTCTAAAGAAATGGCACCATTATCTATATGGATCAAAGTTGACCATAGTTTTTGATCAAGAGAGCATAAAGTGGTTTGCAAACCAACCTGATCTAAGAGGTAGAAAAGCGAGGTGGGCCGAGCAGTTGCAAGAGTTCGATTATGAACTCAGGTATAGAAAAGGAAAGTTCAACGCAGTGGCAGACGCCTTAAGTCGGATGCCTATGCTGAACAATCTAAGTTTTGTACAAATTCAAAGTGAATTTATTTCAACTTTGAAAGGAAGCTGCAAAGAGGATCCAAGCTTCAGTCAAGCATGGAAAGCAGCTGAACAAGATAAACAAAATGAAGCAAGTACTTCTGAAAGAAAGTTTAAATATTATTCTCTCCAAGATGAATATTTGCTTTATAAAGGTAAGGTTTGTGTTCCAAGTACCTCGGACATACGAAAACAAGTACTTTTTGAATGCCATGATGCTCCAAGTGCAGGACATCCTGGAATTAACCGAACCTATGAGTTAGTAAAAAGACATTTTTATTGGCCTAGTTTGCATCAAGATGTGCAAAACTATGTATCTAAGTGCCATAAATGTCAAGTAAATAAGTTTGAACGACTTAAAGTTGGAGGATTGCTGCATCCTTTGGAAATTCCCAAAGGAAAGTGGGAAAGCATTTCCATGGATTTCATTTCTGGATTACCCCGCACTCAGAAGGGCTTTGATTCAGTCTGGGTTGTAGTTGATCGATTGACTAAACTTGCTCAGTTTATACCAGTCAAGACTACCTATAAGACTCCAAAACTTGCAAAAATATTTGTAAATCAACTTTATAGACTCTATGGTCTTCCAGTAGACATAGTTTCTGATAGAGATGCTCGATTTACAAGTCATTTTTGGCGAGCAGTCTTTAGTAGACTTGAAACTAAACTAAGCTTAAGTACAGCTGAACATCCCCAGACGGATGGACAGACAGAGAAAGTCAATCAGATTTTGGAAGACATACTCAGAACTTATGTTACTTCCAAACAGACTGACTGGGAAGATTATCTTCCATTAGCTGAATTTTCCTATAATAGTGCCAAGAATTCATCAACTGAATTTAGTCCATTCATGTTGATGTATGGTTTCCAGCCTAGGTCTCCTTATGCAGTAGGACTACAAAATGAACGAGTTCAAGCAGCTCAAGAGTTCCTTCAAGACATGAACTTTAAGCTCAAGTTAGCTAAAGAAAACCTAAAGAAAGCTCAAGATCGTGCAAAGGCTTATGCCGATCCGAAGCGAAGAAATGTTACTTTTCAGGTTGGCGATCAAGTTTATCTTCGTATTCCTGAAAGATCGGAAAAGTTCAAGACTGGTCAATGCGCCAAGTTGTCGCCTAGATATTGCGGTCCTTTTCCAATCACCAAGAAAGTTGGTTTGTGGGCTTATGAACTACAACTTCCAGACGATAGTTGGATTCATCCAGTGTTCCATGTTAGTCGGCTTAGGAAGAGTCTAACAGATTTAGATAATCTAGTTGGACAAAAGGTTATACTTCCTATTCCTGTAAATGAAACAGTTCCTCATGAACCTGAAAGGATACTTCGCACCCGACATAAACGTACAAGAAGCCACTTGTATGAAGAGTGCTTAGTAAAATGGAAGGATGGAACTGAAGAAAATTCAACATGGGAAAAAGTTTCCACAATCCAACGACGTTTTCTAGCTTTCAAGTTTTAAGTTGGTCCCAACTAAAGAAGGTTTTTTATTTTCCAGTTTCTAAGTAAATAACCTAATTGAATGAATGCATGTTCTTCAAGTTCTAGAACATGAGGCTCGGGGGTTGCCTACAGTTATATATATAGCTTTCTTTTCGAGGACGAAAATCTTTCCCAAGGGGGGAAGAATGTAATAAAGTAAGTCTATGATCTAGGGATCCGATGGCTTCAGACAGATCTGAAATCGGATACCGTTTGGTCACTCGTCTGTAGGACCAAAGATCTCAAGAGTAGACTCAAGCATAAGTCATGTGCTCTCATATTCAAGTAATCCACTTAGCCTAGTGGTTAAGTCTCATGGTTGTGAAGGAAGAGGTCTTGGGTTCAACTCCCATGGGGAGCACGGGAAGAGAGTTTTGCCCAAAGAGCTCTAGAGCCTTCTAACTCAAGTTAACGTGAGTTAACTTGAGTCCAGTGGACTTAACTCAAGAGGTGAGTACAACAACCACTAGTGGACTCTAGTGGAAGGTACTAAAGTAGTGGTCGAGATCACTCCAGCCACTAATAGACTCTAGTGGTGGATATGAAAGGAGTGAAGGAGATTGCACATGCACTTGTGGACTCTAGTTACATTTGTGGTCCTCATTAGTTCAAGCAGCTATATATACAGGCATAAGGTTGGGAGGAGAGTCATTCATTCATGAGCATTTGCAGTCGTTACGCTGTTGCACCACACATCTGTATGTATCAACTCCAATGGATGTTGGCTTATGTAGCCACTCTTCTTGAATGGAAGTCTTGCTTGCTTCCCTAGTTGACAAGATTTACATAAATGCTTCATACCTTGTCCTTGGAAGTTGGCAAGACCTTCAACCAGCCTCTTGAATTGCATTTCCTTCATTCTTTGTATGTTGATGTGACCTATCCTTTTGTGCCACAAGTCCAACTCCGAAATCCTCTTGTTTCCATATGTGAAGTAGACATGTTGAATGGAATGAGAATTTACCTCCAAAGTGAAGAGTCTCCCTTGCTTCTTTCCTCTTGCTATGACCTTGTAACCTTGCTTAGGGTTCTCCACAAAGCATCCACCTTTGTTGAAAATTACTTGATAGCCTCTTTCAACCATTTGCCCAACGGACACCAAGTTCTTTGTCATGGTAGGTACATGCAAGACATCCTTGAGACATCTTCCTTCCTCCTTATCATCCAAAGCTACATCTCCAACATGGGAGATCTCATGGGCTATATCATCACCTGTTTCTACATGTCCTTTACCTTTGGGAACATGTAGATTAGTAAACCAAGAAGAATTGCAACTCATATGGTTGCTACATCCACTATCAATATACCAAGTGTTATCTACTTTGCTTGAATTCCCATTCATGTGCATCATCAAGAGATTGTCATTTTCTGAACTTGTAGAAGTATAATTACCTTGGCCTTTGTATGAAGAACTTTGATTATAGCTTCTTTGGTTTCCTCCTTGGTAGCAATCTCTAGCATAATGGCCAAACTTGCCACATATGTAACATCCTTCGCCATCTTGATTCCTGTTTTGTTGATGTCGTCCTCCTCTTCCTCTTGTTCTTCCTCTCCCTCTTTGTGATGAGGTGCCTTGGTCATGTCCTTGATTGCTTGAGTGGCCTTGCCTTCCTCCAAACCTTCCTTTGCCCCTTCCTTGTCCTCGTCTTCCTTTGCCCCTTTGATTACCTACATAGAAAACTTGTGCATCCTTGCTTTTAGTTGAACTTCCGCCTATGTTCATTTCTTCGGTGACCACGAGAGCAACCAATTGCTCAAAATCGGGAATATTATCCCTTACATATACTGAAGTGGTAAAGGGTTTCCACTTCTCATCATCTCTCAAACCATTGAGAGTATAAGCCACAAGATCGTCATCGTCTACGTGGCTTCCAATGGATCCCAATGCATCTGATAACTCCTTGACCTTAAGTATGTAGTCATTTATGCTACTCCTTGAGCTCTTCGTAAGGTTGTTGAGCTCATTCTTGAGTTGGATCTTCCTTGCTTTGGTGCTTGTTGAATAAAGCCTTTCAAGTGTCTCCCATACCTTCATGCTTGAATCCAAGTCTTGGATATGGCCGATCATGCTATTGCTAATGTGTTGGGAAAGGATAAAGATAACCCTCTTGTCTCTTTCATTCCATTCCCTAAAGGCCCTTCTCTCATCATTGGTTGGATTCTCATCCAACCTACGTCTTGGTTCACTTCCACTAATCAACCCCCAAAGGCCCTTGCCCATAAGATAGTTGGAGACCCTAAATCTCCATGGTTGATAGTTCCCTTTGTCTAGCTTTTCAATTTGAGTGTTGAAGTCTCCCATATCTAGTCTTTGATACTTGACCTAGCCCTTGGCTAATGCTCCAATGTGTATAAAATGAAAATGAGGCTCTCAGGTTACCTCAATCCAAAGCTTTCCTTAGATGGACACCTTGTGCTCTTGAAACTTTGAGTAGAATAGCTCCCCCTTGATGTGAGCTACCTCCAAGAAGCTTTTGTTGATGCAAATCTTCAACCACCAACTCCAAGAGGTCTTCTTGCTTGTATGTGATGCCTCTAAGATGCCCAAATTCTCTGATACCACTGATGGGGGAAGTATTTCAACCCCTAAGCAACGATGAAGCGTGAATGACCTCAACAGGTATCCTTCTTTGACCTCTACACACCAAAAGTGCTCTTACTCAGAGCTTATGCAGAGAACTCCAAGGAGATTTTGTAGACCTGTATTAGACACTAAGACAACAAGATAAATTTTACTTCAAATGGATGCTTACACAAAAAGAAAATTGTCTACAACATGAGCTAGTTGAATGCTCACAACTGCTAGTCAAGCAGAGACCTCACTTCACTCCAGCAAGCTTTTTGCACAGATTATACAGAGAATGAATCTCAAACTTGGGTCAACTTTAGAATACTCTAATAGCTACCCAATGACACCAAAATCATAGCAAATGGATAAATAGAAAAGGAGAACCAGCCCTTACAACAGAGAGCCAAATATTTCCAACAGAGCCTACACACAGAGAGAGATATCAATCACACAACTTCACTAAAATGAATGTTGCTCCCAGATTACTCAGACAATGCTCCGGAGAATTTGTGAGCATAAAATAGACTCTAATAGCTATCCAATGAGACAAGATATACATCAAATGGATACAATATGAGGGAGAATCAATGCTAAAAACTCAAGGGTAGAGAGTTGCAACACTGCCTGCGCACACACATAGATATGCCTACTAAAAGAAAACAAACAAGCAAGCAAGGGGCTAGCTTAAGCAAGGGGCTTGCTTATCACAACTCCAGAACTTAGTGCTCACTTTACATGAGCTAAAACTCCAAGAAGATGGCCCAAAAGAAGTCGGGATACATGCTCTTTTATAGTGATAAGTGTGCCCCTAAAATCTAGGAACTGCCTTTCCAAATCAGCCTCCTAACTTGGAGGATTTAGTTGAGATGAATTGGGGAGTGGTTGAGTGACTTTTCGTGATGGAATCTCATTGCTTTTGACTTCCTTTGATTGCTCCACATGTCCATAAAAGATTCCCCAAGAATTTGTAGCTTAAAGCTTGACTTTTAACAGACTTGATGTAGATAGTTCAATTTGAACACCAAGGAGCTTGCAAAGACTGTTCCAAAAGCTGGATATGAACTATGGACCTCGATCACTGAGAATGTCATCACGCAATCCATGAAACCTAAATATATACCTGAGAAAAAGTCTAGCAGTGGCTGCACCTGTGATTGCCTTGGTAGTTGGAATGAAGTGTGCCATCTTTGTAAATCTATCCACAATAACAAGAATGGCATCATACTTATCTGACTTTGGTAGATCTGTGATGAAATCCATAGACAATGAAGCCCATGGCCTTTTTGGGATAGATAGAGGTTGCAAGAGGCCATGAGGTTTATGTCGGGGTACCTTAGATCTATTGCAAGTATCATAGGTTCGAATGTATTCTTTGACTTCCTTCCACATCTAAGGCCACCAAAAGTCCCTGGATATGAGTTCTATTGTTTTATTCACTCAAAAATGTCGTGCTGCAAGGTTGTCATGGCGTTGTTGAAGTACTTGGATTGTGGGCTTTCCTGGAGGGACATAGAATAGGTTCTTATAGATCAGTAACCCATCCTTTTCCTAAAATTCATTTACTTCTTGGAATTTTCCTTCTTGAGCTTTCTGCTTAACATTACAAAACAAATCATCATGTGGTAGATTGTCATGGATCAATTGATTCAAGGCTGAATCTTCATGATGGCTTGAAGAGATAGCTGCTAACTGGAGATGCTCAGGCTTGATTAATACACTCTCTTGTTGATCAAAGGCCTCTTCACCCTTCTTTGGTGCAAGGTACGATCTTCTGGATAGGGCATCTGACCGACATTTTTGATGTCCTGGACGGTATGTGATGACAAAGTCAAATCTGGATAAAAAGTTACTCCATCTAGATTGCCTTCTATTGAGAATCTGGGTGGTCATAAAATACTCTAGGTTCTTGTGATCTGAATACACAGTGACTTTATGAGCTGCTCCTTCTAGATGGTGACACCATGTATCAAACGTGTCTACTATGGAAAGAAGTTCTTTATCATGAATTTCATAATTAATTTGTGGAGGGGAAAACTTCCTTGAATGATATGCAGGTGGATGTAGGTGTCCGTCATCTCCATATTGGGAAAGAATGGCTCCTAGAGCAAAGTCTGATGCATCTGTCTCAAGGAAGAAGGGCTTACAGGAATCGGGATGAACTAGAATTGGAGCGGTAGTAAATGCTGATTTCAAGGTCTGAAAGGCCTTTCCTGCTTCTTTGGTCCATTAGAATTTGGAGTTCCCTATAAGCTTGGTAAGAGGCATCACTATCTTGGAGTAATCTCTGATGAATATCCTGTAGAAATTGGCAAACCCCAAAAAACATTGTACATCTCGAACACATGAAGGTGGTCGCCAATCAAGGATTGTCTCAATCTTCTTAGGATCCATAAAATTTCCTTTATCTGATACAATGTACCCAAAAAAATCCACTTCTGTCTTATGGAAATAGCACTTTTCTAATCTCGCATATAATCCTTTTTCTCTTAGTTTCTCTAGGACTATCTTCACATGATATTCATGATCCTCTAGATTTTTAGAAAATATCAAGATATCATCGAGGTATATTACAACAAAATCATCTAAATATTCGCGAAAGATATCATTCATCATATGTTGGAAGACAGCTGGAGCATTTGTGAGACCAAATGACATAACTACATATTCAAAATGGCCATACCCTCTCCGAAATGTTGTCTTCCATTCGTCTCCTTCTCTGATCCTGACAAGGTTGTAAGCTCCTCGAAGGTCGATCTTTGTGAAGAATTTTGCTTTTCCAAGGCATTCCAAGAGCTTAGATATGAGTGGTAGAGGGTATTTGTTCTTTATAGTGACTTTATTCAATCCACAATATTCTATACACATCCGGAGAGTCCCATCCTTCTTCTTTACAAATACAATAGGAGCTCTTGCTGGAGACTTTGAGTGTTTGATAAAACCCTTGGCTAGATTCTCATCAATGTTCTTGCGTAGTTCTGTAAGTTCCTCTGAGGATAGTCTGTAGATTGGTCCAAAGGGCGGTTGTGCTCCCTCTTGAAGTTCTATGGCACAAGCATAGGGTCTATGCTTTGGAAGGATGCCTGCATTCTTCTTTTCAAAAACATCTTCAAAGCCTTTCTACTGATTGGGTAGCTGCACTAGATCATATTTCTTGGGTTCTGGAGCTGGTATGGCATGGATCATATAGGTCGGTTCCTTCCTTAGTGCATGTATGAAGGCTTTCGCTACGATATATGTTGGGTTCTTCTGGATATCTCGATGGGTGATTTTATTATTCTCCCAATTAATTTCTAGATTATGTTTCTTTAACCACGGCATTCCGATGATAACCATATTTACTGGACTCGATATTACATTGAAACATATGTGTGAATCATGGTCACCAAGGTGTACTCTTAGTGGTATGGTTTCCATTGTTATATTCCCCGATGCTAGAGGCCGCCCATCTACTACTTTAGCTACTATTGGTCTGTTCTTCCAAAGTACTGGAATTCCATGTTTCTTAATGATTCCTTCATCAATGAAACATGAGGATGCTCCTGAATCTACCAGAGTTGTAAGGGAAAGGGTCTTCTTAGACATGATTAACTTGACAAGGGCAAGACATGTTTCTACGGGTGTGGATGGAATTATGAGACCCTTTCTTATATCATGGTCCGGCTGTATGGTCTCTTTTACAACTAGACTTCCTCATTTCCCTGCTCTACAAGGGTGGCTGCAACTTTGGAGTTTGTTCTCTTGTTGGGACAATTAACTGCAATGTGGCCAGGGTTTCCACAATATAGACATAATTTGTTATCCCTCCTTCCTTGTTTCTCTTGTGGTGTTAGAGGCTAGAACCTGGTTACATCTATCTGCATAGGTTCGGGCATAGACTCATCTCTAAAAGTAGGCTGGAAAGGTTTCCATTGGCGAGGTCTTCCTTCTACTTTTTTTTCTTGTTTCCTTTCAAAAATGTGGTTATCACATTGAATGGCTTGGTTGATGTATTCATTCAATGTCTTCACCTCTGGCATCGTGAGTAGAAGGTCCTTCACATCATCCCTTAAGCCCCATCTAAATTAGCTTATGAAATAATCTTCATGCCAAGTGAGGTCACATCTCAACTGCCTAAATTCCGATGCGTAGGTAGAGGCAGGGCGGTTACCTTGACGTAGCTTCCGAAGTTTTGTTTCTACCACTCGACTTGTGTCTGCATCTCCAAATGTGGCAATGAGCTCTCTAAGAGACCCCTCATAGTCATGAAGTATGGCCATATCCTTCTCCAAGATTGGGGCGAACCATGATAATGCTTGACCGTAGAGCAAGGTTCCAATAAAACCGACCTTGGATGCATCATCAGGGTATCTATCAGGCTGCATACGGATGTACAATTTGACTTGTTGCAGGAATCCTCAGAACTTTGTGCGATCACCATCGAACTTTTGTGGCATGCAGATCTTAGGTTCCCTCATCGAGGATGTACTAGGTCGTTGATTTACTAGCATACTCCCTTGATTTGTCTGAAGACTCCCGATTCGTTCTTGTAATTCTTGGAGGAGTGCACCTACATGCCCTCGATGTCCCATCTTGATTTCTGTCTATCGATACGTTAGATCTTCGACTTGTTGTTGGAGACTCTGAAGTGATGCTACAATCTGTTCACAAGCATTCTCCATGATGACTGGTCTTGGATGGAAGCTAGTCTTGCCAAAATGTCAGGGGAGCACTAGATTGTGCTCTTTGACTACAGTAGACAAGATTTCTGAAATACATTTATGATTACAAGAACACCCACGTAGGGAAAATAATACAAGAAGATGTAGCCGATACAAGACGTTCCACAACCCGGGACCAATAGGTATGGAAAGCTGGACTAGGGATGATACAGGAGATCCCACAACCCGGGATCGTAAGTATGAGACAAGATATCTGCATTACAAGAACTCCCCTCTGGGAGATGGACTAGATACAAGAAAGAACTAGACAAGATCTCGTACTACGAGATTACAAGAGGACAAGACTAGATGTCCAGGATACAAGACTAGACAGGACTGGAACAAGGAACAAGACAAGAACAATAACTTGCTCTTGGAGAGTACTTACTTGGTAGTCACGACCCCTTGAGCTCCCATGACTGGTATAGGCAAGAGTGATTATGAATGTGGCCAACCCCTCCTTATATAGTTTTTCAAGGGCGGTTCATGAAAGGCGGTTACGAATTAATGATGTCATCGATGATGTCATCAATTCGAAACATGAGCTTTGGATATTTGAATCAGGCGTTTAGACAGTCGATCTTAGGGTTTTGGCATGTTCGGGATGTAATGGAAGCATTGGTTTCTCCTAATTATGAACCAATCATGAGATACAAGGTTCACATGGGATCTAAGGTTCAGGATGGTTTCCTTTATCCATGATAGAGACGAGCCTAGGTCAGACACTTACAAAGCTCCAAGATACCATATGGCCATGTACGAAGCATCAAGTGTACATTCCCATAGAATGATTGACCGACATCTTTTTGTGACCCTAGAGATGGGACAAGGAGATAGTGCAAGAACTGTAAGAGCCTTGATTGACTCTGGAGCACCCACTAGTGCACTTAGACTTTCCTACTATCAAGAATTGCTATTAAGTGTCAATCCTCTAGAATCTTATCTCATAGGATTAGGAGGTCTGGAGACCCCTTGCATGGGCGACGTGGAGCTTCCCCTTTACATTCATGATGTGCACATGACAGTCAAGGCACTAGTGTGTCAGGATGAGCATCTAACGGAACCTCTTGTTTGATGGAGAGTGTTGATCTCCAAAAGAACAACCTACTCTTGAATTTAGAACACCTCTATATCAAGAGTAAGTCAAAACCTTCACCAATTTAAGCTATCAATGACCAAATATCAATTTCTTGACTAAACTGTGAAGAAGGAATTTTCTCAGAAAGTTTGCTGCATAGATCTTGCTCATTGACTGAGTAAATGTGTAAAGTTTTTTATGAAACTTTGCACAAGGTGTCGGCTAAAGATTGCGCACCTTCTCCAAGTTAAATTACTTCAAAAGGTTCAGTAGATATTGAGAAATCTACTTACCAAGTCAGCTATGTCTAAATCTCCACTTCTGAGAAGTCGATTTGGACACCCCTAACTTCTTAACTTCAACTCTCTCAGTATAAAACCCGTTTAAGCAAATGCTTCTAGCCACGAGTAGCTTACCTTCCAACTTAAAGATTAAGTGCTTACTTGCACAAAACTTTAAACTGTGGAGTGAGAAATGATCAAATCATTAAGATCGAAATCTGCGCCTGTTTCAGGAACCAGTGAGTACTTTCTCACATGCAAATGTTCCTATACACAATTCTCTTAGCCTGATCACAATTAGACTCTCAAACTCTAGCCATAGATTGATTAACTATGGACTTAGATATCTCCAAAAACAATTCACAAAAGATCTATCACACAGAGAGAAAACACAGAAACATCGGGCGTAATTTTTCCTTCTATTTCTCAGAAATTACAATTGAGTGAGGATGGAGAGTTCAACTCACTTCACACATGTCTAATGACATTTTCTACTTCTCAATACACAAATCTCATGATCTCCTATTGTCTCTCCTTGTCTTCTCTCCTTGCCCCGACATTTTTCAAAAGTATTTATAGGCAATTATGTACAGACTTTTTATCAAAGCATAAGGATATGTAACCTATGTCTTAACTAATGTACATATGTGTACATGTCTTTTACTCTGTGAATGTATCCATCTTCTTTGCTTCAAATCTTCAATTGGTGATTGGTCTGCACCAACATTGTTTTGGGTCAAGACTAGATCTTGTCACGAGGAAGGAGATAAGGAAGAGAGCTCACACACACACTCTCATTCTCAGGGAGAAGCACACACACAGATTGAGGCAAGGAAAAATGATCTTCTTCTTCTTCTTCTATTACTCAGAAAGGAATGTACAAGAATGACCTAAAAAACAAGAATACAACAAGTCCAATATATAAAGATTAGTACATAAGGAAAAACCTAATGTCCGTGAATCAGTGAGCTAGCAAGGAACAAATGAGCCATCACTCTCGGTAGATAGATCTAATAAAGCTCAATGAAGTATCCCTGACATATACCGGCATGACCACTATACATGTGAGAGAGACAAAAAACTGGTAAGTGTTATCCTAGATCATCAGAGGTTGAGCTTGATATCTCAACACTCCCCCTCAAGCTCAACGCCATATCCTATAATCCAAGCATCTCCCGAAACTTCTTCAACTTCTCAGCTCCAAGTGCTTTGGCAAAAATATCAGCAATCTGCTCATCTGTTCTCACATAAACAAGATCAATATCACCTACTAATACCTTCTCTATGATGAAGTGATAATGTACCTCCATATGCTTTGTTCTAGCATGGAAAATAGTATTTCGTGCTAACTCTATGCTGCTACGATTATCACAATTTATAGTGATAGGCTTTTGCACTTCCACACCTAAATCCGCATGTAGCATCTCCAGCCATGATGCCTCAAATGCTGCCATTGCAGCACCTCTATACTCAGCCTCCGTACTTGAGAAGGCAATAGTGGGTTGCTTCTTGCTACTCCATGTAACAGCTGCACTCCCAAGTGAGAATAGAAAACCACTAGTAGATCTTCTATTCGAAATGCTACCAGCCCAATCGGCATCGGTGTATCCATAAACCTGCAAATCTAGAACAACTTCATAAAACAATGCATAATCCAAAGTAGCACTCACATAACGTAGAGTGCGCCTTAGAGCATCAAAATGTGGCTTCGTGGGAACCTACATAAAATGACTTTCAAGTGCAACAGTATAACTTAGAGCAGGCCTTGTAATTGTGAGATATATAAGACTTCCCACAATTTTCCTGTACATAGTAGCATTTTCCAATGCTTCACACGATGTAGTATCCAATTTCAAATTCTGATCTAATCGCATAGATATCCACTTACAATCAGCCATACCATACTTTTGCAACATATTCAAGGCATAATGCCTTTGCGACATCCATATACCTGTTTCTGTATGTATAAACTCAATGCCTAAGAAATAGCACAGCACACCAAGATCTTTCATGTCAAATTCCTGCATAAGAAGTTGCTTTACCTCTTTGATGTTCCCTTCATTATCACCACCTACAATCAGGTCATCAACATAAATAGCCACAATAGTGATGTCATCATCAGCCTTCCTTGCATATAGTGAGTGATCTGCATCACACATAGAAAACCCAATGCTGGTTAAGTAATCAGCAATCCTTGCATGTCGTGCACGAGGGGCTTGCTTCAGCCCATACAAAGCCTTTTGCAACCTGCAAACATGTTCTGGATGCTTTGAATCTTCATATCCTTGTGGCTGGTCCATATATACTTCTTCCTGTAACTCACCATGTAAGAAAGCATTCTTCACATCCATCTGATGCAAAGTCCATCCTTTTGTTGTAGCTAATGCAACAAGTGTTCTAACAGTAGACATTTTAGCTACAGGGCTAAATGTTTCCTCATAATCAATGCTATATGTCTATGCATAACCTTTAGCTACCAATTGTGCTTTATACCTACTTATGCTACCATCAACATTATGCTTTACCTTGTAAACCCATTTGCAGCCTATGGGTTTCTTTCCTCGTGGCAATGGAACCAGCTTCCATGTATCATTTCCATAAAGTGCAGCCATCTCCTCATCCATAGCTTTTTCCCAATCTGCAATTCCAAGTGCATCTTCAAAGAAAGAAGGTTCAGCATCTTGTATTACCTTTGTCATGTAGGCATGATGAGGAGCCATGTAACTATTATATGTCAATCGTTGCACTGAATTCCGCATCCTCCCAGATCTTCTTGGTCCTGGGTCACTTCTCCTTCTATCATTTGCATGTGCCCTTCTTACTTCTGGAGTCTTCACAAAGGGCAATCCAAGTTCCTCATCAAGACTCTTTTTTGAACCACTTGAATCCCCATCAATGTCTTCAAAACCTGCACATGTTTTACAACCAGCAAAAAATATTTTCTTTATCTTTCTTGGATGTATTTGATGAATTTGTTGGACTCAAATTTCCACATAATCTTCCACTCCATGGATTTGAGTTGGAACTATTGCTTGGTGATGTATCCGGTCCACTCAAAACCTGAGATTTTGCACTTGATTTTTCAGCATTCTCTTTATCATTTGGTTCAAGTCTAAGTCCTTCTTTGGCATCTCCATAGAAGCTTGATATTTCATCAAATACCACATCTCTGCTCGCCTTTACCTATCGTGTGAGTGGGTTATAACATATATATCCATTTTGCTCAAAGGAGTATCCAATGAAGACACACTTTTCTGCTTTTGGATCAAGCTTCGTCCTCAATTCATCTGGGGCATCTACATATGCAATACAGCCAAAAATGTTTAGATGTGATAATTTTGGCTTTTTACCCGTAAACTTCTCTTCAGGTGTTACTTGATGTACAACAGCAGTCCCAGTTCTGTTCATGATGTATACAGTAGTATGCACAGCTTCTACCCAATAACAATGAGGCATATTCTTCTTAGCCATCAAGGCTCCTGCTATTTCTGCAATATGTCTATTTTTGCATTCAGCAATGCCATTCTGTTGTGGTGTGTACCTGCATGAAAATTGATGCCGAATTCCATGATTTTTAAAAAACTACTGAACTCATTTGACATGTATTCACCTCCTCCATCAGATCTTAATGTCTGAATGTACTTCCCTGTCTGCTTTTCCACCATAGCTTTAAAGTTTTGGAAGTGAGTGAACACCTCGCTGTCGGGATGAAATCCCTCAAGGAAGTGTGCGTGATTTGTTTTTCAAAGTTCATTGATTTATAGGTTTTATGTGATGTTTTGACCAAGAGAGTGGTATAATCTGTGCATGATTTGGTTGATTTGATTGATTGTGAGATGCTAAATCATGTCAAATATGTTCATTAAGACGTGTGTGTAAATAGGTAACTTTAGACCCTTGAGAAACCTAGGTTTGACCCTTCAAATTGGCTTTTATCATAAGTCAAAACCTTTGAATTAATTAATGTGTATATATACAATGTGAAACCAAAAAACATAGTCTAAGAAAAATAAAAAGAGAAAAAGAAAAAGAACCAAAAATAGAAAAAGAAAAATTGGAAAAATAAAAAGAAGAAAAACCAAAAATAGAATTAAGAGATGTTCCCAAAAATAGAATTAAGAGATGTTCCCAAAAATAGCAGATGTACATGCAAGATGATTCTGGAAATAGAAAGTTTAAGTAAGGAGGTTAGAAGTTTTTGGAAGGAATCCCAAGAGAAGGAGGTGGGGGACCTATAAATAGGAGATCAAACCTCATTTCTTTTACCCGTGGTCCTCTTTTGTGGGATGCCTCTCCAGGTAAACTTCTACCCCCTCTCTTATTCATTCTTTGCACATTCATGTTCTACTTTATGATCATGTTTTGTCCGAAAGGGAATTGGAGTGGAAGTATAGAACGTTAAAAGAGCGGAATAATCTTTGCTTTATTATGTTCATCATATAAGTTCTTGTATTATATGTTATGTTCTTCTATACGATGATTCGATTCTGTATCTAGGGAGAGAGTGAGACAGAGAGAGTAGATGCGCTCATTAAAAGTGGGAGGCGTATGTGAGTTTGACCTTGGATTATGATGCTTTGAGATCATCCACTTGATTGTGAATATGTTGGCTATTATAGTGTTTTGGTCCAATGATCCTAATGTCATTAAAGTCTGATGGCACACACACATCAAAGAGCGAAGGAGTGTCGGTGGCACGGGTAGTTGCTGTCGCAGTGCACAGGAGAAGCATTGGTAGAGCCAGAGAGAGATGAAGTTGGCATTGCTATACTGTGCTAGAGAGAGACTGCCAAGCGGCAATATAGGACTTGTTGGCAGCCCCAAAATTGGGAGAGAGATCCAAATGGTGAACTATACATGTGTTCATGCCACAAAGATATCCAGAGGAGATGGACGTCGAGGCACGGACCGAATTGAGAGAGATGGGTGTCAGGTTATGAAGTCAGCACTATATCTCAAAAACGAGAGAGAGTCTAAAGGCGGTAGATATGCAGAGATGCGAGCGGGTCAATTTGGTGATGAGAGAGCATTTCTGTTGTGTCGCCAGGTCGAGAGAGAGACCTATCGCATCTGATGGCAGAAAGATGCCAAACGCACAGAGATTACGATGAAGAGAGAGAGAAAGAGAGAGAGAAGGAAAGTCTGGCTATGTCGGGTGGCAGAGATCTCCTATGCAGGGAGAGAGAGAGAGAGATAGTCTTGTGGCGGTGCATAGAAAGATAGAGAGACAGAGAGAGAGGGAGGGCACATGCATATCTTTTCGGGTGACCGGATTGCACTTTTTGGGTCATCGGACAGATAGGGAGGGCACATGGATGTTTTTTCAGGTGACCGGTTTACACTTTTTCAGTGACCGAACGGACCATTCAGGGCACATGTGCAAGAGATCCAGTGAACTCTGGTCACCGTAATTACAAGCACATGCATTTTGTCACCCAATGTGCGGTGACTTGACAGTCGAAGCACATACCAATTATCAAAATTTCAATGACAATTATCAAAATGTCATCATTATAATTATATGGAATATTCATTCTTGGTTCATCAATTTCTTGCTATAATCTGAATGTGTGGCTTCTGGTCTAGCTTAACACTTCTGGTCATGAGTGTTGTCGTCGCATCACTAGTTGGATCATACTAATTAGATCTTCAATCCTTAGTTTGACAACTAAGTTTACTCAATATTTGGAGTATACAAGCGCTAATAGTAAGCATTTTTTTCCTTGTCTGCGAATAACTAACAACTCTCGGAAGATGTCCACTATGTAGTTAAGACGTGCACCAACACCCTAGTGGCCAACAGCTCTCTATTCTATAAGGAGCTCTTGTAATCTTACAGCTCTGAAATAACCGTCTTTGAGAGTGCTCTCGTGCCCGAAGCAGCAAGTCGCGACTATCTTGTATAAGCGACTCCTCTTGGAAGTACTGTTGTGCAGAGTCAACTTTTGTAGAGCGATGGCGATGGAGCTAGGAGATATTTCATGCCATTGTTATTGGTCATTGTGGCTTTTTTTTAGCAATTGGGTGATCCGAACGGACTGGCGCCTTGAGGTGCCACTCCATTCAGGTCACCCAATGTCTCACCGGACAGCTCATCAACCATATGTATCCATGCTGGCAAAAAGGTGTGTTTATCACCCACCTTCCGATCGTCGAGGCCTCATGTGCCCCCCGTAAGAGCATTAGGGGCACATGTATGGTACGTTCGGTCGCCGGTTTTAGCGGCACATGCACAACAACGGTTACCTGACTTCCGATCACCAAAAAAATATTTGAAAAATATAAATTACAAAAAAAAATTATATTTGCATGTCGAAATAACATTTTAACAGATAATATGAAAAAAAAGCTAAAATATATTACATAATATTGTACGAGACAATGGCAAAAATGTGTCGTCACAATCCATATAGCATAATTAAATCAACGCTGTAAATACAAACAACCATAAGCATACGTGTGCCATGCCTTCTCTGAATATATATTATGTATACAATTTGCGCATGACAGTGGTTACACATTTAAGATTGTTATTCAATTATGTATATAATTTACGCATGAAAGTACTGCCACTCTTGATTTTGCATTCGCTGAATGTGTAAAGACATAATGTATGTGAAAAATCTTGAGAGAGAGACGTATGTTCGGCGTAGAGTGAAGAGGAGAGAGAATGATATCTTTATCATATATGGAATCTAATTTTTTTTAACTTTTGGGTGACCCGAACGGACTGACGCCCAAGTCCGTTCAGATCACCCATTGTCTCACCATACACCTCAGCAGTTATACACATCCACGTAAGCAAAAAAGCGTTCTTGTCACTGGATCTCGGGTCGCCCAGGCATCATGTGCCCCCCGTAAGAGAAATTGTTGGTTGTTGCCTTTGCAGGAAGAGAGAGAGTCTTGGAGACTTCTGTTGGATAAGGTTCTGATAAATTGTGCAGAGAAAGAGAATGAGAGATAGATATGAGAAAATCTTGAAGTGATGGCGGTGCATATACGTAGATACAAGCTTCATTTGCAAATGAAAGCGAAGCACTACGCGCGAAAGAGAGATAAGAGCTTGCGTGTAATCCACGAAAAAGATGCGATTTTCTTCATTTAGGAAGTATAATCCAGAAACACCAAACATCTATGGTTAGACCTATAAAGAAATTATTAAAATGTTTGCTTATTTTTTCTTGCATCGTATAAGAAATTATTAAAATGTTTGCTTATTTTTTCTTGCATCGTATAGTGGAAATAAGATTCACCTTTCACATTGCTCAGACGACTGTGAACATTTGGATTTTAAAGTGATCAGATACACATACAAATAACCAATCTAAGATATCGGGTTGCCCTGTAAACCAATATACACATAAAAGCATGCTAAATTAGCATGTTAAATTAGCATGCTAAATTCCTAGATCTTTTGAATGAAATATGTTCTTACCACATGCATGCGAGCAAACATAATTGATAGTTTGGTTTTCTGCTTTCTTTTTTTTGGGTTCTTAAAAAATGGCATGCATTTTTGTTGTCCTATTTCATATATAAAATATTGTATTAACACTAAAATATTTTAATGATGCATTCATAATGGCTAGATTCAATTCACACAAACGTGTGCTCATCCAACACACACATTTTCGTCAAGAAAAGTAATCATAATATAATTGATGAATGGAAATAGTGAAGGATAAAAGATTTTCATATAAATGACTAAGAATACAAGAAAGAAGAGGTGAAGGGAATTTGTTGCACAATCAAGTTCTGACACTAATGATAGAATTTAAAAATTCTTTTTCATGAGAATTTTTTCCGATGATTTATAAAATGTATTAATAATCTTTTGACATACACCTGTTAGACATTCCTATTGATCTTACCTCCAGGTTATTGTGGTTTCTCATGATTTGAAGAAGAGTTAAAAGAAGTGACGAAAAGCTTCGAGGACCAAAGATAAAAAGCTATACACCCCATGGAGATTTCTATGGAATCTACCTCCAGGTTATTGCGGTTTCTCATGATTTGAAGAAGGATTAAATGAAGTGATGAAAAGCTTTGCGGACCGAAGATAAAAAGCTACATACCTCGTGGATCTTCTTGGTGCATCTATTCCCGAGGTTGGGCCGGTTGATGATTTTGGAGATTATATGAAGTGCAGAAAGTGATTGAAGACTGAAGTAGTCCTTGCGGAACTTCTTTCCATGTTGATTATTTGGAGATATTATATGAAGTGATTGCTGGATTCTGAAGTAAAGAGAAGAAAAGCCATTGCCAAGATCATTTGAAGTAAAGCTTGGACCGAAGATTGGAAGTAAAGACATATCCGCAAAAGTTAATGAAGAAGTCGAAGATCGTGGGTGCCTTCTCGCACTGTAGTGGGAAGCCTATCTTATATTTGGCCAATCCGCACTGTAACAATGACATAAATTTGTATTCAGCTGTTTTGCATTGTAGGGGATTTCCATATTATCGACCCGCACTGTAGCGGAGAGCTTTGTATCATTGAGATTTTATTGGATGACTTCAGCATTGTATCATTGACCTTTGTCTGCACACCGATCTGCTGACTCCCGTGTTTTATCACTGTATCAGGATTATCTCGCTCCCGACGCCTACGATCTGAGGCACTGTAGCAATGTATATTTTACTTGGCCGATCCGCAGTGTAGTGATGGCATATTTTACTTGGCCGATCTACATTGTAGCGGCGGCATATCATATCACCATTTTGCTCTGTAGCAGATTTCTGTATCACCGACCCGCATTGCAACGGGAATCTTTGTATCATTGAGATTTCATTGGAGGATTTCAGTTGCATTTCCGTTGTATCATTGAGATTTCTTTGCACATTGTATCTGGATTCTTTCGCTACTGATGCCTACGATCTTCTGTGTGCACGTGTGCGCCCGTCTCTTCGGAGAGGGTAGGGGCCCTACGAGATCTCAGAAACACGAGAGAGTCTGAAGGCAGCAGATATGCAGAGACGGGGGCGGGTCAATTTGGTGATGAGAGAGCATTTTTGTTGTGTCGCCACGTCGAGAGAGAGACCTATCGCATTTGATGGTAGAAAGATGCCAAATGCGCGGAGATTACGATGAAGAGAGAGAGAGAAAGAGAGAGAGAAGGAAAGTCTGGCTATGTCGGGCAGCAGAGATCTCCTAGGCGGGGGGAGAGAGAGAGAGATGGTCTTGTGGCGGTGCACAGCAAGATAGAGAGAGAGAGAAAAATTGTCGGCCGTTGCCTTCGCAGGAAGACAGAGAGTCCTGGAGACTTCTGTGGGCAATAGATAAGGTTCTGATAAATTGTGCAGAGAAAGAGAATGAGAGATAGATGTGAGAAAAGCTTGAAGTGATGGCGGTGCATATTCGTAGATACGCGCTTCATTTGCAAATGAAAGTGAAGCACTATGTGCGCGAGAGAGAGAAGAGCTTGTGTGTAATCCACGAAAAAGATGCGATTTTCCTCATTTAGAAACTATAATCTAGAAACATCAAACATCTATGGTTAGACCTATAAAGAAAACATTAAAATGCTTGCCTAATTTTTCTTGCACCGTATAGTGGAAATAAGATACACCTTTCACATTGCTTCGACGGCTGCGAACATTTGAATTTTCAAGTGATACACATACAAATAACCAATCTAAGATATCGGGTTGCCCGGTAAACCAATATACACCATAAAAGCATGCTAAATCCCTAGATCTTTTGAATGAAATATGCTCTTACCACATGCATGCGAGCAAACATAATTGAAAGTTTGGATTTCTGCTTTCTTTTTTTTGGGTTCTTAAAGAATGGCATGCATTTGTGTTGTCCTATTTCATATATAAAATATTATATTAACACTAACCAGTCATCGAAACTATTTTAATGATGCATTCATAATGGCTAGATTCAATTCACACAAACGTGTGCTCATCCAACACACATATTTTCGAAAAGTAATCATAATATAATTGATGAATGGAAGTAATGAAGGATAAAGGATTTTCATATAAATGACTAAGAATACAAGAAACAAGAGGTGAAAAGAAATTGTTGCACGATCAAATTCTGAAACTCATGATAGAATTTAAAAATTCTTTTTCATGAAAAAAGTTTTTCGATGATTGATAAAATGTACTAAAAATCTTTTGACACACACCCCCTGGACATTCCTATTGATCTTACCTCCAAGTTATTGCGGTTTCTCATGATTTGAAGAAGAATTAAATGAAGTGATGAAAAGCTTTGAGAAACAAAGATAAAAAGCTATACACCCCATGGACAATTCTGTGGAATCTACCTCCAGGTTATTGCGATTTCTCATGATTTGAAGAAGGATTAAATGAAATGATGAAAAGCTTTGAGGACCGAAGATAAAAAGCTATATACCTTGTGGATCTTCTTGGTGCATCTATTCTTGAGGTTGGGCCGATTGATGATTTTGGAGATTATATGAAGTGTAGAAAGTGATTGAAGACTAAAGTAAAGCCAAAACCCCCTGGATTGTCCTTGGGGAACTTCTTTCCAGGTTGATTATTTGGAGATATTATATGAAGTGATTGCTGGATTCTGAAGTAGAGAGAAGAAAAGCCATTGCCAAGATCATTTGAAGTAAAGCTTGGACCGAAGATTGGAAGTAAACACACTGTAGCGGCGGCATATATTTGTATTCACCTGTTTTGCACTGTAGCGGATTTCCATATTATCAACCCACACTCTAGCGGGGAGCTTTGTATCATTGAGATTTTATTGGAGGACTTCATCATTGTATCATTGACCTTTGTCTGCATGCCGATCCGTTGACTCTCGTGTTTTTTCACTGTATCTAGATTGTCTCGCTCCCGATGCCTATGGTCTGATGTGTATGCACGTTCGCCCATCTCTTCCAAGAGAGGGTAGGGGCCCTATGAGGATCGCTGCACTAGAGAGTGAGAGGGCAAGGCGCCCAGCGTGCAGACGTCGCTCGTCGGAGAGTGGGCACGGCGCACACACGGGGCCTAATCCTACCCCACGCTGGCCCATACACCCGACGTCCTTCCCGACATCACTCTTCTCTTTCATGAAATATACCCATACTTTGCGTATATGGTCATCAATTAAAGTAACATAAAACCTGCAACCACCCATAGATGTGGTCTTGGCTGGACCCCAAACATATGTATGTACTACTTCTAGTACATTCTCACTAACATGCTTGTCATGTGGAAATTATGCTCTCCACTGTTTACCAAATTGACATGCTTCACATACCTTTTGCATTTCTACAACTTTGAAATTTGGTAGTCCATGGACAATCTCCTTTGACTGCATCAATTTCAGCCTTTGCAAGTTTGCATGTCCAATCCGTTTGTGCCATATCTCTATATCTCCAATACTCCTGCAGCTTTTGCAAACATGGCTACATTCATTTCAGGAATCTTCACATTTAAGGTGAACATCCTACCCACTTTGTTTCCTTTGGCAACCAATCGACCATCTTGCTTGTACTCTTCTACATATAATCGATCAGCATTGAACCTTACTTGTAATACTTGGTCAACCATTTGTCCAACAGAAACCAGATTCTTTGTTATATTTGAAACATGCAGAACATCAGTAAGATGTTTTACCTTTCCATCCTCCATTGATAGTGCTATGTTTCTTGTATGCTCAATATTATGTGATATTTCATCACCTGTGTCAACATATCTAGGAACTGGCAATCTTTGCAAAGTATTAAACCATTCCGCATGACTGGTCATGTGATTTGAAGCACCTAAATCAACATACCAGACATTATCATTCGATTTTGAAACACCAGCAGACATCGTATTCATCATGTGATGTTGAACCATAAAGAACTTCTTAGAATCATCTGCACTTGTGGATGCATAGTTGTTTTGTTGCCTTCTGTTATTTTGATTCTTCAACCTGCAATCACGTTCAAAGTGTCCAGGTTTACCATAATTCCAGCATCCTTTACTATCATTACCTGAATCATTTCTTTGGAAATTTCTACGACCTCTTTGGCTTCCCCTGCCTCGAAACTATTCTCTTCCTCTTGCATGATTCTCTTGTTGACCTTGCTCTTGGTTACTGTTTCCTCTTCCATTTCCAAAACCTCTACCTCTTCCTCTTCCTCTGCCAGAGTAGAATACCTGCTCAGAACTGGGCTTTCCTTGGGAGTTTGAATCCTCACCAAGATTCTTTTCTTCAATAATTAACATAGATATCAGATCAGCAAATTTTGGAATATTTTCCCTAGTCTGTATAGAAGTTCTGAACTGCTTATATGCAGCTCCTAAACCACGAAGGCACACTTCCACCTTATCATCATCATCTACATTCATGCTAATAGATGCAAGTGACTCACATATGCTTTTGATTTTCAGAGTGTAGTCACTTACCGACATGCTCTTTTCTCGAATGTATGGAACTCGTTCTTGAGTTGTAGTTTCCGTGCCTTTGTATTGGTCTCATACAATGTGACCAAACTGTTCCAAGCCTCTTTCGGAGTCTTGGCATCCTTTCTGTGCCCAATCATGCTATCGTCTATGCTAACAAATAGCCAGTACATTACCTTTCGTGCTCCTTGATTCCATTCCTCATATGCTCTTATTTGTTCTGCAGTCCGATTCCTCTCTGGTAACCGCGGAGCATTTTCGTTCTCTCCTCTGATGTACTTCCAATAGCCTTTTCCCATCAGGAAATTCTTCATTCTGAATCTCCAAGCATGGAAGTTGTTATTGTCCAGCTTATCGCTCATAAGTTGACTCATTCCATCTACATTTGCCATTTCTACAACAATTCACAACACTGCAAAACACTACAAGTAGCACTTCTGCTTGAACACTATCGCACTATGACGTGACAGTTTGATCTCAGAAAAACACAGTTTTCGTGTATCAACAATACACGAAATCGCTTGAAATTCTGGATCTGGAATATATGAGTGTTCTGAACACAATGCAAGTTACAATTTCTCAAACTGACCTGGTTTTTCTACGAGCCCCACATTGCGGGCTCGAAATGGAGGTCAAGATGGCTCCAAAACTTTGATCTGACGAAAACAAGAGGCCATTTGTGAATCGTGTTTTCTCCATGCCTTGTTGCATACTCTTCACCGTCGCCTTCTCCAATAGCTCTCTACAGCCATGCTGGCTCTCATACCATGTTACGAGGAAGGAGATAAGGAAGAGAACTCACACACACACTCTCACTCTCAAGGAGAAGCACACACACATATTGATGCAAGGAAGAATGATCTTCTTCTTCTTCCTCTATTACTAAAAAAGGAATGTACAAGAATGACCTAAAAAACAAGAATACAAGTGCAATATATAAAGATCAGTACATAAGGAAAAACCTAATGTCCGCGAATGAGTGAACTGGAAAGGAACAAATGTGCCATCACTCTCAGTAGATAAATCTAATAAAGCTCAATGAAGTATCCCTGACATATACCGGCATGACCACTATACATGTCAGAGAGAAGAAAAACTGGTACGTGTCATCCTGGATCATCACATGTTGAGCTTGATATCTCAACAAATCTATGATCATGCAATCAACCTGAACCTAAGAAGTGGACTTCTTCAGGTTAGGGTAAACCAAAATTGATCACAGCTGAGTTAGAACATTAGGGTGAAAAACGGTTCAAAAAGGGTTGTTTGGTAATGATGGTCTAAGGAAATTGACAAATAGAGTCTTTCCAAGGAAATTGATAGATAGAGTCTTTCCACGTGTACAAAGATAATATGCTCTAAAAGCACCGCTAAAGTGATGAGGATTCTTGTATTCAATGTAGAATTTTTTAGTTTGATGCAAAAAAAAGATATTTTTGCACACCACACAATGCATATTTTTAAATTTCCAAGAAGTAATTGATTTTTGAAGATATGAAATATTTTTGGGTTCATGAAATTCCATGGTCATTCAACGATAGGGTTTACATCAAATCAAAAGCTTCCAAGTGTACAAAGCCTTTTTATCTATAAATACTGGCAAAGTTTTTGAATGTCTGTTTCTCGCTTTGGGCGTTCTTCTTCTTCTCAATTCGAATGGCTTCTTCTTCTTGTCGTCATTCCAATCGTGTAACCTCATGTGAGGTTTTTAATAGAAGAGAGCACTCTTTATGGAAGCCTCCTTCTATGAAGGTAAATGAATGGGTAACTATGCTTCGTAGCTATAGAGGTTCCCATAAAGTCAAGCGTGCTAGCCTCGTTCTATGAAGGTAAATGAATGGGTAACTATGCTTCGTAGTTGTAGAGGTTCCAATAAAGTCAAGCGTGCTAAAAGAGATGACACAAAAAACCATTGGAGGGGACATATTCTCAGTTTCAAATTGAAGAGATGCGGTTGGTTTGCAAGAGTACAACATGTGTAAAACGCTAAGGATCTTGTTCTAGAAAATCATCTACAATTCCCTTCATACTATAAGTGAAGTTTTACAATGCTCTTCTGTCATTTGAGTTGTTTATGTATACCAACATATATGTTTTTGTATTGCAAATATTTTTCCTTTAAATATTGTGGAGTGGCAACTTGTTGAATGTTTAACAGGAACATTCAGAGTTCTTCATAAGAAATATGCAGAACTTATGTATGTAGACAAATTTTTCAATTTTTCAATAGCATAGAGTTATTTGTCCATTTTGCAGATTATCAGATGCCATCAAGGAGGAGCTCTTATGGAAATCATGTACATCTATCTTCTGCTTTCATCTCTTCATTAGATTGGGATGCTCTTGATCATTCAATAGTTTCAAGTTGTCTATGCAAAATGAAATTTCACATCCAAAATGCAATTTTAACAAGCCAAATTTCAAGAAGGATAAAGATTCAATGGTTTTTGCCTATAAATGTTTTTGTATCATGCTTTAAAAACATGGTATTATAGAAAACAAAAACAATGTGGTTGAATAGGAGAGTCTCTATTTCAGAGATTGATGATGTTTAGGTAGGAAATGGGATAGCAAAGAAGTTCATAAGCTAGGTGACATCATTTTATGTAAATTTAGTCCAAGTTCTCTTTCAATCTCATATCCGATATCTCGACTAAATATAAACTTACATAATATATCTCCCCTTTTTAGAACCTTTATCCATACTTCCAATTATTGTTTCTTTGCAGGATGGTAATTAAGAACTTGACTCATTACATCACTTCAATTATGCCTTTTTATGGACTATATTCATATTGGCATTTTTTTGTTTAATTTCAACATTCTGATGATGTCTCAATGGTGCAATGATTATATAGGGACTTGCATATGAGTAAATTCTAGATGAACAATACTTTTAATTTCCAATAATTAGTTTGAATTTAAGTATTTGAGTCTAGGAATATTAAAGAGGGTTGAGAACCGGGTGCAAATTCCAACTCAAATGATATTCAAAATATGTAGAGCATGAAGTTTAGGCATATTACCATGTAGACGAGATTAGAGAAGACGATCGATTCAAACGACTATGGCAATCCGAGCTTCTCGGATTGTCCTTATCGCTTGAATCGGTCATGTATTACAAACTATGCACACATGATTCAAAATGTGAATTTTGCATTAAGCTTTGAGTGATGAGGAATGTCACTTTCCATCTCAACTCATCTTATGCATAGTTGCCTTAAAGAGTATGGTATGACAAAATGGAAGAATTTGGATGACACGACCGATACAAGCGATACGGGCCATACGAAATTCTCTCATTGCCTGTATCGCTTGTATCGGTCGTGTCATAAGAACTTCTCTATCCTCTTCACATTTAACTTTTCAACAAGAATAAAGAAAAAAACACACAAAATACAGACATTTTGATGAAACCACAAATTCAATTTTGCTTGAACCATGCAATGAAGTGACTTTTGCTTAGTTCTCAAGAGGATAAATTCAAGATTATATTACTCAAGGCATATAAATATAGTTACAATGACCATTTTCAAGATGAAGACTGGCAAAATTACATACAATTTGTACATAAATAAAACTTCCAACATATGATGGTTACACATTAGATTACAATCTTACATTCAAAAAATATATTGTTTCACCCTTCTTTTCTATGCTTTTTGGAGCCGTCACCTCTATGCTGCTTGTGGCCTTTTTTGGAGCCCTCACCTCTACTCTTATTCTTTGGCCCATGCTTCAATGGGGAGTGAAGAGAAAAATCTTTCTTCTTTTCTTAAAACTTTTTATCTGGTGGTGTTGGTGGAGGTGAGTCTAGATCATGAGGGCAGACTACATGTTTAATAATGGAATTTATTGCTCTCTCTCTTATCAAGATTACCCATGCATTTTGATAGTGTGACAATTTTAACTGAGGACTATAAAACCTTCTTTCCAAGAACCTTACTGCATTTGCAATCACTCTCTAGCTACATGAGGTGTTGTCTTTCTATAATGGCACATGTGTTTGAATGTATCCTAACCTTTTATCTTCAGTCAATTGAGGAATTTCTAGAAAGTTCTAATCAATATGCATTTTGAGAAGCTTAGCAGCACTACAAGGTAGACTTGAACTCAAAATGAATGGCAAAGCTTTAAAATTGACCACAAAAAAATGTATGGAAAGGCTTACAGCTTGTAGTTTCCATGTTGTGATTGGAGAGAATTCATGAAAACTGCTTGATCTTCATTGAATTGAGTGAAAATAAGACTCCAGTGGCCCCTGTCAATGAGTGACATGTAAAAATAACTTCTCTATTGAAAAAAATATTACTTATTTCAAAATGAAGATGAATACTTACTTTTCAATATAGGGGTAGATAATATATTCTACCCCTTCTGTAAAATTCTTTAGAAAGAATTTGACATCTCCATGCTTGTACAAAAAGCACTGAGTCACAAGAGGATCTATGATGAAAACTTTTCTTGAAACTGCTTCCTAACATTGTTACAAAAGGACCCTAGACTTTAAGAAATATAAATTCAGTATAAGAAATACCAAATTAAGGAAAACATGAGCATTTTATGGCATGTAGATAATACATGAGTGCAATATTGACTACACTATCAGATATTTCAATATTGAAACCTCTCAACATTTTGTTGTCTTCTCGTCTTATATCAAGCATGAATTCCTCCTGCCGTGGCATTGCAGCATTTACTATTACCTGCCCATCTTCTTTTTTAAGAAGTTCTTTATTTTCCTTTTGCAGCTTCTGAATTTTCTTTAGGATAACATTTTCCTTTGAAAACAAACCCTATTTTTTCCTCTCCTCCTCACAATTTGCTGCATTTCTTCTTGCATGATCATGAGGGACCTAAGGGTTGACCTCTTCCATTACAACTGATGACTTAGGTTCTCATTCTGGAGGTATATTGAGAATATCAAAGAACTGTTGATCATGGTTATCAATAGGCATAATAGATTTATCAAACTTATATCTAAGCCTTGATACAATCACATAATCTTTTGCCATCAATGTCACCCTATGACAATGAGCTACACACAAGTAAGCATCATTCATAAAGTTGATTGCAAAGTCTTCTATAGCTTCTTGCAAGCATAGAAGAGCTTGAGTTTGCCACTTCACATTTACAAACATCGTAGTCTTCATCATGGAGTAGAGATTGGCTGAAATTTTCTTAAACATCGTGGTCTTCATCATGGAATAGAGATTTATCAAACTTATATCTAAGCCTTGATACAATCACATAATCTTTTGCCATCAATGTTAATGAGCTACACACAAGTAAGAATCATTCATGAAGTTGATTGCAAAGTCTTCTATAGCTTCTTGCAAGCATAGAAGAGCTTGAGTTTTCCACTTCACATTTACAAACATCGTGGTCTTCAACATCAAAGGCAATCTCGGGATCAGTAGTCCCATAGACTTTTAAGCCCTTCTTATCTCCCTCAAAGACTTAACATAGTAATGGACCCTTTTTTTTAGGAGTTCTCTGAAGCATTAAGGCCTTGATTATTTGTCTTTGGAGAAGGTCCCTTGTGATCTTGCTTGTGGCCATTTTTCTCTTGACCCTAAGGGTACAACTTTCTTGCTATCTTATTTGTCCTAACCATAAACTGTATAAAAAAATAGTTTAAAACACTTGGAAGAATTTTAAAAAGCAAAAAAATTAATGTAAAAAAGCTTTCACAAAGCACTCTACATTCAAGAAACACGAATGATGCAAGTGATTAGGGTCATCCAAAAATTCCCGGATGTCCCTAATCACTTGTATCGGTCGTGTTGTGAAGTGATTGATCATGACGACCAATCCAAGCGATTAGGCACATCCAAAACTTCTTGATGCCCCTAATCACTTGGATCGGTCGTGTACAAGCTTTTGTGATCCATCATACCTCACACAAAATGTGGTTTGTGGAAAGTTTTGAAAAGTAGGTGAAAACTTGAAGGCAATGGCAATTCGATGCCAGAAAGGAGCTCAAAAAAAAAACAAAAAAGTGAATAGAGGAGCTTAAATAGGTCTCTCAAATGAGTTGACCGTTGGTGACATGTGGCAACATGTGATTGGTCCACTTTAGCTAGCCATTACAAATCCCAATGTACAATTCCACATGGCATCATTTGAGTGGGCCACATCATCTAGCCATTGCAAGTCCATTTGCCATGTGGTGCTTGCTTATTGGTTCACATCATGTGACCATTACCCGGTCCTCCTCGAATATAAATACCCATCCCCTTCACCATTTCACATTTTCAACCTTCATAGAGTTTCTCTCTTCATCACCCTACCTACTTGTGCTTCATACCTGATATGACCGATACAAGTGATTACATGCGTTTAGCTTTTGACTAGCCTATTTTGCTTGCATCGTTCATGTTCTCCATTAGGACACATTAGAATAACAAGAGCTGAGATGGAGGAAAAGAATATGATCCTAAGTGTTTCTCCATCTAAGAAACTACTTGATTTCATGGTTCAAGAGGGTTTAACAGTGGACTATTTTCCAGATGCAATGAGGATATTCAATCCCAACATAGATTTTGAAGTACTTTTGGAGAAAACAAAAACCTTTTTTAGGGATGAGTTGGAGAGCTTCCTGGGTGTGGTCAATGGAAAGGAGCTTACTATCTCTAGAAAATTTTATATCCATCCACAGGACTTTGGAAAGAATCCATTGGATAGGGCACAAAATCACTAGAAAGTGCAAAAGGATATCCCTTTTGCCAAGAAAGCTAGATTTACGCCTCGAGCATGAAAGGGACTACTCTTTGCTCCCCTTAAACATTGACTTCTTAATATGGTTTGATCGGATGTCAAATGACAAGGAGAAAGAATGTGTTCATGTTGAAGAGAAAGAGCCATTCCTTGAGCTAACACTTGAGGTAAGCTCAAAAACTATAAAAGGTGTCATGGAGATTGTTGAAGAGATCAATCTCTAAGAAAAAGAAGAGCAGGTCAAGAATTTCGATGTGGCTATTTTTAAAGTAGAGATTGCTATAAGGGAGCCAATTGAAGATGCGAAAGTTTCTTAGAAGTCTCTTTTTCTCCCAAATATACCATTTTATTTCATCTCTGGAAAGGAATTTATTCAACTCTATTACATTCAAGAACTCTTGAACCTAAGGGAAGACTATTGCCTTGCTGCTATTGCTGAGTTAGAGGAAGTTGCAAGGAGATTTAGCAATGAGAAGGGAGAAAGAAAAGAAGAATTTCTGCGTCTTGATTTAGCATTGTCAAATGAAGATTTCCAAGATTCATCAAAAGCTCTTTCAAGCTGATTTGAAAGAGGTATTTCAGAGAAGCCAACACTTGTTGATGAACACTTTGATCAGCATCAAAAGGATCTTGGTATATACTCATTTGGGTGCCGCTATTCATTTTTGGATGTTGCTAAGGACAAAGGAACCATATCTATTAACTCAAAAGAACTCATTGAGGAGGAAGATGAGGTCAAGGTATGTAAAACAAAGTTTCATGTGATGTTTTAGAGGTGACCGATTCAAGCGATTAGGGTCATCGGAGAATATCATATGATTCTTATCGCTTGAATCAGTCGTGTCTATGACTTGCATGCAGCATTAATAATTAACATCTTACTGTGTGTATAAATATTATTTTTTAGCATTAATTATATGTTTCTATAAAGTGTAGTATGAATAATCAAACACAACCAATGCAAGCAATTAGGCCCATGCAATATTCTTTGATGACCCTAATCGCTTGAATTGGTCGTGTCTCATGCTTTACTTTTGCTTGTGTTTATAATTATTTTTATGACTTTAAAAGTTTCCTTGGACTTCTTCTCACCTAGATTTTTTATTTTTTCCATAGTTATCTATATTGGATGAAGACAACTACCTTCGCAGGGGGAAGGGAACAAGGAAAACCATAGAGGAGAAAGGAAAGGCAAAAGTGGAAATTCATTCAGTCATCCACTATCTTCCAAAATTGAATCCAAATATATTTTGTATTATTCATAAGCATATAGTGAAGAGCTAGATCTTGCACTATTCTCCTTGAGGAATCTTTCAAGATAGATAGGTTTTACTTCAATACCCTTTAATGCACACACAATTTTGCTACTTGCAGGAATATTTGCACCTAGAATTTTTGGATATGGCCCAGGATTCAATGCTTCAAGGGTCGGCTACTTCCTTTGTTATTCAAGCTACGCAATGGTTGTAGGGGTGTCACATGTTAAAAGTATTGTTGGCCATAGGAGAAAAGAGTACCTTTGATACATAGGAGATTCGCCTGAGCCAAGCTCATTCAAAAGACTCAAGAAGGATTAAATCTATTTGTTTTCAAAGCCTATTACTCATGAAATGTACATAGATACACATATTTATTGCCCAAAGGGATACAAGACATTGCAGATATGAGGGATGTAACCTTTTTTTGTGTAATTCATCCATGACCTAATATTAATCCTAATTGATCCATGATCTAATTTTCTCTAGTGAAAGTCTTATTTATGTGATGATAATATTTTGCATGAGCTCTTTTGTAATTGTCTTCTCAAGAATCAACCAAAAAGCTCTTTGAAGGCAGATTTGCCAAATTCAAGCTCATTCAAAAGACTCAAAAAAGACGTACATACATAGATATATTTCTTTTCAAAGCTTACTACATCATGAAATGTATATACATATACATGTTTGTTTCTCAAAGTAATTAAAGACATTGCAGATATTAAGGCTTCCTTTGGAATGTAATCTGCTTCATTTTGTGATATTGATCCATGATGTTTTGGCTAGTGATATTCCTAATCTTTTGATGACAATATTTGGCATGACTTCCTTTGTAATTGCCTTCTAAAGAACCAATCAAAAAGCTCTTTGAAGGCATTACTTTTTGTTACTCCTCCTCCTTTCCTTGTGCACCTAAAGAAGCTTGTCCTTGCTTGATAATGAGATTTTTCCAATGCCTTGGGTGTTCCATATGGCAAGAGTTTCCTTTTCTACAAAGAATGCACCATGCACAAGAAGAATATGCTGGAAGAACAAAAGAGTTTCATCAGATGTTTATTTCAATTAAAGAAAAATAAATTCCGTAAACTATCTTTGAAACTCACCAAGTAGTATGTTATGTATTTGGCGCTCCATGCCTTTATGATGGTTTCTATAAGCTATGTGGTCGCCTTTCTAAAATCTATCACATAGCTATTTGATGTTACATGCTGCCTCATTATCTTTAAAAAATTGTCTAGTTTGAACCACACCTCCATTCTCTATTTTTCTATTTTTGGTTTGATTTTTACATTAGTTGTGAACTCACAAAAATTATCCCAACAATTCCACATGGCTTCAAGTTGTTTGTCATGATGGTTGCTGAAGAATATCCTTGCTTTTGCACCTCCCATTGACACATCCTGTAGTACATTACGTGTATTTGTGAAAGCTTTGGATCTTTTCTTATATGAACATCACCATCATGAAATCCCATTTCTGAAAGTAGAGATTCTATTTTTTTATGCACTCATCTGCAACAGTTGTAGGCTTGATAAAATATGCACAATCCAAGTAAAGACGGAAAAATTTGTCAATGATCCTTAACTTTGCATGTAGTGTACATATGTGTACATTTTTCAATGCCATTGGAAGTATGGGATCTCAAATCATGGCAGAACATTAGTTATGAAGAATAAAATTTTGTCTGGAAGGAGCCTCCTCAGCCTCCACTCTAGCAATCCATCCTCTTGTGCCTGGACTTTCCATGCAGTATAAGAAAGGGTACTTATAATTTGCTCCCCCACTTATACCAAACATGCATTTGAGCATCTTTAGGTATCCACTAAAATGCCATTCAACTTTAAAGTTTCTATAGTCTTTGACATTCAACATTTCTCTTGCATGACGCCTCTAAACAACATTTGGAATGTTTCTTTATGAGAATTGTAAGACAATAGTTACACAATATAACACAGGAGCACTACTAGAGAAGATATGAGATATAGGAGAATCTCAACAATTTTCTACTAACAGCAAGTACAAAGATGATGGCGTGGTCCACCCGTGCGCTCTCAAGGTAGAGCTTAAATGATGATCTAGACAACTCTAGATAGGGAGATACAAAGTAGAGGTATGCTGGCTCAATTCGATGTCTCATGTAGTGCAGAAGTCATGTATATATAGGATCATGGGTGGTCTTCCGTGGATGGCTATACATGGGTGGTAGAGTGTGGGCGGCCAGTGCCCCGTAATTGCCATACAAGGTTTAGGCCAGTTGAACCGACCCAACAAAAATAAATTATTTTTTACTCCTACAGGGAGTATTCCATGGAATATTCCCTTTACCGTCGCACCACGAGTGCTGCCCTCGGACCCCCACCAAGGGGCCCGCTAGCCCCCTAGGACTCCCCCAGCTAGGGGGTCCGCTGGCCCACTTGAACCCCCAGCTAGGGCTGCTCACCACTACACCGGACCCCACAATTGAGGACCCTCATAACTCCCTTTCCTTAAGATATCTTACATGGTCCAATATGACCTTCATCTAACTTGTAAGTTGGGATTCCCATCCATTGGGTAATGCATGCTTGGCTTCTCCTCATAATGGGGGTCTTACAGAATGTGCATACAATCATGAGGGGTAGACATTGATCATATACTAATACCCCCCCTCTCAATCTTTACCGAATGATAAATCAAGTAGGTCTTGGTCCTATGCCCATCTATTGAAGATGCCTGTTGAGTTGATGTCTTCCAAGTGCTTTCCTGAATATGTCAGCCTAATTTTCCTATGTTGGGAAATATTCTAGCTCCACAATTTTGTCTTCAATTAGTTCACAAACATAATGGTACTGCACTTCTATATGCTTGGTGCAAGCATGAAATACTGGGTTCTTTGCAATAGCCATACAACTTTGATTATCACACTTGAGTAAAGTTGCCATATTTGATGAAAAGCCTATATTTGCAAGACTTCTCCTTAACCAGAGTGCCTCATAAGATGCAAAACAAGCTGCTTTGTACTCTGCTTCAGTGGAGGAGAGTGTGAGAGTTGGTTGCTTCCTACTTACCCAAGAAAATATTCTTGAACCAAGTGAGAAACAATATCAAGAAACTGATTTTCTAGAATCACAATCTCCAACCCAATTTGAATCAGAATATCCTTGAAGTGTATCACCTGTGGTATAAAAAATACCAAAATCCAAGGTTCCTGCAATGTACCTTAGAATTCACATTCCAGCATTCGAGTTACTCTCCTTAGGTTTGTTGGAAAACGTGCTTAACACTCCAACAGCATAGCAAATGTCTTGTCTAGTGTTGCACAGAAAAATAAGACTTCCAACAAGATTTCTATAATTCTTAGCATCTACTTGAGGCATGTTATCATCCATAGATAACTTATGATTTACCTCCATAGGTGTGATAGTTGATTTGTAGTCCATCATTCCAAATGCCTTGAGAATTTCTTTGGCATATTTCTGTTGTGACATGAAAATGCCATCCTTTCTTTGCCATACTTCAATTCGCAGACAAAGAACGAGCAACGGACGATTGAAGACTGAAGAGTCTAAGAAAATTCAGTCAAGGTGGTGAAGCAGTGAATCGTCCAAGGCGGCCCAAGCCGACCTACAACTAGAAGCTGATATCAGAGAAAAAATCGAAGAAGTACTGGATTTCATTTTCATCTATTTTCCTTCAGTATTAGAAACAACATTTTCTTATTTCTAGTTGATTCCAAAGTATTCACTAAATGATGGGGGATTCCTATGCAAGTAACATGTTATTAGACATACCTAGGCAGGAAGAGGATTATGCACCACAGGAAGGGGGTAGAAAATTAGATTACACTCCAGGTCTTCCAGAGATAGGCCAAGAAGAAAGGCAGGAAATAAGTATTTATAAAGAGTTTAATGGTTTGGATGAAAAAATGAACAATATCCAAGCGGATATGTTCATTGTCAAAGAAATCCAAAACGAGATGGGTACCCTTCGTACTTCAATCAATGAAGATAAAGGGAAGATGAAACAAATATTTAATACGATTTGTCCATCCTTAACCTTACCTGCCCAAATGGTTTCCTTGTCTATTCAACCAAGGAACCCATCATCTAGTAAGGGAACTAACACCTCTTTACCATTGCATAGTAATGTATCTTTAAAAAATAAGGATAATGAAGTAAATCCTCCTCATAGTGCCATTAAGTGTAGAAGCCTGTCTTCTGCAAAAGACTTAAAACCACCTCAATTTTCAGGGGAAGATAAAGACCAAAACAAAGATGCAGTCTTGACATTTTTATAAAAATGGCAAGACTTACATTAGTTAAAAAACACCCCTGAAGCTTATCAAGTCTTAGAAACAAGTTTATCACTTGGAACTAAGGCTTCTAAGTGGTGGATGAGCTTAAAGGAGGCTCAAAGAATCCTAGAAACTTGGAATCAATTTGAAGAATTCTTCAAAAAAGAATTCTTACCAGAAATTGAGGATGAGCGAAACTGGGAAGAATGGGACAAAGTCCTGCAGAGAGGACGTCCCCTTTCTCTATATATTTCTCATTATCAAGAAATAGTACTTAAATTGCAAAACCTAGATTATTTTCATAAGGTAAGAGGTTTCGTCTGTGGTCTCGACAAGCAAATCAAACATGAAGTAAAAAGAAGCGCTCCAAAAAGTTCAAAAGATGGTATTAAGCTAGCACAAATCTATGAAGATCATGCTAAAACTCGAACACAACCACTTCATCTTGTTGGAGACAATAAAAAATTTAAACCAGGTAAAAGAAAGTTAGGCACATTCAAAAAAGATGAATTTAAAACCCCTAGACCTTCACGACCTAGGCTAGACCCTGAGGTTTGAGAAAAAGCAAAAAATGAGAATCTTTGCTTTAAGTGCCTTAACCCAGGACATCTTAGTAAGAATTGCATGACTAGGGGACAACAAAAAGCCATCTGTGAGATAAGAGGGAAAGAGAAGATAGGAATACACTTAGTCCAAACATTGAATCTCAAAAATAGTAAAGTTTGGAAAAAAGTGGAAGTCCTTCACAAATACTACAAGCATCAGTGTTGTTTGTCTGACTCAATGTGGGTCCAAAACCAGTTTGGACCTCATGACTTGGTCAAACTTCATGCTTGTATAAGTGGTGAAAAGGCCAGAGTCATGTGTAAGGCCGCCGGATTGGCATTATGTAATTTATATTTTCCTATACCGCACGTACTGAAAGGTCGTAGGGAAGTGTTGTACCCTTTTTTATCAGTTAATGAAGAGACATTACAGTGGTTCTCCAGTAGAGAGGAGACGGGATCACCAGACTACCTGTCTAGGCGACTTGCGGCCTGTGGAGACGTGGTAGTGCAACGTTCCTAAATTTTGAGTACTGTGACTCTTACCTTTGTTTAATTACATTAATTTGTGATTAACGCAATAATGTTATGTTGCCGATAATAAGTCTGTGCGACAGTAATTAGTAATTCTTGCGTTACCTACTATGAAAATCCTAAAAAGAGTATGGACAGTAAACTTGTATAAAAGAATTCGATACTAGATAATAACGTACTGCTTGATAGATAACTTGACTGGGAAAATAAGATACAGGGCCTTTGATTTATCAGACCCCTACCATCCCCAAGAACCCGAGAGAGCTTAAAAGTGTCTGTGATGGAAATCCGCACTTTTAACACTGGCGCCGTCTGTGGGAAGATGGCAATGGATTGAGAATAAGCAGTAAGGTGGAGCACTATGTAAGGAAAGTGGTGTAGAGGTGATATATGCCGGTTACTCGGTCCGGCAAGTCTTATCCGAAGTATAGGAGAGACCAGCATCCCTGGGCGGTACCAAATTTGTTAGGGATACCCCCAGATGGTAGAAGTGCAGGCCATTTAAGCCCAATTGTTGAAGAATCGGAGCCAGTTAGTCGTAATTCAAGGACGCAGTGCGCAATTGAAGCGATACCATTTGGTCAAAATTTGAACCTTTTTGAGGATAAAGTTATGTTACCTAGAGAGATCATTGTCGGTGGAAGTATACCCTATGTCAATGAAAGTTCGACAATTTCCGGTGGAAGTACGGTACCAGTTGGTGGGAATTTACAGTTTTCTGGTGACAGTGTGATTGTCTCTGGTGGATCTTTATTACGTACACTGTTGTTCGGGGAAAACTTTCCTACCTTTGATACCAAAGCTGAGGATAGGCTATTTGTTTTGGAGATACGTAAGAGACTGAACGCTATTTTCGAGCCGGAAGGTGAGCAATCTGATAATACAGATTTCGAAGGACAAGAGACACCCCCTCAAAACTCAGGAAACAACAACGGTACCAATAATAGCACCATGAGTAGTCAGCAACAACAACAACAACATCATCAACAACAGCAATAGCAACAATAGCAACAGCAACAGCAGCAACAACAATAGCCACCTCCACTTCGACCGATTCCAACAGGGGTGACTTACACAAAGTTCGGTGGATTTTCGGGTGATGACCCTGATGCACATGTGCGCACCTTTGAAATAAGCTATGCAGTGCTGAACCATCCAACCGATCCGGCGTACAAGGCCATCATATTTCAAGAAACATTATTCAATGAAGAAGCGAGGTGGTTAACAGAGTATGATATCAACCATTCTGCTAACTATGATGATGTGAGAGACGCGTTTTTAAAAAGGTTTCCGTTGAAGAAAAATCCTACCGAAATCTTTGACTATTTGCAGAACAATCGATAGAAGCCGCACCAGACTATTCAGGAATACGCAACATTGTTTAGAACTCACTTAAGACACTAATCGACACTCACACGATAAAGAACACCATACTCACTAACTCACTAACCAATGCGAGTATCATGTTGGTGTCGTAAAGGAGACAAACTATCATCATGTTTTCATTGCAATGCTAATATAATCTCATTTTTTAGCAGATTCAAAGGAAAACAATACTACTAGTATGATGGTAGAGACCATACGCACTAGTATGTGGGTAGGGACAAGTCAATCCCAAGCTAGCATGGAGAATTTTCCCATTGAAGTGCCATAGATTGAGCGACCTGTAGAGTTGTACCACCTCCAACAAATATCGATTCCCGACCCACCCAGAGGACTTATAGAGAAAGTGAGTGGTCATTCTCATTAGTTCAATGAGATGCCAAGGCAGCTAGGAGATGCAATATACATCTAGGAGTCGAAGTGTGAATTTGGCAATGTGTGGCGACGGTTCTATTCTTTTTTCAAAGGAATTCAAGACTCTCCAGAATACCCAAGAGTTACAAGTAATTTGGCAACACAGAGGCTTGGCTGAATATTTTAAGGCCCCTTTCTAAAGCCAAATCTCCAACGTTGTTACTATTTCGTGTGCACCCTGTAGGTGAGTAGTATAAAGGATCGACCAGGAACATTTGTAATCCCCTCTCTATCACACAACAATGAAATGAAAAAGTTTGAGCTCACTATAGAACTTCTCAGAGATGCACTCAACATGCATGGCACGCATGCGCCCTCAGAAAAAGATGCTCTGATACCAAAAAACATTGAGGATAGAAAGATCTTAAAGCTCAAAGACATGGTTGCTTAACACCTAATGTGTCTATTCAGTTACGACTATGCATGCAACATTTTGGATTTCTAGGACATGATCAATTCACACATCCCGACAAGAGAATCTGGTTTAGTCACTATCTAGGTGCAACAGGATCATTGACTATTAAGCTTCCTGTATGGATCATAGAGGATTTGTATGAAGCCAATAAAAGGTGGTTCATGAAACTAGTCCTGAATGGATGTTGTGCTATTACACGCATAATATACAAGTGTCTAGCATATGATGTGCTCATCGAGCATGCACTAACCTGGTCTCAATTACTACTCTTTAAAGGACACAAAGCCCCCACACATCAATCCAAATGAATGATAGGGACCCTTCCATGTGTACCTTTGACTTTGAATCCTTTTTTGCAGAACAGCCAACTCTCTGATGTAGAATTCTTCTATGATGTAGAAGGACCAGGCACCTCCACACAAAGAAAGGGAAAATCAACAGAAGGTCATCATGTCCACTAGGAAAATAATGGGCAACAAACATTATCTCAATAGTTAGAATGGCTAGAGGAAGGAGAAGAAGAAGAAGAAAGAGAAGAGGAAGAAACTAATTTCTTTTAGAATGGATTGAGTTCTCCCAGCTCTAATGATTTTCTTGAGGTTTTCGTAGTAGTTGAAAAGATGTTGGGCATCCTTAATGGATTTAGACCAGGCAAGTGAAGGGCTATTTTGGTTCTTGAAGTGATGATAAAAATTGGCTTTAGTCTTCTCAACTACACTAGGTAATTGGAGAAGGGTGGAATCCAGATGAGGCCAACTAGCTTTGATAAAAGGATAGTTTTGTTTCAAAGTAACAACCAAGGCCATATGGTCAGATATGGAGATCATCTTATCATAGCAACTTTGGCATCCGAGACTTATTGGAAAAAGTGAATGGAAATATGACATCTATCAGTTCTAGTAGCAAGGTGGTTCTCACGAGGTTGTCTATTATTGCACGTGAATCTTGTAAGGTAAGAGATGTCACTAAGGTCATCGATGGAAACCAATGTCAACCAAGCATGCCATTCCTGACCATGAGTAGAACAACCGTTTTTTTATTAAGTCTATCCCTAAGGGAAGTGACCATGTTAAAATCCCCAACTAAAAGGATAGGGCCATTGAGTTTATTGATCTCTTCCCAACAAGTGGCTCTGAGGGAGGGGCAGTTGTCCACATACAGGCTAATCAATGTTCACTCGAAGGGTTTTGACAGTTGTATTCCAACCCATTGATGAGTTGGCTGACCATAAACCTCTCTATCAGATGATCCAAGGAGTGGGCAACACCAACAATAGCTCCTCCATGGCCTTGGGGATGCTTATTGTAATACCATTTATAATTATTAGAAACAATGTTCAAGTCTAAGTTAAGTTGAGAACCAGCAACTTTAAGCTTTTGCAAATATATAAACTTAGGCCAAAAAGAATTATCATGCATCCATTTAGAAATACATTTTGCACGAACCAGATCAAAAATGCCTTTCACATTGAAAGAGAGAATATTAGTGCAATTCATAAAAAATAAATAGGTGGGAAGAAGCAAAATCTCAAAATCAATCATTTTTAATGTTCCTAGTTCACTTGTTCAAAGGCACCATGTTCTTGAGAACATCTCTTTGTTTAAACTTAGAAGTAACCTCCCTTATTTTGGCCTTGGTGAGTTCATGGCCTGGAGGAGCTTCGTTTTCCTTTTCACCCATAGCTATCTCATCAACTTCAATGCCTTTATTTTGCGATTCCCTAATGTCAGCTTAATCTTTTTAAGTGAGTTCAATAGTGAATCTATTGACATCAGTAGAGAAAAGGTTATCCCTAGGCAGATCAGCATTTAACTCATAAAAGTTATTGATAATTTTTTTTTCTTATTTATGACGGTAGTCCATCCCTCAAGCTCTAGTTGGGGAGGATTAATTTTTTTAGTACTAGGAATATCACTGAGTACAGGTGAAGAGTTTGATGTACCTTCCTCAATGATGGTATTGACACCATCTGGTGACATAACTTTTGACAAAGGATTAAATACATCTTCTAGCAAGGCGTCAAGAGAATTTTGCCAAGGGTTGCTTTTTCTTTTATTTTACTTATCTATTGCTTTTTACCTTGGTTACCTGAATGTGTAAATTTTTGGGACTGTGGACCTTCAGCCTCCTTTGTTTCTAGATTAGTCTCTTCATTTCTAAGAAGTGGACAGTCTCTAATCTAATGCCCATGTATAAAGCACTTGAAACAAGCATTATGCAAGTTCCTATACTAGACTTTTTGTTCATGCAACCAATAACCTGTGGAATCATGAATTTTCAACATGTTTTGACAGGATTGTTGATGTCCATTTCAACTAGGACCTGAGGGTACCATTTTGGATTCACATTTCCCCTAGCCTTTTGACCCAAGACTTTGCGAAGAAGGGAGCGTTTTCAATCCAAAGGTATAATTTAACTGGTAAGTCCTAGAATTCTACCCAAACGGGGACCCTTGTTGGTTTGGGTCCCCTCGCATTGAATCCTCAATACCATATGAAAATGAAATGGGCATCGATTTTATAAGCCACTGTCCCTCCGTTATCACCCTTAAAGCACTACACGAGTCCTCAAAAAAGAACAGAAAATATCCGTTTGGTAGATTTTGAATTGCTTTATGATCAGCCCCATCATTTCCCAATTGTTACAAATCCATTGTTTCAAAACATCCCATGGGGGTCGGGGACCATGACATAAGCATATGACAACACGTTCAGTAAATTGTTGTTGCCAATCATCAAAAGCCGCTCTATCTATCACAATTGTTGCCTCAAAGAATCAGACATTTATCTAACACCATTAATAAAACATTCCGAGGTAAACAATAGAACTTCTTTGCCCTTATTAGCAAATATCTCAATTCCCATTCTAGGGAAATCAAAGAAAGGAGTAGGTTTAGGGTCAGTGCAGACTGCTTCCGCAAAGGACTTCTTGGGAGACCCTCCAATCTGGTTCAAACCCATACAAAAAGGAGTAGAAGAATGAATTACCTCTGAATCTTGATAGACAATCTGAGGAAAAAGGAATGGGTGACGATAAACCTCTTTCAGGTGGAATATTGGGAACTTGAGACACGGACGACATGATATCAACTCCTTGAACAGCTACGAGATCTGACATTGAATCCACGATCCCTCCCCCCAAAGGGGGAGAGCAAGAAAGAAGCAAATAGACTTCAGAAGGGCGTGGTAGCACTTAGAAAAGCAGTGAATAATGCAATGCCACCAGATGACAACACCTCGTGCATGAAGGCACATAGCAAATATGCTCGAGACCCTTAGCCTCAAATTCACACTCCCTACCAGGTTTGTACCCTCTTTGCATGTTAACTTGCATAGCATTTGGTTACATAGAGTTGGAGAAATATTAGTATTCAACCAGAAAGGCTACATCCACGAAAGCTTATTGGACTTAGTACATACATATGTATGGGGACCAAGTGAAGAACCTTCATTCACATGATCAAGTTATTATGTCTCATTTATTGATTACCATAGTAGGCGGCCCATTCTATACTTCATCGAGAGTAAGAATGAAGTGTTTAATTGCTTCAAAACATATCTAAAAAATGTGGAGAATCATACAGTTAGATCACTCAAGAAGTTGAGATCTGGTCGAGGGGAAGAATACTTCTCCAAAGATTTTGATGAGTCCTTGTAGGAGAAAGGTATCAAAAGGGAAGTGACTACCAGGTAATCTCCTCAACTAAATGGAATTGTAGAGCGGAGAAACAAGACATTGGTTGGATCAACCAAAACAATGCTTGAAGAGTAGAAGTTGCCACATTATCTATGGGCAGAAGCTATTTCAATTACAGTGTACCTTGTCAATAGTCTACCATCCAAATCACTTCAAGGTATGACTCCTTATAAAGCATGACATTGAAAGAAAACCTAGTCTTGGACATTGCAAGGTGTTTGTTTGTTTAGCTTCTGTTTGTGTACCATCACAAATAAGAGGTAAGCTAGATGAAATGGCAACAAAGGTAGTGTTTATTGGCTATGATTCAACTCAGATGGGTTACAGGTTTTATAATCCTTCAACCAAGAAATTCACTACAAGTAGAGATGTTGTGTTTGAAGAACATAGGTCTTGGTATGCTAAATACAAACAAAAGGTAACTCTACCATATGATCTTGATTCGGAATCTCATCAGTTAGGAAATAAGCATGATACATAGGTCCAAGATCAAAGAAGTGATACAAATGATGACCAAGATGAAAGGGAAAAGGATTACAAACTATGCAAGTCAAGAGGCAAAGCAAAGATGGAGTAGTTTGGAGAATGCTCCAAGCAAGCACCTAGAAGATCAGCAAGAGAGAAGAAACAACAAAAAAATGTATGGATATGCTTCCACATTTGTTACAAAGCATTCAATCTACCTGGCAAAACACTCAATTCCAGAGAAACCCTCAACCTATGAAGAGGAAAAGGAAACCCTCATTGGGAAAAGGTCATGAAAGAAGAAACAAATGCATTGAAGGGGATGGAGACTTGGGATTTGGTTCCAGTGCTATCGAATCAAAAGGTAATTGGTTGCAGATGGGTGTACAAAGTTAAAAGAAACTCAGACAGATTAGTTTGTAGGTACAACGCAAGACTAGTTGCCAAAGGATGCTTTTAAACTCATGGTATAGACTATGAGGAAACATTCTTATTATTTGCAAAGATGACTACAATCAAAACATTGATAAGTGTAGCTGTTGCAAGAAATTTGAGACTCCTCCAACTTGATGTAAAAAATGCATTTTTTAATGGTTGGATAAGTGAAGAGGTATACATGTCACAGCCATGAGTTTTTGAAAACCCCAATCATGCATCTTATGTTTGTGGACTTAAGAAAGCATTGTATAGATTGAAGCAAGCTCCTAGAGCTTGTAATTATAGGTTGCTTAGTCACCTTCAAGATCAAGGATTCAGACCTAGCAACTCAGATCTTTCTCTATTCGTTAAAAGGGATCACAATGAGTTTATCTATCTATGTGTATATGTAGAAGATATTATTGTGACAGATGATGATTTGAATGGCATTCAAAAGATCAAGAGACATATGCAAGAGGAGTTCAAATCAGTGACTTAGGTGAGCTCATATATTTCCTAGGTATGCAAGTCATATACAAAGATGAGGGAATGTATTTGACTCAGAGAAGATACATTTAGGATCTACTTCTCAAGTTCAAAATGGACAATGCTAAAGTTGTAGGTACACCTTTGGAGATGAATCATAACCTTAGTGTTTATGAAGGTGAGAACATTGAAGATATTAAAGAGTATCAAAGCTTGGTAGGTAGCTTAGTGTATGCTACTCATACAAGGACAGATATCTCATATACTATGGGAGTGCTTAGTCAATTCATGCACTCACCAAGAAGAGCACACATGGATGCGTACAAGAGAGTACTTAAATTCCTTAAAGGTACAATCAATGAAGATATATTCTATCCTTATTCTTCAGATTTGGATATCAAAATCTATTCAGATGCAGATTGGGCAAGAGCTAAGGATGATAGAAGTACTTCTAGTTACTTAGCATTTGTAGGTTCAAAACTAGTGTCATGGAGTTCCAAGAAGTAACCAAGAGTTGCTTTATCCTCAACTGAAGCAGAGCATAGAGTTCTAGTAATATCAACTCAAGAAGCAATATGGTTAAAAACATTCTACATAGATTTGACACTTGTGAGTTCCAAACCACACATATTTGGAGATAATGTATGTTCCATCCATCTAGCACCAAACCCTATTTTCCATGAAAGAACCAAACACATAGAGGTTCACCATCACTTCATTAGGGAGAAGCTCATGGAAAAGGAGATTGACATTTCTTTTTTTCCAATTGAAAACCAAGTAGTAGATATGATGACGAAGGCACTTGATGGAATAAAGCTTTGTAGATCCAAAGCTATGGTAGGTATTCAACCTATTATAGAATTAAGACTCAAGCATACGTTAGCTTGAGGGTGAGATGTTGGAACATCAAGATTACACTATGCTTGAGGTGGTTTTGATCTACATCAAAAGCTATCGCTTGGATTACATCAAAAGAATATCAATTGGAGAGTTATTTTACTTATGCTCACTTATTGTATTTTTTTTTTTAAATTTCTCATGGATCTTTTACCATTTTAAAACCCTAGAGCTTTACACATGTACAAGGATAAAAATAGAGCCAAGATTCCACGAGTTTGTGGTGGTTGAGTTACAATCAATCAAGCAATCAATCACCTAAAAGTAGATCAAACTAAATATTCACTTTCTCTAGATTGTAGGAAAGTGAATTGATTCCCTCTAACAACCTTTCTTGCCTTCATTTGAATTCAAAATCCACTTGAAGAAGTTGTGGAGCACTTCATAAGTCTATATAAAGACTTCAAATCACTTTTACAATACATGGAAGCAATATACATACACTTGTGACCATCATTGTCTTGCTCCTTCATTTTTTTGCATGATCTTCGAAAACAGTAAGCTTGCAGAGGCTGCTGCTCTCTCTACAGAGCTCTAAATTGGATGTGAGATGGGCTCATTGAAAGGTATTTGTGTATAGTTTATGTTCTCATTTTTCGTATCATTTGGTTCAGTAGACTGGGAGAAATCTCAGTTTATCTATCTCAGGGTCAATCTCTATGTATTCCTAAAAAATAGGAGGTACCACCATTGAGTGTCTGCTCATTCCAAAAGCATATTTTTCTTATTTCTTATACTCTTTTGCATTATATACACTAAAACCTATTTTTATCACTCCCATAAAAGGTTTTTTTCTAATTGTAATTACGCTCATCACTATGAGCATTTGAAGTTTATTGTCTCTTCCAAAGATAGTAAGTTTTTTGAGCTAGTCGATGCGCAAACCTATCTATATTGTATTGACTCTTTCTTCTTGATGCTCCAAAGTACATAGTGCATTTTATTGCACTTATCGCATGTCTATACCTTCTATTGGAGCCTCCCTAAGCTCAAGGCTATTCTTATGCTAGTTGGCTGGACCAAACTTCGTCACTTTGCAACTCACTTTTCTACCTCCTACAAGTTTCTCCAAGTGTTTTCATTAGCTTGGCAAGTGTACATCAAGTTTTAACAAATCAACATGGAAGATGGTGTTAAAGAAAAAAGAAAAAGAAAAAAGACATGCGGGCAACCGCAGAACATGTCAGCGAGAATCAGATGCTTGATGCTACGGCCGCAACTTTGAACCATTGATCACTTTAGGAAGAGGAACTCCGGTCAAAGTAGTCAACCGAAAAGTAGCTCGGTCCACTTGTTCAGTAATCCAATAAGGACCAAACCATCGTAATTTGAATTTTCTAGCCGCACGATTTGATTTAGCATTGTAAAATAGCACAAGTTGTCCCACCGTAAAAACTGGAGTTTTAAGATACCGATCATGTGTATGAGCTTGCCGCAACTGCACTTCTTGAAGAGTCAGAAAACTTTCCCAATGATGCTCATCTAGTTCTCTGAGTGTGTCCAACCGAAATGGCAAAGACTCTTCGGGTATCAACCTCTGAGTTATGGCCACGCGTAAACTGGGCACTACAAATTCCATTGGAGCAATTGCTTCCAATCCATAAGCAAGCTTGCACGGAGTCAGTCGAGTTGCAACTTTGTAGGTAGTCCGGTATGCCCGTAATACTGCAGGTAGTAACTGATCCCATCTTTTTGGTGATTCCACAATCAATTTTCGAAGCATAGTCAATAAAGTTTTGTTTGTACTTTCAGCTAAGCCATTAGCACGAGGATAATACGGTGAACTGAATTTATGCAGAATCTGAAAAGTATGTGTTAACACTTGAATTAAATTGTTAGCAAAGTGTGCTCCTTGATCTGTCACAAGTTCCAAAGGCAATCCATATCTTGGGAATACGTCCTTTATCAGACATTTGGCTACCGAGATAGCTCGAGTGGACCGTAAAGCCCAAGCTTCTGCCCATCTAGTAGCATAATATGTACATGTCAGAATATAGCGATTGTTGCTAAGGATTGCTGGAGGTGTAATTGGTCCAATAAAATCAAGACCCCATTTCTGAAAAGGTTTTAAAGGTAATACAGGTTTTAGAGGGAAGAAGTGGCGTTGTAAAGGCTGTCCAGATCGCTGACAATTGTCATATTGTTGCACAAACTGAGATACATCTCTGTACATAGTAGGCCACTAGAGCCCACTTTACAGAATTTTTCGGTGTGTTAATTCTGCTGCAAAATGTCCACCGGAAGGTATTGAATGTGCCAGAGCGATAACTGAATTTACTTTTTGGGTTCTTGGGAGTGGAAGGGGTCTGAATAATCAGAGGCCCTATACTTGATTTTCGCAATTAACCACTCATACCACAGTACCGTAATGTTAAATCTCTGTTAATATGAATTACTCTCCAAACTCTGGTTCGTTCTCTCACAGTCTTACTATCTGTACTTAGACTAGTGCTAGTTCTTCCACAACCTTACCGATTATGCTCTGATTGATACGTTCTCAACACACAGCGTAGAAACTATTCATTACCGTAATACAGGCTCACAAGTATTAATTAATGGAACAGTGTTAAACACTATTGAAGATAACCAAACAAAGGCGAAATAGCAGAGTACTACTCAAAATTCTCCAACATAACACAACAGAACTCCACAAAATGAAATCGCCCAGATAGAGAGTCTGGCGATTCTTCTGGTCATTACCGAAAGTGTCCTTTCATCTCGTTCTTTTCTTATCCCTGCTATGTCCTTCTGTAGTTGAGTGACCAAAGTCATCTGCGTTTTAAGAGCAGAATTTGATTCAGACAAAGGAGAATTTGTTCTCTAGAGTTCTTCATTGGTCCGTTTGGCTAAGTCTGCCATCTCTTGTCCTCGCTGCACGACTTCATTTAGCTGTTCTCTAGTTTCTTCTAACAAATTTCCCAGTGCTATACGGGCATCCTCTTTATCTTTAACTAACTTCTATAACTGAAGAATCTCTGCATCAACAACACTTAATATATCATCTTTTGCTCTGATTTCAGCCAATGTAGCATCTCTTTGACTGATCATTGTTTCCTGTTCAGCAAGCTGTGCTTGAAGTTGATGAATCTGGAAGTGCAGATTATGATTCTCTGCCTTTACTACATCTACCTCTTCCTGCAACAGAATGATATCCGCTTCTAAAACATCAAATTTATGTTGTAGTTCATGTCTGAGATTACCAGTAATCTCCTTCATCTGTTGTGGTAGTTGTTGCGACAGGTGGATCAGCATATGACCCATGGATGCTAGCTCAGTAATCATAGGAATCGAAGGAACGGGAAGAGGAGGATGTGGTTGAGATGAAGAAGCTGTCAGGAGTTTATGGGAATTAGGTGGAGAATAGTTAGGTGAAGAGGATGAGGAATCCCGCGCTGTCGGGAAGTTGCGGACATAAGGCTGGTGGATCAGGCAGCCAGTAAATCCCTCGGCACACGCAGGGTGTATGAGACAATCGTAGGTACAAGGGGATATATGTTTGTGAGTCTAAGATAAAAGAAATTCTAAGAATTAAACGTGCGAAAGATGCGAAAAAAAACAAGTGATCGACATACGAATGATCAATTCCAAATCTTTTCTGAGATAAACAAGAGAAATTATAATTAACAAGAATGCGAATACAAATTAGAGTTCGATTTAATCCTAATGACAATACTGGATGATATAATTGCTTTAAACGATGGCTAATAATATGAGAGTCCTATACAAGGCTTAATCAGGAAAATTTCTAAGGATTTATATCCGATTGTTGGGTGATTTGTTGAAATCTTCTCTTTTGTCACGATGCTCTTTGATACTTTTGCTTTCAATCTTCAATGTTTGTTTCTGCAAGAAACATTAGGTGGTAAGTAACATTACAAGAAAATCATTAAGAAACATTATCATGCACATGCATATGTTCATGCATACATTAAGACCTTCACATACTCATCATAATCACATACTTACTCTTATCACATATTCCCAATAAACTCTTTTAAGCATATTAGCATTCATGTTCGTGCATACTAATGCATTTACATATTTTCACGTATTTATACATATGCTTTTTCATTTATATGAATACATACCCTACTCATGCTTTCCATTATGTGCACATACATATGTATACTTATACACATATATCTATGTACATATAAAATAAATTATCAATAAATAAAATAAAAAAAGTCAAACATATCATTATGTCTCTCTTTTCTCTCTATCGTTGTTTCTTTCTCTCTGTCTCTCTTTCTATGGACAGAATACCTCGATATCTCACAAAAGTGCAGGGTCGAATGACGGTGTTATCACTTATTAGTAACAATAACTTATTGAGAGTCCTGTTCACAATAAATAACGTGATCTCCTGCCAACGACGACAGTGTCAAAAATGCGAATAGATGGCGTTAACAAATTTCATGAATTTGCGCTTCATTCAAGCGGCACATCTCTCTCTCTCTCGTGACAGATTGTGTGTGTATCTGTTTGGCATGTAGCAAGCTCACTTGGTTGGTTGAATATGCAGACAAAACATGAACAAAGGTCACACCATCTGGAATAACATTCTCCATCCGCAATTGTTGGAAGCAAAACAGAACATCCTCATGATGTCCAATGCCATCATATGCACCCATCAAAAAAATTCCATGAAAATACGTTTCTATGTTTCACTCTTTCAAAGCAAAACTGTGCACTAACAATATCCAAACAACGTGAATAGAACTGCACAAGTGAGTTTTCCAAAAAGGAATTACTATCAAGCCCTTTACAGACAATGTTTCTATGTACTTGTCTTCCATCTGCAAGAGCTCCTGCAAGGCCCAAAGACTGTAACCAAGAGGCCAATTCAGTGATCGTTTGAACATAACTGAATGCAACTACTTTATCTAGACCATCAAGCTTGCGTGCCACTGAACTGAAAGCTAACTGGGATACATGAAGTACTGAAGTGCTGTGATAGGACTTGATGACTTGCAAAATTTGAACAGTATACATGCAAGCATGGATTATGGCTGCACTTTTTAACCATTCAACATTAATAAAATTTTTTTCTTTAATAATTGACAGAAAAGCGTGCAGCAAAGAACAATTTGCCAATTATGGATCCTTCGTCTGAACAAAAACTATTGAATCTGAATTCGTAGATCTTCGGGCAGCATGTTCTTCATTCCCTGCAAGCCTTCACCTGCTTTATCCTGTAAGGGTGTCATGCTTTATTTTTTTTTTTAACATAAAACCAGTACCCATCCCACATTAGTGAACTCCAAGCAAAGGTTACTAGCATAGTTCTCTCATCACACTACGAAAATAATAACCATAATATTTCCAGAAACTCTGCTGCATTTCTAGTAACAAGAACAGTGCCTATAGCAAGATCATATACCCAGTGCATACGCATTTGCTGTATCAGTGCGTATGCATCTACTGTGCCAGGCATGGCTACTACATTTAACATCACAGACATTTCTCTTGCTGCTATTCCTACTCCTCCTTGATGTGCTTTTGAGTGCTTTCGATGATTAGTGCTTGAAAGCTCTCCTCTCCGCTCGAAATGATACATGTACCTCCATTCCATCTCTGCGCACTTTCTCCGGCCTCTTGCTCTGCACTCTTACTTCTGCGCAAGCATACCTAACTGCCAGAAAATTTCCCTCTGCATGAGTGCGACAACCATCAGATGGAGAGGTTTCTTTCTTCTACAAGCCGACGCATCCTCTTCTGCTTTTGCACAAGGCATACATCATCAGAGGCGTCAGATGGATTAAAAAAAATAAAAGTGGCGAGACTGAGGGGGCTGAAGATATGGGCGACGTTAACACGGATTTTGATGAAGCTGATAACAAGGTGGAGGGAGCCTCCCATAACGGAAATATGAAGAAAGAGGAGTGCTGCTCTTTCGCACTACTTATGGAAACCATAGCTGTGGTTGAAGGCCTGCGCACATCAGGGTTGAAGAAGCTCCCTACAGAAGAAGGTCATGCCGCCCTATCCGACAACAGGGAAATCTATGAACCCTCGTCAGGGCGTCTGCCTGATTTGTCTTCAGTGACGCTAGCACGAGTGCAGGGCAGGCATGTGAGGATGATCGGATGCTCAGGGTGCATCCCCCAGCGACGAAAATAATGACGCCGAATTCTATAATCTTACTAATCTTCTGAAGTCCAAATCACTGTCTCATCTTCTGCACTAAGAGCTTACGTTAACATGAAGAATAGCAAAAACATCCAAGATAAGATATGCCGCCAACAAAAATTCACTCGAGCGTTGCGTTAAAACATCAAGAGGCAAATGTCATGCAAGCATATGTGCACACTGGCGAAGTAGTCGACCCAAAAGCAACGGAAGAGAAAAATGCAAGCTCTCTGAGGGTAAGAAAGAACATAAGCAAACAAACTGAGGAGGGAAAGAATACCTGCAAGATACATTAGGAAATAACAGAGCTCTTCACACATATAAATACTTACACAAGTCATTTCTAAGCCACTCTTTTGGTTTCTACTTTTTGTCCTCATCCATCCTTTTTCCTATTAACATTCACCACACTTTCCAGTTTAACTTTTCTACTTTAATTACACACTCTACTTATACCATTCTTTTCATCTTCACTAATTCTCTCCACTCTTTCCCTTAACCTACTTTTTTCACTTTAAGTGCATCTTCTATTGAGACCACTCCTTCATTCACTTTAATTACACATTTAGCTCACACCATTCTTTACACACTACTCATATATACCACTCATTAATTATCCACTTCATTTTCATTTAAATTGAATTATCTTAATTTTCTTAATTTAATAATGCATTTAAATTAGACTTAGGTTAAGCATTTAATATATTCAAACCTTAGTTTTTAAATGCACACAAATAATTAAAGTAATTATTAATGACATAATTTAATGTTTAATACATAAATATGTAATTTAGATATTAATGTTTTTGAGTAACATCTATGTTAACCCTTTAAATATATTAAATCCTAAAAACCCTATTGGAAACCCATAAACCCCCCTGGGTTAGATCATTAAAATCCTTCTGAACCCTAGCTTTAACCCATTATAACTCGTCTAAACCCTTAACAGCAACCAACTCTTATAAATAACACATGAATTCAACAAACCCTAGGCTGAATACCCATAATTCTTGAATGTTAAATAGGAAATTCTCATTAAATAAGTAATTAGGGTAAACCCTAACATGAACATAAAAGGTTTGAGATCACCAATAAAGTTGTTTTCATGTTCTCTGTCATTAACTGGAAAGTTGAAAAACTTTCCGACATTCGCCCCGGCCAAACCTGCACATCGTCCTCGATGGGCCAACCTGCAGATCATAGAAAGCAATATCAACTTCTTGTGAAACTTATTCATGAATCAACTTAAAATTTTCTATATATAAAAATGCTTCTATCATTAGTACATCTTCAAATAGCAAAGAAAACTTATAAAATTATGTAAACTTGAATTTAAACCTTTTCGATCAATGCATGAGTTGAAAACAGGTTTTAGAAAGAAACTATAGAAGTCATTTAAATAGTGTTCGTACTAACTCTCCTATTAACTCTGTTCATAAGTAAAGCATATGTTATATAGGCCTTCTATCCTCATCTCCTAACCATTTGCCATTAAGATACAAAAAACTAACTCCCCTCTAGCATACATCCGCCTTATATAGCCCGCTTTTCAAATCAGAAGTGATTTCGAGACCACAACTGATTTATTTGATTTTTCTTTTATCTCAATTTTTTTATCATAATTTTTCTTTATATAATTTTTCTCTTTTCATAAGCAGCAACCATTAATGTACTGCTTTCAATTTTTCTTCGCAACTTTTTTGATAAAGGGGAAAGGCTTAACCCCTAATCAGAGCAAAGGATCTAGAGGTAAGCTAAAGCAGGAACTAGGATCTCTTTAGCTAAATGGGTCAGATTTAAGGAAGCTTACCTATATAAAACAAGTCTACTTCTACTAGGAGTTGCAAGTTAAGGGTTCCTTCAACTATCCATATGACAGCCATAGGTCTTCTAATCCCTATCTTCTCTTCAAGCACATCCCTACTTCAGTGTAAATTCTACTTTTCATAATTTAATAAGAAGTTTCTTAACCTAGTTGAAGAATGTACATTTCTAATTATGATAATGCATGAAAGAAAAAAAAAAAAAAAAAAAAACTTAAAACATTAATCAGGGTTAGAACTGTTTCACCTGATCTATATTGATTCCATCTTTAGCATCGCCTTTCATCCAAATATCGCTTTGATTGTTTAATTTTGTAAACTGCATGAATTATCTTCAATCTCCTGCGCTTCATCTTTATCATAAATCAGTCTTTAATTAATTGGTTTTAAAAACAAACATTTTCAACTCCTGCTATCAAGCAACAATGTAAAGACTTTCAAGACAAATTAATTTTTATACATAATTTTGTATTTTCATACATGTAAAAGAAATAAATAATAAAAAACATATTTAAAAGAAAATTTAAACATTGTTTTTATTAAAACAAAATCATTCTTCATTTCCTTCATCATATATTAGTTCATAAAATTCTTCATTTCTTTGTTTAAATATTTTAATTCTTTTACCTGCAATTAAATTTTTAAGCGGAGTTCCATCTAACTCTCTTAAAGCATACGTTCCATTTTCATAGCTTTTGACCACCACATAAAGTCCAAACCATCGCTTTTTTAATTTTATACGGGCATCATACTGTATATCAAATGTGCTATCATATATCAATACCCAATCATCAATTTTTATTGGCTTTGGCCTTAACCTATGTGATTTATCAAAATACTTTTTATTTTTAAGTCGAGAAGTTTTTAACTTTTCTACAGCGTCTTCCAATTTCTCATTCCCTTGCTCTAATTGCTGAATCCTTAGAGCTAACAAGTCTTCAGTAGCTAAATTATCTTTCCAAGGAAGCATAGTCCAAGTAAGAATTTGGGTATTTATTGGAAAAATTGGTTTTTGGCAGTACATAAGCTCTGCCGGCATAAACCCTGTCGTTCTCGTACAGGTCATTCTATCAGCCCACAAAGCGAATGGCAAAAATTTTGGCCAATTCTTCAATTCCCCTTTGCAAGCTTTAGAAATCGCTTTTATGATAGGGGAATGCCCTCTTTCTATTTTTCCGTTAGCCTCAGGGTTATATGCAGTCGTAAGAGCTAAACGAATTCCATGCCTAGCAAAGAATTCCCTAGCCTCTTGCGCATCTAATTCGCCCCTATCGGCTACTATTTTTTCAATATACCCAAATCTCGAAATCACATCTTCTAAAAGAAATTTGCATACATTGAAAGTAGTTTTTGATCTAAGAGCTCGGCCTTCTACATGATTAGTAAGATCTTCACGAGCAAGAACTATGTATCTCATTCTATCGATACCTTTGGGCATGGTTACTAAGTCCACTACCCACTTATAGTGTATGCATGGAGGATACGTAGGATGTAGTGGATCCCTATGCTTAACCGATGAATAAATTTGACATACATCACAAGAATCTACATATTTCTTTACATTAACATAAATACCTGGCCACCAGTAACACTCTCTAATTTTTTCATAAGTGGCAACGAAACCTTTATGCCCGGCCCATAAAGTATCATGCATGTTCTTCATAACTTGCATCTGAAGATTCTTAGTACCTAGTACTCTTTGAGGCATTTTGATCTTCCCCCTTGCATGTCTCCAAAGCAATCCATTTTTTAAGAAAAAGTTAAATGCCCTTTTTCTAATATTTCTAAATCTGTTTGAAGACCATGAAGGTGATCTAACTAAAGTACTAAGATACTTTCCAATCTCTAGCCACTCTCCTTCATATTCATCTGAATTAAATTGTTCATATACATAAACTTGGGAATCATAATTTATCGTATTAGTATCTACTTTGGCTTCATCATTCTCATCATACCTAGCTCTTGAGAGCATATCAGCAACAGAGTTCGATTTTCCTGAAATATGAATTAAAACTGGATTTATAAATTTAATATAAGAAATCCAACGAAGCATTGCAATATCTGGTGAAGAACAGTTTGTGATCATTCCAATTAACGGTAAACAATTTGTCTCCACAATCACATTTGCTCCTATGAAATATTCTTTATCGGACTTTAGAGTTGTGACTAAACCCCAAAGTTCTCTTTTAATTTGAGGATAATTTCTTTGAGTATTATGTAAAATCTTAGCTCCAAATCTAATAGCATATCTTCTACCCTCTTCATCATCTTGACTTATGACCCAGCCAATTCCAATAGGACTAGTATCAACAGTCAAAATAATAGGCTTATTATTTGTATAATCAACTCGTTTAAGGATTGGAGCTTCTTGAAGCAACTTCTTTAATCTACGCATTGCTTGAGTATGTTTTTCAGTCCATAAAAATTTTCTTTTCTTTCTTAATAAATCATAAAGACAATCAGCTATATGTGCAAAATGTGGTATCCATATAACATAGAAGATACAGGCTCCTAAGAATCGACGAACTTCACTCACATTTTGACATATCTCCGAAATCTTACTAATGGCATCAATTTTCTGAGGGTATGGCTTCCGTCCATAATGGCCACAAAGATGACCTACAATGAGGACCTCATTAACACCAAAAGTAGATTTTTCTATAGATAACGTTAAGCCAACTTGAATAAATCGCTCAAAGATTTTTTTGCAATCAAGAATATGAGCCTTTACAAATCTTCGACAACCATCTTCATCCAGAGTGCTATCTTTCTCTTCTTCCAAGCAACCCTTAATGGGAATGTCATCTATAAAGGGCATAGTAATGTGAGGAATAAAATCGTGCAAAACCAAATTCATTGCACTCATCATGTGTGCTACTGAATTGGTCGCACCTTGAGGTAATGTACACATCCTAACTAATCCCAAAGGTGTTTTCATGGTAGTAATGTCTCTACTTTCTAATGCCAATTGAAATTGATCATACCCAGAGTAGAGATCACCCATTGAATATATAGAATTGCCTGAAAATGCTTCCGCAAATTCATCCACAATTGGACCTGTACCCACATTTCTAATGGTAACTTTATTAACTGGCTGAAGATCTTGGATAAACCGAAGTTTTCCACTCTTCTTGGGCACAGTAAACCAACGGTTTGAATAGGGAGCTGAAGAGGATTCTAAAATATGCATATGAATTTTTTCTTTCAGTAATCTAATCAACTCTGGAAGATGAGCTTTAGGTACAGGAATAGGGCGCAAATTCCAAGGAATATGGGGAATAGTGAAAATTATCATCGGTGAAACTATCTTAGGATCTGCACATCCTATCTCTGAAGGCTCAAGAGAAAATGCTCTTCCATGATGCTCAATAATTTTAAGAAAATACTCTTTTTCTGCTGGAAGAAGGAAACCACTAGCATCTAATTTAATTTGATTTAAGGATTCTTTAGTAAATACATGACCAATATTTGTTGGATTTCTAAGGATTGGCTCATGACTTACATTCTTTATAATATCATTACTGAATTTTGGTAGTGATTGAGCTACGGGTTTAACCTTCTTACTAACAGTTTTATATTTGGTCTCCACTAAGGCATCATACTCATGATCAATACTAGAGGCATATTCCTGAATTAATGCATACATATCAAGTGAAGAGATAAGAATATGGGAATTAGACTTATTTTGATAACAAAGTTCTAATTCTTCTAATGTTGAAAAGCAATGTGCAGTTTCAATAATATGTTCAATACTTTCATCCATTAATAAATCTCCTTTGTTTTTCAAATGTTTTTCGTATTTTTTTATAAGTTTTCTAGGAATTTGTTTAAAATGAAAAATATTTAAGGTAGCAGACGGAAAATAAACAATCATTTTATCTAAGTTCTGTACAAGATTTTGCGAGATTTCGAACCAAAGTCCACTGTCATCTCGCTCAACAGTGGCATTTACTCGAAATCCTGATCTATGTGTCTTAAAGGAGTTTTTCTTAAAGACCTACGATTACGAGGATGATTTATACAAAGCGTCATGAATTGAACAGATTTCAGGCCATCACGAGAACGAATTCTTGCAAAAGCACTTCCATCATCTAATACTTTTGTCTCCATTCTTTGTTCACAAATAAACGGCTGCCCCAAAATAATTGGGTACGAGCAGTCATCATGAACAAAGAAATTATGTTCCTCTTTAACATCTCCAATAGTAATAGGAACATTTGCACAAGCTCCTAGTAGATAGCCAGAAGCATTGTTGGCTGCCTTCATTTTCCATCCATGGTCCCTATCTATGGGCCATTTTTCCTCATTATAAATTTCTCTTGAGACTACATTGATTTCGGATCCTGAATCGATTAATGCTACTTGCGGTTTATTATTATTTCCTATCTTAACTATAGTTTCAGTAGTACCCCTAGCCCAATGTTTTTGAGTGTAATGGCTATTTGGGTCATCATTTCCTTTTTCCAAATGTCCAATAATAGGTCCTAAATAATTTCTATGATCAGACGATTCTCTATACTCAGATTCATTTATTTGTACAACACTCACTTTCGGTTCATCCTGATCTTTTCTTTCCTCCATTTCAATATCTTCCGTTCTATACTCTATAGGTTCTCTTCGTCTTTTAATGATACTCATGAAATCTTCCTTCACATCTGTTCTTGAAAATGCTAACCATTCCTCTAATGTCATGGTTACCTCAGCCTTCATGATTTTCTCATCCATAACTTTCCGAATGTCTATTTGTTTCTCAATTTGAGAGATCAATCGGAAAGTCGGAGGTTTCTTTTTCGGTTTTTCTTCCTTACTTCCTTCTTCTCGTATGGGTTGTGTTTCATTTGGTTGCTCTTGACTTCTATCTTCACTTGTAGTTTTCTTTTCTAAATTTTCTCCTACTTTCTTTCCTTTACCCTTATTTTGAGACTTCTTTTCTTGTTCCTGTTGTTTTGGTTCTTGACTAGGCTCCATCATAGACGGTTCTTTAATTGAATCAGTCGTTTCACCCTCTTTTCTAGCCCTAGTTGTTCGTTTAGACTGTCCCTCTTCATCCCGTTTCCTCTTCTCATCGATATTAATTTCGTGGGCATAAACTGAGAACATGTCTACTGGCTCATTCCAACATGTTTTTGATCTAATATCCGAGCTCGTAGCATATAAGTTCTCAACAGATAACTTGCCTCTACTAGCAGTATCATAAACCTGCTCCCAGAAATCACAATTAGATTCTTCACTATCCAGCCTACAAGCATATGTATTTTGGCTTGTAGAGGCTTCAAAGAAGGTTTTCATACCTCCTTTTCCATAATTTGATGCCAAAGGCCTTTTTGTTACATAGTCACAAATCTTTCGATCTACTTCTGTGACCCAATTCTTATCCTTGGCCTCTTTGAATAAGTTGCATGTCCAGTGTGGATGCTCCAAATCATCACACCAGAGACATCGACGCGCTTGGTTAAATGGTCTTCTAGCTGGCATCTGATTCCTAGGATTTTGTTCTACTTCTTTTGGTCTCTCCTGATCCCTCAATTTAAGTTCTTGCATACTCTTTATAGTAGCTATTTCAGTCGCCAAAGTCTCCACATGTTTGACAAGTGATTCGACTGATGTTTTTAACATTGTAAGTTCAGAGTCATCCTTTCTAGAGTTTTTGGGAGTGAGGTCATTATCTATTTTTCCTGGCACATCTCTTTCATATATTCTTGGAGTTTGTATCTGATTTCGCTCCTGTCTTTGGGCTAACCTATGGACAGCTGCTCTTACATTATCCCAATTTCCAGTAAGCCCACTTGCAGTCGCTCCATCCTCAAGCATTGGTTCTAGCTCTCGTCTAAGAGATGGATCTATCATGTTTAGAAAATTTCTTAATTTATCTGGTTCAAGAGCTGTTCTGTCTGCTTGAGGCATTTGGTTAAATTTGATATCAAATTCAGCTAATCCCTGAGTTATATGTTGGTCTAACTTTGTTGTTCCTACCCATCGCATAAATGTGGCTCTATTATTCTTACTGTAATCTTCATGCGAAAATTCAGTAAGAAGCCGAGTCTTGAAATCCACCCAAGTCATGTTTGGTTGGACTACTCGCAATTGGATTCTCTCTCTAGTGAACCCATGAGCAATTCGTATAAAGGTATCTTTTTTATTGTCTTCAGGTAACCCATATTGTTCTGTTAATTGTTCATAATATTTAAGATAAGCTGTTACATTTATTCCAGTAAATTCCCCCCTATCTGTTTTAATGGCATCTATGATCTTCCAAATTCGCTGTTCTTCAAAGTGATCTGCCATAGTAGATAAGTCTAACTTTATAGATAAATATGAAATATACGTATATAATTCTCGTAATAATCCATCTATATCTTGATCCTGATACGACTCCGTAATAAAAGAAACAGAAATACAGAAAATATTCCTATTTCTTTGCCAACAAAACTAAAGGAAAATTTACTACTACTTTGAAAAAGAAATTGTTCCTAGTATTTTTATAACCAAAAAGAAAACTTTCCTTTGATTTTACAATAAAGAAATGTTTCCTATTATGTGGTAAATAGAAAGAAAGAACACTTTCCTACTATTTTGCAATAAAGAAACTTTCCTACTACTATGCAATAAAGAAAAATTTCCTACTGCTTTAGAAATAGAAATAAAGAAAACTTTCCTACTATTATGCAACAGAATAAGAAAAAATATACCTGATCAACCAGTTTGATGAAGAGGTTCGTTGTGAATGTGCTCAATGCAAAATCTTTTCATGCATGTGCAATCGTCATTTTTATAAAAGTTGATGGATAAAGGTGACGTGACGAGGATCAATCAGCTGCAGCTACAACGGATGTCGATACGCCTCCTTCAATCGTCAAATTATCTATATATGCATATGCAAAACAGAAAGTAAATATACCTTTATACCTACAATGTCGTGCCGAACTTTCACGTCGGGTTCACCAAGATGTCGGGAAGTTGCGGACATAAGGCTGGTGGATCAGGCAGCCAGTAAATCCCTCGGCACACGCAGGGTGTATGAGACAATCGTAGGTACAAGGGGATATATGTTTGTGAGTCTAAGATAAAAGAAATTCTAAGAATTAAACGTGCGAAAGATGCGAAAAAAAACAAGTGATCGACATACGAATGATCAATTCCAAATCTTTTCTGAGATAAACAAGAGAAATTATAATTAACAAGAATGCGAATACAAATTAGAGTTCGATTTAATCCTAATGACAATACTGGATGATATAATTGCTTTAAACGATGGCTAATAATATGAGAGTCCTATACAAGGCTTAATCAGGAAAATTTCTAAGGATTTATATCCGATTGTTGGGTGATTTGTTGAAATCTTCTCTTTTGTCACGATGCTCTTTGATACTTTTGCTTTCAATCTTCAATGTTTGTTTCTGCAAGAAACATTAGGTGGTAAGTAACATTACAAGAAAATCATTAAGAAACATTATCATGCACATGCATATGTTCATGCATACATTAAGACCTTCACATACTCATCATAATCACATACTTACTCTTATCACATATTCCCAATAAACTCTTTTAAGCATATTAGCATTCATGTTCGTGCATACTAATGCATTTACATATTTTCACGTATTTATACATATGCTTTTTCATTTATATGAATACATACCCTACTCATGCTTTCCATTATGTGCACATACATATGTATACTTATACACATATATCTATGTACATATAAAATAAATTATCAATAAATAAAATAAAAAAAGTCAAACATATCATTATGTCTCTCTTTTCTCTCTATCGTTGTTTCTTTCTCTCTGTCTCTCTTTCTATGGACAGAATACCTCGATATCTCACAAAAGTGCAGGGTCGAATGACGGTGTTATCACTTATTAGTAACAATAACTTATTGAGAGTCCTGTTCACAATAAATAACGTGATCTCCTGCCAACGACGACAGTGTCAAAAATGCGAATAGATGGCGTTAACAAATTTCATGAATTTGCGCTTCATTCAAGCGGCACATCTCTCTCTCTCTCGTGACATCAAAGCTTGGTAGGTAGCTTAGTGTATGCTACTCATACAAGGACAGATATCTCATATACTATGGGAGTGCTTAGTCAATTCATGCACTCACCAAGAAGAGCACACATGGATGCGTACAAGAGAGTACTTAAATTCCTTAAAGGTACAATCAATGAAGATATATTCTATCCTTATTCTTCAGATTTGGATATCAAAATCTATTCAGATGCAGATTGGGCAAGAGCTAAGGATGATAGAAGTACTTCTAGTTACTTAGCATTTGTAGGTTCAAAACTAGTGTCATGGAGTTCCAAGAAGTAACCAAGAGTTGCTTTATCCTCAACTGAAGCAGAGCATAGAGTTCTAGTAATATCAACTCAAGAAGCAATATGGTTAAAAACATTCTACATAGATTTGACACTTGTGAGTTCCAAACCACACATATTTGGAGATAATGTATGTTCCATCCATCTAGCACCAAACCCTATTTTCCATGAAAGAACCAAACACATAGAGGTTCACCATCACTTCATTAGGGAGAAGCTCATGGAAAAGGAGATTGACATTTCTTTTTTTCCAATTGAAAACCAAGTAGTAGATATGATGACGAAGGCACTTGATGGAATAAAGCTTTGTAGATCCAAAGCTATGGTAGGTATTCAACCTATTATAGAATTAAGACTCAAGCATACGTTAGCTTGAGGGTGAGATGTTGGAACATCAAGATTACACTATGCTTGAGGTGGTTTTGATCTACATCAAAAGCTATCGCTTGGATTACATCAAAAGAATATCAATTGGAGAGTTATTTTACTTATGCTCACTTATTGTATTTTTTTTTTTTAATTTCTCATGGATCTTTTACCATTTTAAAACCCTAGAGCTTTACACATGTACAAGGATAAAAATAGAGCCAAGATTCCACGAGTTTGTGGTGGTTGAGTTACAATCAATCAAGCAATCAATCACCTAAAAGTAGATCAAACTAAATATTCACTTTCTCTAGATTGTAGGAAAGTGAATTGATTCCCTCTAACAACCTTTCTTGCCTTCATTTGAATTCAAAATCCACTTGAAGAAGTTGTGGAGCACTTCATAAGTCTATATAAAGACTTCAAATCACTTTTACAATACATGGAAGCAATATACATACACTTGTGACCATCATTGTCTTGCTCCTTCATTTTTTTGCATGATCTTCGAAAACAGTAAGCTTGCAGAGGCTGCTGCTCTCTCTACAGAGCTCTAAATTGGATGTGAGATGGGCTCATTGAAAGGTATTTGTGTATAGTTTATGTTCTCATTTTTCGTATCATTTGGTTCAGTAGACTGGGAGAAATCTCAGTTTATCTATCTCAGGGTCAATCTCTATGTATTCCTAAAAAATAGGAGGTACCACCATTGAGTGTCTGCTCATTCCAAAAGCATATTTTTCTTATTTCTTATACTCTTTTGCATTATATACACTAAAACCTATTTTTATCACTCCCATAAAAGGTTTTTTTCTAATTGTAATTACGCTCATCACTATGAGCATTTGAAGTTCATTGTCTCTTCCAAAGATAGTAAGTTTTTTGAGCTAGTCGATGCGCAAACCTATCTATATTGTATTGACTCTTTCTTCTTGATGCTCCAAAGTACATAGTGCATTTTATTGCACTTATCGCATGTCTATACCTTCTATTGGAGCCTCCCTAAGCTCAAGGCTATTCTTATGCTAGTTGGCTGGACCAAACTTCGTCACTTTGCAACTCACTTTTCTACCTCCTACAAGTTTCTCCAAGTGTTTTCATTAGCTTGGCAAGTGTACATCAAGTTTTAACAAATCAACATGGAAGATGGTGTTAAAGAAAAAAGAAAAAGAAAAAAGACATGCGGGCAACCGCAGAACATGTCAGCGAGAATCAGATGCTTGATGCTACGGCCGCAACTTTGAACCATTGATCACTTTAGGAAGAGGAACTCCGGTCAAAGTAGTCAACCGAAAAGTAGCTCGGTCCACTTGTTCAGTAATCCAATAAGGACCAAACCATCGTAATTTGAATTTTCTAGCCGCACGATTTGATTTAGCATTGTAAAATAGCACAAGTTGTCCCACCGTAAAAACTGGAGTTTTAAGATACCGATCATGTGTATGAGCTTGCCGCAACTGCACTTCTTGAAGAGTCAGAAAACTTTCCCAATGATGCTCATCTAGTTCTCTGAGTGTGTCCAACCGAAATGGCAAAGACTCTTCGGGTATCAACCTCTGAGTTATGGCCACGCGTAAACTGGGCACTACAAATTCCATTGGAGCAATTGCTTCCAATCCATAAGCAAGCTTGCACGGAGTCAGTCGAGTTGCAACTTTGTAGGTAGTCCAGTATGCCCGTAATACTGCAGGTAGTAACTGATCCCATCTTTTTGGTGATTCCACAATCAATTTTCGAAGCATAGTCAATAAAGTTTTGTTTGTACTTTCAGCTAAGCCATTAGCACGAGGATAATACGGTGAACTGAATTTATGCAGAATCTGAAAAGTATGTGTTAACACTTGAATTAAATTGTTAGCAAAGTGTGCTCCTTGATCTGTCACAAGTTCCAAAGGCAATCCATATCTTGGGAATACGTCCTTCATCAGACATTTGGCTACCGAGATAGCTCTAGTGGACCGTAAAGCCCAAGCTTCTGCCCATCTAGTAGCATAATATGTACATGTCAGAATATAGCGATTGTTGCTAAGGATTGCTGGAGGTGTAATTGGTCCAATAAAATCAAGACCCCATTTCTGAAAAGGTTTTAAAGGTAATACAGGTTGTAGAGGGAAGAAGTGGCGTTGTAAAGGCTGTCCAGATCGCTGACAATTGTCACATTGTTGCACAAACTGAGATACATCTCTGTACATAGTAGGCCACTAGAGCCCACTTTACAGAATTTTTCGGTGTGTTAATTCTGCTGCAAAATGTCCACCGGAAGGTATTGAATGTGCCAGAGCGATAACTGAATTTACTTTTTGGGTTCTTGGGAGTGGAAGGGGTCTGAATAATCAGAGGCCCTATACTTGATTTTCGCAATTAACCACTCATACCACAGTACCGTAATGTTAAATCTCTGTTAATATGAATTACTCTCCAAACTCTGGTTCGTTCTCTCACAGTCTTACTATCTGTACTTAGACTAGTGCTAGTTCTTCCACAACCTTACCGATTATGCTCTGATTGATACGTTCTCAACACACAGCGTAGAAACTATTCATTACCGTAATACAGGCTCACAAGTATTAATTAATGGAACAGTGTTAAACACTATTGAAGATAACCAAACAAAGGCGAAATAGCAGAGTACTACTCAAAATTCTCCAACATAACACAACAGAACTCCACAAAATGAAATCGCCCAGATAGAGAGTCTGGCGATTCTTCTGGTCATTACCGAAAGTGTCCTTTCATCTCGTTCTTTTCTTATCCCTGCTATGTCCTTCTGTAGTTGAGTGACCAAAGTCATCTGCGTTTTAAGAGCAGAATTTGATTCAGACAAAGGAGAATTTGTTCTCTAGAGTTCTTCATTGGTCCGTTTGGCTAAGTCTGCCATCTCTTGTCCTCGCTGCACGACTTCATTTAGCTGTTCTCTAGTTTCTTCTAACAAATTTCCCAGTGCTATACGGGCATCCTCTTTATCTTTAACTAACTTCTATAACTGAAGAATCTCTGCATCAACAACACTTAATATATCATCTTTTGCTCTGATTTCAGCCAATGTAGCATCTCTTTGACTGATCACTGTTTCCTGTTCAGCAAGCTGTGCTTGAAGTTGATGAATCTGGAAGTGCAGATTATGATTCTCTGCCTTTACTACATCTACCTCTTCCTGCAACAGAATGATATCCGCTTCTAAAACATCAAATTTATGTTGTAGTTCATGTCTGAGATTACCAGTAATCTCCTTCATCTGTTGTGGTAGTTGTTGCGACAGGTGGATCAGCATATGACCCATGGATGCTAGCTCAGTAATCATAGGAATCGAAGGAACGGGAAGAGGAGGATGTGGTTGAGATGAAGAAGCTGTCAGGAGTTTATGGGAATTAGGTGGAGAATAGTTAGGTGAAGAGGATGAGGAATCCCGCGCTGTCGGGAAGTTGCGGACATAAGGCTGGTGGATCAGGCAGCCAGTAAATCCCTCGGCACACGCAGGGTGTATGAGACAATCGTAGGTACAAGGGGATATATGTTTGTGAGTCTAAGATAAAAGAAATTCTAAGAATTAAACGTGCGAAAGATGCGAAAAAAAACAAGTGATCGACATACGAATGATCAATTCCAAATCTTTTCTGAGATAAACAAGAGAAATTATAATTAACAAGAATGCGAATACAAATTAGAGTTCGATTTAATCCTAATGACAATACTGGATGATATAATTGCTTTAAACGATGGCTAATAATATGAGAGTCCTATACAAGGCTTAATCAGGAAAATTTATAAGGATTTATATCCGATTGTTGGGTGATTTGTTGAAATCTTCTCTTTTGTCACGATGCTCTTTGATACTTTTGCTTTCAATCTTCAATGTTTGTTTCTGCAAGAAACATTAGGTGGTAAGTAACATTACAAGAAAATCATTAAGAAACATTATCATGCACATGCATATGTTCATGCATACATTAAGACCTTCACATACTCATCATAATCACATACTTACTCTTATCACATATTCCCAATAAACTCTTTTAAGCATATTAGCATTCATGTTCGTGCATACTAATGCATTTACATATTTTCACGTATTTATACATATGCTTTTTCATTTATATGAATACATACCCTACTCATGCTTTCCATTATGTGCACATACATATGTATACTTATACACATATATCTATGTACATATAAAATAAATTATCAATAAATAAAATAAAAAAAGTCAAACATATCATTATGTCTCTCTTTTCTCTCTATCGTTGTTTCTTTCTCTCTGTCTCTCTTTCTATGGACAGAATACCTCGATATCTCACAAAAGTGCAGGGTCGAATGACGGTGTTATCACTTATTAGTAACAATAACTTATTGAGAGTCCTGTTCACAATAAATAACGTGATCTCCTGCCAACGACGACAGTGTCAAAAATGCGAATAGATGGCGTTAACAAATTTCATGAATTTGCGCTTCATTCAAGCGGCACATCTCTCTCTCTCTCGTGACAGATTGTGTGTGTATCTGTTTGGCATGTAGCAAGCTCACTTGGTTGGTTGAATATGCAGACAAAACATGAACAAAGGTCACACCATCTGGAATAACATTCTCCATCCGCAATTGTTGGAAGCAAAACAGAACATCCTCATGATGTCCAATGCCATCATATGCACCCATCAAAAAAATTCCATGAAAATACGTTTCTATGTTTCACTCTTTCAAAGCAAAACTGTGCACTAACAATATCCAAACAACGTGAATAGAACTGCACAAGTGAGTTTTCCAAAAAGGAATTACTATCAAGCCCTTTACAGACAATGTTTCTATGTACTTGTCTTCCATCTGCAAGAGCTCCTGCAAGGCCCAAAGACTGTAACCAAGAGGCCAATTCAGTGATCGTTTGAACATAACTGAATGCAACTACTTTATCTAGACCATCAAGCTTGCGTGCCACTGAACTGAAAGCTAACTGGGATACATGAAGTACTGAAGTGCTGTGATAGGACTTGATGACTTGCAAAATTTGAACAGTATACATGCAAGCATGGATTATGGCTGCACTTTTTAACCATTCAACATTAATAAAATTTTTTTCTTTAATAATTGACAGAAAAGCGTGCAGCAAAGAACAATTTGCCAATTATGGATCCTTCGTCTGAACAAAAACTATTGAATCTGAATTCGTAGATCTTCGGGCAGCATGTTCTTCATTCCCTGCAAGCCTTCACCTGCTTTATCCTGTAAGGGTGTCATGCTTTATTTTTTTTTTTAACATAAAACCAGTACCCATCCCACATTAGTGAACTCCAAGCAAAGGTTACTAGCATAGTTCTCTCATCACACTACGAAAATAATAACCATAATATTTCCAGAAACTCTGCTGCATTTCTAGTAACAAGAACAGTGCCTATAGCAAGATCATATACCCAGTGCATACGCATTTGCTGTATCAGTGCGTATGCATCTACTGTGCCAGGCATGGCTACTACATTTAACATCACAGACATTTCTCTTGCTGCTATTCCTACTCCTCCTTGATGTGCTTTTGAGTGCTTTCGATGATTAGTGCTTGAAAGCTCTCCTCTCCGCTCGAAATGATACATGTACCTCCATTCCATCTCTGCGCACTTTCTCCGGCCTCTTGCTCTGCACTCTTACTTCTGCGCAAGCATACCTAACTGCCAGAAAATTTCCCTCTGCATGAGTGCGACAACCATCAGATGGAGAGGTTTCTTTCTTCTACAAGCCGACGCATCCTCTTCTGCTTTTGCACAAGGCATACATCATCAGAGGCGTCAGATGGATTAAAAAAAATAAAAGTGGCGAGACTGAGGGGGCTGAAGATATGGGCGACGTTAACACGGATTTTGATGAAGCTGATAACAAGGTGGAGGGAGCCTCCCATAACGGAAATATGAAGAAAGAGGAGTGCTGCTCTTTCGCACTACTTATGGAAACCATAGCTGTGGTTGAAGGCCTGCGCACATCAGGGTTGAAGAAGCTCCCTACAGAAGAAGGTCATGCCGCCCTATCCGACAACAGGGAAATCTATGAACCCTCGTCAGGGCGTCTGCCTGATTTGTCTTCAGTGACGCTAGCACGAGTGCAGGGCAGGCATGTGAGGATGATCGGATGCTCAGGGTGCATCCCCCAGCGACGAAAATAATGACGCCGAATTCTATAATCTTACTAATCTTCTGAAGTCCAAATCACTGTCTCATCTTCTGCACTAAGAGCTTACGTTAACATGAAGAATAGCAAAAACATCCAAGATAAGATATGCCGCCAACAAAAATTCACTCGAGCGTTGCGTTAAAACATCAAGAGGCAAATGTCATGCAAGCATATGTGCACACTGGCGAAGTAGTCGACCCAAAAGCAACGGAAGAGAAAAATGCAAGCTCTCTCTACAGAGGAGGGTAAGAAAGAACATAAGCAAACAAACTGAGGAGGGAAAGAATACCTGCAAGATACATTAGGAAATAACAGAGCTCTTCACACATATAAATACTTACACAAGTCATTTCTAAGCCACTCTTTTGGTTTCTACTTTTTGTCCTCATCCATCCTTTTTCCTATTAACATTCACCACACTTTCCAGTTTAACTTTTCTACTTTAATTACACACTCTACTTATACCATTCTTTTCATCTTCACTAATTCTCTCCACTCTTTCCCTTAACCTACTTTTTTCACTTTAAGTGCATCTTCTATTGAGACCACTCCTTCATTCACTTTAATTACACATTTAGCTCACACCATTCTTTACACACTACTCATATATACCACTCATTAATTATCCACTTCATTTTCATTTAAATTGAATTATCTTAATTTTCTTAATTTAATAATGCATTTAAATTAGACTTAGGTTAAGCATTTAATATATTCAAACCTTAGTTTTTAAATGCACACAAATAATTAAAGTAATTATTAATGACATAATTTAATGTTTAATACATAAATATGTAATTTAGATATTAATGTTTTTGAGTAACATCTATGTTAACCCTTTAAATATATTAAATCCTAAAAACCCTATTGGAAACCCATAAACCCCCCTGGGTTAGATCATTAAAATCCTTCTGAACCCTAGCTTTAACCCATTATAACTCGTCTAAACCCTTAACAGCAACCAACTCTTATAAATAACACATGAATTCAACAAACCCTAGGCTGAATACCCATAATTCTTGAATGTTAAATAGGAAATTCTCATTAAATAAGTAATTAGGGTAAACCCTAACATGAACATAAAAGGTTTGAGATCACCAATAAAGTTGTTTTCATGTTCTCTGTCATTAACTGGAAAGTTGAAAAACTTTCCGACATTCGCCCCGGCCAAACCTGCACATCGTCCTCGATGGGCCAACCTGCAGATCATAGAAAGCAATATCAACTTCTTGTGAAACTTATTCATGAATCAACTTAAAATTTTCTATATATAAAAATGCTTCTATCATTAGTACATCTTCAAATAGCAAAGAAAACTTATAAAATTATGTAAACTTGAATTTAAACCTTTTCGATCAATGCATGAGTTGAAAACAGGTTTTAGAAAGAAACTATAGAAGTCATTTAAATAGTGTTCGTACTAACTCTCCTATTAACTCTGTTCATAAGTAAAGCATATGTTATATAGGCCTTCTATCCTCATCTCCTAACCATTTGCCATTAAGATACAAAAAACTAACTCCCCTCTAGCATACATCCGCCTTATATAGCCCGCTTTTCAAATCAGAAGTGATTTCGAGACCACAACTGATTTATTTGATTTTTCTTTTATCTCAATTTTTTTATCATAATTTTTCTTTATATAATTTTTCTCTTTTCATAAGCAGCAACCATTAATGTACTGCTTTCAATTTTTCTTCGCAACTTTTTTGATAAAGGGGAAAGGCTTAACCCCTAATCAGAGCAAAGGATCTAGAGGTAAGCTAAAGCAGGAACTAGGATCTCTTTAGCTAAATGGGTCAGATTTAAGGAAGCTTACCTATATAAAACAAGTCTACTTCTACTAGGAGTTGCAAGTTAAGGGTTCCTTCAACTATCCATATGACAGCCATAGGTCTTCTAATCCCTATCTTCTCTTCAAGCACATCCCTACTTCAGTGTAAATTCTACTTTTCATAATTTGATAAGAAGTTTCTTAACCTAGTTGAAGAATGTACATTTCTAATTATGATAATGCATGAAAGAAAAAAAAAAAAAAAAAACTTAAAACATTAATCAGGGTTAGAACTGTTTCACCTGATCTATATTGATTCCATCTTTAGCATCGCCTTTCATCCAAATATCGCTTTGATTGTTTAATTTTGTAAACTGCATGAATTATCTTCAATCTCCTGCGCTTCATCTTTATCATAAATCAGTCTTTAATTAATTGGTTTTAAAAACAAACATTTTCAACTCCTGCTATCAAGCAACAATGTAAAGACTTTCAAGACAAATTAATTTTTATACATAATTTTGTATTTTCATACATGTAAAAGAAATAAATAATAAAAAACATATTTAAAAGAAAATTTAAACATTGTTTTTATTAAAACAAAATCATTCTTCATTTCCTTCATCATATATTAGTTCATAAAATTCTTCATTTCTTTGTTTAAATATTTTAATTCTTTTACCTGCAATTAAATTTTTAAGCGGAGTTCCATCTAACTCTCTTAAAGCATACGTTCCATTTTCATAGCTTTTGACCACCACATAAGGTCCAAACCATCGCTTTTTTAATTTTATACGGGCATCATACTGTATATCAAATGTGCTATCATATATCAATACCCAATCATCAATTTTTATTGGCTTTGGCCTTAACCTATGTGATTTATCAAAATACTTTTTATTTTTAAGTCGAGAAGTTTTTAACTTTTCTACAGCGTCTTCCAATTTCTCATTCCCTTGCTCTAATTGCTGAATCCTTAGAGCTAACAAGTCTTCAGTAGCTAAATTATCTTTCCAAGGAAGCATAGTCCAAGTAAGAATTTGGGTATTTATTGGAAAAATTGGTTTTTGGCAGTACATAAGCTCTGCCGGCATAAACCCTGTCGTTCTCGTACAGGTCATTCTATCAGCCCACAAAGCGAATGGCAAAAATTTTGGCCAATTCTTCAATTCCCCTTTGCAAGCTTTAGAAATCGCTTTTATGATAGGGGAATGCCCTCTTTCTATTTTTCCGTTAGCCTCAGGGTTATATGCAGTCGTAAGAGCTAAACGAATTCCATGCCTAGCAAAGAATTCCCTAGCCTCTTGCGCATCTAATTCGCCCCTATCGGCTACTATTTTTTCAATATACCCAAATCTCGAAATCACATCTTCTAAAAGAAATTTGCATACATTGAAAGTAGTTTTTGATCTAAGAGCTCGGCCTTCTACATGATTAGTAAGATCTTCACGAGCAAGAACTATGTATCTCATTCTATCGATACCTTTGGGCATGGTTACTAAGTCCACTACCCACTTATAGTGTATGCATGGAGGATACGTAGGATGTAGTGGATCCCTATGCTTAACCGATGAATAAATTTGACATACATCACAAGAATCTACATATTTCTTTACATTAACATAAATACCTGGCCACCAGTAACACTCTCTAATTTTTTCATAAGTGGCAACGAAACCTTTATGCCCGGCCCATAAAGTATCATGCATGTTCTTCATAACTTGCATCTGAAGATTCTTAGTACCTAGTACTCTTTGAGGCATTTTGATCTTCCCCCTTGCATGTCTCCAAAGCAATCCATTTTTTAAGAAAAAGTTAAATGCCCTTTTTCTAATATTTCTAAATCTGTTTGAAGACCATGAAGGTGATCTAACTAAAGTACTAAGATACTTTCCAATCTCTAGCCACTCTCCTTCATATTCATCTGAATTAAATTGTTCATATACATAAACTTGGGAATCATAATTTATCGTATTAGTATCTACTTTGGCTTCATCATTCTCATCATACCTAGCTCTTGAGAGCATATCAGCAACAGAGTTCGATTTTCCTGAAATATGAATTAAAACTGGATTTATAAATTTAATATAAGAAATCCAACGAAGCATTGCAATATCTGGTGAAGAACAGTTTGTGATCATTCCAATTAACGGTAAACAATTTGTCTCCACAATCACATTTGCTCCTATGAAATATTCTTTATCGGACTTTAGAGTTGTGACTAAACCCCAAAGTTCTCTTTTAATTTGAGGATAATTTCTTTGAGTATTATGTAAAATCTTAGCTCCAAATCTAATAGCATATCTTCTACCCTCTTCATCATCTTGACTTATGACCCAGCCAATTCCAATAGGACTAGTATCAACAGTCAAAATAATAGGCTTATTATTTGTATAATCAACTCGTTTAAGGATTGGAGCTTCTTGAAGCAACTTCTTTAATCTACGCATTGCTTGAGTATGTTTTTCAGTCCATAAAAATTTTCTTTTCTTTCTTAATAAATCATAAAGACAATCAGCTATATGTGCAAAATGTGGTATCCATATAACATAGAAGATACAGGCTCCTAAGAATCGACGAACTTCACTCACATTTTGACATATCTCCGAAATCTTACTAATGGCATCAATTTTCTGAGGGTATGGCTTCCGTCCATAATGGCCACAAAGATGACCTACAATGAGGACCTCATTAACACCAAAAGTAGATTTTTCTATAGATAACGTTAAGCCAACTTGAATAAATCGCTCAAAGATTTTTTTGCAATCAAGAATATGAGCCTTTACAAATCTTCGACAACCATCTTCATCCAGAGTGCTATCTTTCTCTTCTTCCAAGCAACCCTTAATGGGAATGTCATCTATAAAGGGCATAGTAATGTGAGGAATAAAATCGTGCAAAACCAAATTCATTGCACTCATCATGTGTGCTACTGAATTGGTCGCACCTTGAGGTAATGTACACATCCTAACTAATCCCAAAGGTGTTTTCATGGTAGTAATGTCTCTACTTTCTAATGCCAATTGAAATTGATCATACCCAGAGTAGAGATCACCCATTGAATATATAGAATTGCCTGAAAATGCTTCCGCAAATTCATCCACAATTGGACCTGTACCCACATTTCTAATGGTAACTTTATTAACTGGCTGAAGATCTTGGATAAACCGAAGTTTTCCACTCTTCTTGGGCACAGTAAACCAACGGTTTGAATAGGGAGCTGAAGAGGATTCTAAAATATGCATATGAATTTTTTCTTTCAGTAATCTAATCAACTCTGGAAGATGAGCTTTAGGTACAGGAATAGGGCGCAAATTCCAAGGAATATGGGGAATAGTGAAAATTATCATCGGTGAAACTATCTTAGGATCTGCACATCCTATCTCTGAAGGCTCAAGAGAAAATGCTCTTCCATGATGCTCAATAATTTTAAGAAAATACTCTTTTTCTGCTGGAAGAAGGAAACCACTAGCATCTAATTTAATTTGATTTAAGGATTCTTTAGTAAATACATGACCAATATTTGTTGGATTTCTAAGGATTGGCTCATGACTTACATTCTTTATAATATCATTACTGAATTTTGGTAGTGATTGAGCTACGGGTTTAACCTTCTTACTAACAGTTTTATATTTGGTCTCCACTAAGGCATCATACTCATGATCAATACTAGAGGCATATTCCTGAATTAATGCATACATATCAAGTGAAGAGATAAGAATATGGGAATTAGACTTATTTTGATAACAAAGTTCTAATTCTTCTAATGTTGAAAAGCAATGTGCAGTTTCAATAATATGTTCAATACTTTCATCCATTAATAAATCTCCTTTGTTTTTCAAATGTTTTTCGTATTTTTTTATAAGTTTTCTAGGAATTTGTTTAAAATGAAAAATATTTAAGGTAGCAGACGGAAAATAAACAATCATTTTATCTAAGTTCTGTACAAGATTTTGCGAGATTTCGAACCAAAGTCCACTGTCATCTCGCTCAACAGTGGCATTTACTCGAAATCCTGATCTATGTGTCTTAAAGGAGTTTTTCTTAAAGACCTACGATTACGAGGATGATTTATACAAAGCGTCATGAATTGAACAGATTTCAGGCCATCACGAGAACGAATTCTTGCAAAAGCACTTCCATCATCTAATACTTTTGTCTCCATTCTTTGTTCACAAATAAACGGCTGCCCCAAAATAATTGGGTACGAGCAGTCATCATGAACAAAGAAATTATGTTCCTCTTTAACATCTCCAATAGTAATAGGAACATTTGCACAAGCTCCTAGTAGATAGCCAGAAGCATTGTTGGCTGCCTTCATTTTCCATCCATGGTCCCTATCTATGGGCCATTTTTCCTCATTATAAATTTCTCTTGAGACTACATTGATTTCGGATCCTGAATCGATTAATGCTACTTGCGGTTTATTATTATTTCCTATCTTAACTATAGTTTCAGTAGTACCCCTAGCCCAATGTTTTTGAGTGTAATGGCTATTTGGGTCATCATTTCCTTTTTCCAAATGTCCAATAATAGGTCCTAAATAATTTCTATGATCAGACGATTCTCTATACTCAGATTCATTTATTTGTACAACACTCACTTTCGGTTCATCCTGATCTTTTCTTTCCTCCATTTCAATATCTTCCGTTCTATACTCTATAGGTTCTCTTCGTCTTTTAATGATACTCATGAAATCTTCCTTCACATCTGTTCTTGAAAATGCTAACCATTCCTCTAATGTCATGGTTACCTCAGCCTTCATGATTTTCTCATCCATAACTTTCCGAATGTCTATTTGTTTCTCAATTTGAGAGATCAATCGGAAAGTCGGAGGTTTCTTTTTCGGTTTTTCTTCCTTACTTCCTTCTTCTCGTATGGGTTGTGTTTCATTTGGTTGCTCTTGACTTCTATCTTCACTTGTAGTTTTCTTTTCTAAATTTTCTCCTACTTTCTTTCCTTTACCCTTATTTTGAGACTTCTTTTCTTGTTCCTGTTGTTTTGGTTCTTGACTAGGCTCCATCATAGACGGTTCTTTAATTGAATCAGTCGTTTCACCCTCTTTTCTAGCCCTAGTTGTTCGTTTAGACTGTCCCTCTTCATCCCGTTTCCTCTTCTCATCGATATTAATTTCGTGGGCATAAACTGAGAACATGTCTACTGGCTCATTCCAACATGTTTTTGATCTAATATCCGAGCTCGTAGCATATAAGTTCTCAACAGATAACTTGCCTCTACTAGCAGTATCATAAACCTGCTCCCAGAAATCACAATTAGATTCTTCACTATCCAGCCTACAAGCATATGTATTTTGGCTTGTAGAGGCTTCAAAGAAGGTTTTCATACCTCCTTTTCCATAATTTGATGCCAAAGGCCTTTTTGTTACATAGTCACAAATCTTTCGATCTACTTCTGTGACCCAATTCTTATCCTTGGCCTCTTTGAATAAGTTGCATGTCCAGTGTGGATGCTCCAAATCATCACACCAGAGACATCGACGCGCTTGGTTAAATGGTCTTCTAGCTGGCATCTGATTCCTAGGATTTTGTTCTACTTCTTTTGGTCTCTCCTGATCCCTCAATTTAAGTTCTTGCATACTCTTTATAGTAGCTATTTCAGTCGCCAAAGTCTCCACATGTTTGACAAGTGATTCGACTGATGTTTTTAACATTGTAAGTTCAGAGTCATCCTTTCTAGAGTTTTTGGGAGTGAGGTCATTATCTATTTTTCCTGGCACATCTCTTTCATATATTCTTGGAGTTTGTATCTGATTTCGCTCCTGTCTTTGGGCTAACCTATGGACAGCTGCTCTTACATTATCCCAATTTCCAGTAAGCCCACTTGCAGTCGCTCCATCCTCAAGCATTGGTTCTAGCTCTCGTCTAAGAGATGGATCTATCATGTTTAGAAAATTTCTTAATTTATCTGGTTCAAGAGCTGTTCTGTCTGCTTGAGGCATTTGGTTAAATTTGATATCAAATTCAGCTAATCCCTGAGTTATATGTTGGTCTAACTTTGTTGTTCCTACCCATCGCATAAATGTGGCTCTATTATTCTTACTGTAATCTTCATGCGAAAATTCAGTAAGAAGCCGAGTCTTGAAATCCACCCAAGTCATGTTTGGTTGGACTACTCGCAATTGGATTCTCTCTCTAGTGAACCCATGAGCAATTCGTATAAAGGTATCTTTTTTATTGTCTTCAGGTAACCCATATTGTTCTGTTAATTGTTCATAATATTTAAGATAAGCTGTTACATTTATTCCAGTAAATTCCCCCCTATCTGTTTTAATGGCATCTATGATCTTCCAAATTCGCTGTTCTTCAAAGTGATCTGCCATAGTAGATAAGTCTAACTTTATAGATAAATATGAAATATACGTATATAATTCTCGTAATAATCCATCTATATCTTGATCCTGATACGACTCCGTAATAAAAGAAACAGAAATACAGAAAATATTCCTATTTCTTTGCCAACAAAACTAAAGGAAAATTTACTACTACTTTGAAAAAGAAATTGTTCCTAGTATTTTTATAACCAAAAAGAAAACTTTCCTTTGATTTTACAATAAAGAAATGTTTCCTATTATGTGGTAAATAGAAAGAAAGAACACTTTCCTACTATTTTGCAATAAAGAAACTTTCCTACTACTATGCAATAAAGAAAAATTTCCTACTGCTTTAGAAATAGAAATAAAGAAAACTTTCCTACTATTATGCAACAGAATAAGAAAAAATATACCTGATCAACCAGTTTGATGAAGAGGTTCGTTGTGAATGTGCTCAATGCAAAATCTTTTCATGCATGTGCAATCGTCATTTTTATAAAAGTTGATGGATAAAGGTGACGTGACGAGGATCAATCAGCTGCAGCTACAACGGATGTCGATACGCCTCCTTCAATCGTCAAATTATCTATATATGCATATGCAAAACAGAAAGTAAATATACCTTTATACCTACAATGTCGTGCCGAACTTTCACGTCGGGTTCACCAAGATGTCGGGAAGTTGCGGACATAAGGCTGGTGGATCAGGCAGCCAGTAAATCCCTCGGCACACGCAGGGTGTATGAGACAATCGTAGGTACAAGGGGATATATGTTTGTGAGTCTAAGATAAAAGAAATTCTAAGAATTAAACGTGCGAAAGATGCGAAAAAAAACAAGTGATCGACATACGAATGATCAATTCCAAATCTTTTCTGAGATAAACAAGAGAAATTATAATTAACAAGAATGCGAATACAAATTAGAGTTCGATTTAATCCTAATGACAATACTGGATGATATAATTGCTTTAAACGATGGCTAATAATATGAGAGTCCTATACAAGGCTTAATCAGGAAAATTTCTAAGGATTTATATCCGATTGTTGGGTGATTTGTTGAAATCTTCTCTTTTGTCACGATGCTCTTTGATACTTTTGCTTTCAATCTTCAATGTTTGTTTCTGCAAGAAACATTAGGTGGTAAGTAACATTACAAGAAAATCATTAAGAAACATTATCATGCACATGCATATGTTCATGCATACATTAAGACCTTCACATACTCATCATAATCACATACTTACTCTTATCACATATTCCCAATAAACTCTTTTAAGCATATTAGCATTCATGTTCGTGCATACTAATGCATTTACATATTTTCACGTATTTATACATATGCTTTTTCATTTATATGAATACATACCCTACTCATGCTTTCCATTATGTGCACATACATATGTATACTTATACACATATATCTATGTACATATAAAATAAATTATCAATAAATAAAATAAAAAAAGTCAAACATATCATTATGTCTCTCTTTTCTCTCTATCGTTGTTTCTTTCTCTCTGTCTCTCTTTCTATGGACAGAATACCTCGATATCTCACAAAAGTGCAGGGTCGAATGACGGTGTTATCACTTATTAGTAACAATAACTTATTGAGAGTCCTGTTCACAATAAATAACGTGATCTCCTGCCAACGACGACAGTGTCAAAAATGCGAATAGATGGCGTTAACAAATTTCATGAATTTGCGCTTCATTCAAGCGGCACATCTCTCTCTCTCTCGTGACATCAAAGCTTGGTAGGTAGCTTAGTGTATGCTACTCATACAAGGACAGATATCTCATATACTATGGGAGTGCTTAGTCAATTCATGCACTCACCAAGAAGAGCACACATGGATGCGTACAAGAGAGTACTTAAATTCCTTAAAGGTACAATCAATGAAGATATATTCTATCCTTATTCTTCAGATTTGGATATCAAAATCTATTCAGATGCAGATTGGGCAAGAGCTAAGGATGATAGAAGTACTTCTAGTTACTTAGCATTTGTAGGTTCAAAACTAGTGTCATGGAGTTCCAAGAAGTAACCAAGAGTTGCTTTATCCTCAACTGAAGCAGAGCATAGAGTTCTAGTAATATCAACTCAAGAAGCAATATGGTTAAAAACATTCTACATAGATTTGACACTTGTGAGTTCCAAACCACACATATTTGGAGATAATGTATGTTCCATCCATCTAGCACCAAACCCTATTTTCCATGAAAGAACCAAACACATAGAGGTTCACCATCACTTCATTAGGGAGAAGCTCATGGAAAAGGAGATTGACATTTCTTTTTTTCCAATTGAAAACCAAGTAGTAGATATGATGACGAAGGCACTTGATGGAATAAAGCTTTGTAGATCCAAAGCTATGGTAGGTATTCAACCTATTATAGAATTAAGACTCAAGCATACGTTAGCTTGAGGGTGAGATGTTGGAACATCAAGATTACACTATGCTTGAGGTGGTTTTGATCTACATCAAAAGCTATCGCTTGGATTACATCAAAAGAATATCAATTGGAGAGTTATTTTACTTATGCTCACTTATTGTATTTTTTTTTTTTAATTTCTCATGGATCTTTTACCATTTTAAAACCCTAGAGCTTTACACATGTACAAGGATAAAAATAGAGCCAAGATTCCACGAGTTTGTGGTGGTTGAGTTACAATCAATCAAGCAATCAATCACCTAAAAGTAGATCAAACTAAATATTCACTTTCTCTAGATTGTAGGAAAGTGAATTGATTCCCTCTAACAACCTTTCTTGCCTTCATTTGAATTCAAAATCCACTTGAAGAAGTTGTGGAGCACTTCATAAGTCTATATAAAGACTTCAAATCACTTTTACAATACATGGAAGCAATATACATACACTTGTGACCATCATTGTCTTGCTCCTTCATTTTTTTGCATGATCTTCGAAAACAGTAAGCTTGCAGAGGCTGCTGCTCTCTCTACAGAGCTCTAAATTGGATGTGAGATGGGCTCATTGAAAGGTATTTGTGTATAGTTTATGTTCTCATTTTTCGTATCATTTGGTTCAGTAGACTGGGAGAAATCTCAGTTTATCTATCTCAGGGTCAATCTCTATGTATTCCTAAAAAATAGGAGGTACCACCATTGAGTGTCTGCTCATTCCAAAAGCATATTTTTCTTATTTCTTATACTCTTTTGCATTATATACACTAAAACCTATTTTTATCACTCCCATAAAAGGTTTTTTTCTAATTGTAATTACGCTCATCACTATGAGCATTTGAAGTTCATTGTCTCTTCCAAAGATAGTAAGTTTTTTGAGCTAGTCGATGCGCAAACCTATCTATATTGTATTGACTCTTTCTTCTTGATGCTCCAAAGTACATAGTGCATTTTATTGCACTTATCGCATGTCTATACCTTCTATTGGAGCCTCCCTAAGCTCAAGGCTATTCTTATGCTAGTTGGCTGGACCAAACTTCGTCACTTTGCAACTCACTTTTCTACCTCCTACAAGTTTCTCCAAGTGTTTTCATTAGCTTGGCAAGTGTACATCAAGTTTTAACAAATCAACATGGAAGATGGTGTTAAAGAAAAAAGAAAAAGAAAAAAGACATGCGGGCAACCGCAGAACATGTCAGCGAGAATCAGATGCTTGATGCTACGGCCGCAACTTTGAACCATTGATCACTTTAGGAAGAGGAACTCCGGTCAAAGTAGTCAACCGAAAAGTAGCTCGGTCCACTTGTTCAGTAATCCAATAAGGACCAAACCATCGTAATTTGAATTTTCTAGCCGCACGATTTGATTTAGCATTGTAAAATAGCACAAGTTGTCCCACCGTAAAAACTGGAGTTTTAAGATACCGATCATGTGTATGAGCTTGCCGCAACTGCACTTCTTGAAGAGTCAGAAAACTTTCCCAATGATGCTCATCTAGTTCTCTGAGTGTGTCCAACCGAAATGGCAAAGACTCTTCGGGTATCAACCTCTGAGTTATGGCCACGCGTAAACTGGGCACTACAAATTCCATTGGAGCAATTGCTTCCAATCCATAAGCAAGCTTGCACGGAGTCAGTCGAGTTGCAACTTTGTAGGTAGTCCAGTATGCCCGTAATACTGCAGGTAGTAACTGATCCCATCTTTTTGGTGATTCCACAATCAATTTTCGAAGCATAGTCAATAAAGTTTTGTTTGTACTTTCAGCTAAGCCATTAGCACGAGGATAATACGGTGAACTGAATTTATGCAGAATCTGAAAAGTATGTGTTAACACTTGAATTAAATTGTTAGCAAAGTGTGCTCCTTGATCTGTCACAAGTTCCAAAGGCAATCCATATCTTGGGAATACGTCCTTCATCAGACATTTGGCTACCGAGATAGCTCTAGTGGACCGTAAAGCCCAAGCTTCTGCCCATCTAGTAGCATAATATGTACATGTCAGAATATAGCGATTGTTGCTAAGGATTGCTGGAGGTGTAATTGGTCCAATAAAATCAAGACCCCATTTCTGAAAAGGTTTTAAAGGTAATACAGGTTGTAGAGGGAAGAAGTGGCGTTGTAAAGGCTGTCCAGATCGCTGACAATTGTCACATTGTTGCACAAACTGAGATACATCTCTGTACATAGTAGGCCACTAGAGCCCACTTTACAGAATTTTTCGGTGTGTTAATTCTGCTGCAAAATGTCCACCGGAAGGTATTGAATGTGCCAGAGCGATAACTGAATTTACTTTTTGGGTTCTTGGGAGTGGAAGGGGTCTGAATAATCAGAGGCCCTATACTTGATTTTCGCAATTAACCACTCATACCACAGTACCGTAATGTTAAATCTCTGTTAATATGAATTACTCTCCAAACTCTGGTTCGTTCTCTCACAGTCTTACTATCTGTACTTAGACTAGTGCTAGTTCTTCCACAACCTTACCGATTATGCTCTGATTGATACGTTCTCAACACACAGCGTAGAAACTATTCATTACCGTAATACAGGCTCACAAGTATTAATTAATGGAACAGTGTTAAACACTATTGAAGATAACCAAACAAAGGCGAAATAGCAGAGTACTACTCAAAATTCTCCAACATAACACAACAGAACTCCACAAAATGAAATCGCCCAGATAGAGAGTCTGGCGATTCTTCTGGTCATTACCGAAAGTGTCCTTTCATCTCGTTCTTTTCTTATCCCTGCTATGTCCTTCTGTAGTTGAGTGACCAAAGTCATCTGCGTTTTAAGAGCAGAATTTGATTCAGACAAAGGAGAATTTGTTCTCTAGAGTTCTTCATTGGTCCGTTTGGCTAAGTCTGCCATCTCTTGTCCTCGCTGCACGACTTCATTTAGCTGTTCTCTAGTTTCTTCTAACAAATTTCCCAGTGCTATACGGGCATCCTCTTTATCTTTAACTAACTTCTATAACTGAAGAATCTCTGCATCAACAACACTTAATATATCATCTTTTGCTCTGATTTCAGCCAATGTAGCATCTCTTTGACTGATCACTGTTTCCTGTTCAGCAAGCTGTGCTTGAAGTTGATGAATCTGGAAGTGCAGATTATGATTCTCTGCCTTTACTACATCTACCTCTTCCTGCAACAGAATGATATCCGCTTCTAAAACATCAAATTTATGTTGTAGTTCATGTCTGAGATTACCAGTAATCTCCTTCATCTGTTGTGGTAGTTGTTGCGACAGGTGGATCAGCATATGACCCATGGATGCTAGCTCAGTAATCATAGGAATCGAAGGAACGGGAAGAGGAGGATGTGGTTGAGATGAAGAAGCTGTCAGGAGTTTATGGGAATTAGGTGGAGAATAGTTAGGTGAAGAGGATGAGGAATCCCGCGCTGTCGGGAAGTTGCGGACATAAGGCTGGTGGATCAGGCAGCCAGTAAATCCCTCGGCACACGCAGGGTGTATGAGACAATCGTAGGTACAAGGGGATATATGTTTGTGAGTCTAAGATAAAAGAAATTCTAAGAATTAAACGTGCGAAAGATGCGAAAAAAAACAAGTGATCGACATACGAATGATCAATTCCAAATCTTTTCTGAGATAAACAAGAGAAATTATAATTAACAAGAATGCGAATACAAATTAGAGTTCGATTTAATCCTAATGACAATACTGGATGATATAATTGCTTTAAACGATGGCTAATAATATGAGAGTCCTATACAAGGCTTAATCAGGAAAATTTCTAAGGATTTATATCCGATTGTTGGGTGATTTGTTGAAATCTTCTCTTTTGTCACGATGCTCTTTGATACTTTTGCTTTCAATCTTCAATGTTTGTTTCTGCAAGAAACATTAGGTGGTAAGTAACATTACAAGAAAATCATTAAGAAACATTATCATGCACATGCATATGTTCATGCATACATTAAGACCTTCACATACTCATCATAATCACATACTTACTCTTATCACATATTCCCAATAAACTCTTTTAAGCATATTAGCATTCATGTTCGTGCATACTAATGCATTTACATATTTTCACGTATTTATACATATGCTTTTTCATTTATATGAATACATACCCTACTCATGCTTTCCATTATGTGCACATACATATGTATACTTATACACATATATCTATGTACATATAAAATAAATTATCAATAAATAAAATAAAAAAAGTCAAACATATCATTATGTCTCTCTTTTCTCTCTATCGTTGTTTCTTTCTCTCTGTCTCTCTTTCTATGGACAGAATACCTCGATATCTCACAAAAGTGCAGGGTCGAATGACGGTGTTATCACTTATTAGTAACAATAACTTATTGAGAGTCCTGTTCACAATAAATAACGTGATCTCCTGCCAACGACGACAGTGTCAAAAATGCGAATAGATGGCGTTAACAAATTTCATGAATTTGCGCTTCATTCAAGCGGCACATCTCTCTCTCTCTCGTGACAGATTGTGTGTGTATCTGTTTGGCATGTAGCAAGCTCACTTGGTTGGTTGAATATGCAGACAAAACATGAACAAAGGTCACACCATCTGGAATAACATTCTCCATCCGCAATTGTTGGAAGCAAAACAGAACATCCTCATGATGTCCAATGCCATCATATGCACCCATCAAAAAAATTCCATGAAAATACGTTTCTATGTTTCACTCTTTCAAAGCAAAACTGTGCACTAACAATATCCAAACAACGTGAATAGAACTGCACAAGTGAGTTTTCCAAAAAGGAATTACTATCAAGCCCTTTACAGACAATGTTTCTATGTACTTGTCTTCCATCTGCAAGAGCTCCTGCAAGGCCCAAAGACTGTAACCAAGAGGCCAATTCAGTGATCGTTTGAACATAACTGAATGCAACTACTTTATCTAGACCATCAAGCTTGCGTGCCACTGAACTGAAAGCTAACTGGGATACATGAAGTACTGAAGTGCTGTGATAGGACTTGATGACTTGCAAAATTTGAACAGTATACATGCAAGCATGGATTATGGCTGCACTTTTTAACCATTCAACATTAATAAAATTTTTTTCTTTAATAATTGACAGAAAAGCGTGCAGCAAAGAACAATTTGCCAATTATGGATCCTTCGTCTGAACAAAAACTATTGAATCTGAATTCGTAGATCTTCGGGCAGCATGTTCTTCATTCCCTGCAAGCCTTCACCTGCTTTATCCTGTAAGGGTGTCATGCTTTATTTTTTTTTTTAACATAAAACCAGTACCCATCCCACATTAGTGAACTCCAAGCAAAGGTTACTAGCATAGTTCTCTCATCACACTACGAAAATAATAACCATAATATTTCCAGAAACTCTGCTGCATTTCTAGTAACAAGAACAGTGCCTATAGCAAGATCATATACCCAGTGCATACGCATTTGCTGTATCAGTGCGTATGCATCTACTGTGCCAGGCATGGCTACTACATTTAACATCACAGACATTTCTCTTGCTGCTATTCCTACTCCTCCTTGATGTGCTTTTGAGTGCTTTCGATGATTAGTGCTTGAAAGCTCTCCTCTCCGCTCGAAATGATACATGTACCTCCATTCCATCTCTGCGCACTTTCTCCGGCCTCTTGCTCTGCACTCTTACTTCTGCGCAAGCATACCTAACTGCCAGAAAATTTCCCTCTGCATGAGTGCGACAACCATCAGATGGAGAGGTTTCTTTCTTCTACAAGCCGACGCATCCTCTTCTGCTTTTGCACAAGGCATACATCATCAGAGGCGTCAGATGGATTAAAAAAAATAAAAGTGGCGAGACTGAGGGGGCTGAAGATATGGGCGACGTTAACACGGATTTTGATGAAGCTGATAACAAGGTGGAGGGAGCCTCCCATAACGGAAATATGAAGAAAGAGGAGTGCTGCTCTTTCGCACTACTTATGGAAACCATAGCTGTGGTTGAAGGCCTGCGCACATCAGGGTTGAAGAAGCTCCCTACAGAAGAAGGTCATGCCGCCCTATCCGACAACAGGGAAATCTATGAACCCTCGTCAGGGCGTCTGCCTGATTTGTCTTCAGTGACGCTAGCACGAGTGCAGGGCAGGCATGTGAGGATGATCGGATGCTCAGGGTGCATCCCCCAGCGACGAAAATAATGACGCCGAATTCTATAATCTTACTAATCTTCTGAAGTCCAAATCACTGTCTCATCTTCTGCACTAAGAGCTTACGTTAACATGAAGAATAGCAAAAACATCCAAGATAAGATATGCCGCCAACAAAAATTCACTCGAGCGTTGCGTTAAAACATCAAGAGGCAAATGTCATGCAAGCATATGTGCACACTGGCGAAGTAGTCGACCCAAAAGCAACGGAAGAGAAAAATGCAAGCTCTCTCTACAGAGGAGGGTAAGAAAGAACATAAGCAAACAAACTGAGGAGGGAAAGAATACCTGCAAGATACATTAGGAAATAACAGAGCTCTTCACACATATAAATACTTACACAAGTCATTTCTAAGCCACTCTTTTGGTTTCTACTTTTTGTCCTCATCCATCCTTTTTCCTATTAACATTCACCACACTTTCCAGTTTAACTTTTCTACTTTAATTACACACTCTACTTATACCATTCTTTTCATCTTCACTAATTCTCTCCACTCTTTCCCTTAACCTACTTTTTTCACTTTAAGTGCATCTTCTATTGAGACCACTCCTTCATTCACTTTAATTACACATTTAGCTCACACCATTCTTTACACACTACTCATATATACCACTCATTAATTATCCACTTCATTTTCATTTAAATTGAATTATCTTAATTTTCTTAATTTAATAATGCATTTAAATTAGACTTAGGTTAAGCATTTAATATATTCAAACCTTAGTTTTTAAATGCACACAAATAATTAAAGTAATTATTAATGACATAATTTAATGTTTAATACATAAATATGTAATTTAGATATTAATGTTTTTGAGTAACATCTATGTTAACCCTTTAAATATATTAAATCCTAAAAACCCTATTGGAAACCCATAAACCCCCCTGGGTTAGATCATTAAAATCCTTCTGAACCCTAGCTTTAACCCATTATAACTCGTCTAAACCCTTAACAGCAACCAACTCTTATAAATAACACATGAATTCAACAAACCCTAGGCTGAATACCCATAATTCTTGAATGTTAAATAGGAAATTCTCATTAAATAAGTAATTAGGGTAAACCCTAACATGAACATAAAAGGTTTGAGATCACCAATAAAGTTGTTTTCATGTTCTCTGTCATTAACTGGAAAGTTGAAAAACTTTCCGACAGCGCTTCAGGTAAAATCGATGGAATGGGGACAATGGGTTTAAGTGGAGGTATGGGTGGAGGAGTGGGTTGCAGATTGTTAGCTGCTTCGGTAAGTTGCTGCGTAGTCACTTTAGGTTGGTCGATTACAGAATCTACTGCCGTAATCAACTCTGTCAAAACTTCTGCAACAATAACTTGCATACCTTCTTGCACCTCTTGTTTGGACTGCTGCTGAGATTCTTCCTTAGAAGATCTGTCTTCAGAATTGGCAGTAACACTTTGATCTTGTTGCTGGTTTGGAGATGACTGAATGGAGGAATCATGGTGAATCGATGTAGCTGTGTCGTGAAAAATCTCTTCTTCATTTTTGGCTGCTTTATTTCTAGCAGCAAACCCTTGCACTTGACTATCAGACGAACTTATTCGAATTCGTTTTTGGCGGAGATGCTAGAAGAGTTCTTTATCATCTTCGTCGTCATCTTCAAGTATTTGAGCAGACTCTTCATGATATAAGATTGGACCTCGTGGAGGCGGTTGCGCTGTTTGGATGGCCGGAAACAGAAAAGTGAGGATGTGGGGAAGAGGTGATCGTGGAAGATCACATTTGTTAACTTGTTTTATGACAGAAACGCATTCACAGTGAATGCACCGGAAATAATAGGAAGCAAATTTGATAGGCTCTCTAGTAGCCATATCAATCACCGAGTAAAACGGACGAGAAATTCCATAAGTACGTTTCTGTAAGTTTAGAATGGCTACTAAAAATTGCAAAGTTGTTCTTTCAGGCTCAGGGCAACAAAGTATAGCATACTCATTTGAAGAGTATCTGGGGAACAATTGAATCATAGTAGCGATTGGAAGGTTAGGACCATTCTCTCATCCTTCCGGAGAGAGTCGGAAAGCAACAGCAAATGACTGTAGGGTGATTACAACACGAGATGGAAAACATGTAATAGGCCAACTCTGCTCCGTAGCAGGTGTGGCAGCAATAGCAGCGATAATTTGCGCATAGTATGGATGGCACTCCACTGAATGCCAGGGCAATTCAGCGAAGTTGGTCAAATCGTGGACCCGCAAGAGTTCACTTACGTCCTGAGGAAGTCGGTCACGGAAGGTAGCAAAGTTTGCCAGGGCTTCCATGATGCACACACAAAGTAGCACGAATACACAGTGATTATAGGAAATGCAAGGCACACAGAACACGCAGACACAATAGCGGTTAACAGCGAAATGAAAAAGAATAAGTAGATACTTGGCAGTGGGAGGTGATCGAAATTGTTAATCATCGCGCGATGTTGAGATGATAACCTTCATAACTACGGTGTGCATGCATGCTCAGAATCAATAAGAAAAGGCGGCGATTATTTATTGTTATGTAGCAAAACGAGGAGTTTATGGTTATTATTCAACTAACACGCAAAACTAAAAAAGAAAAAAGAAAAAAAAAAGACACGCGGGCAACCGCAGAACATGTCAGCAAGAATCAGATGCTTGATGATACGGCCGCAACTTTGAACCATTGATCACTTTAGGAAGAGGAACTCCGGTCAAAGTAGTCAACCGAAAAGTAGCTAGGCCCACTTGTTCAGTAATCCGGTAAGGACCAAACCATCGTAATTTGAATTTTCCAGCCGCACGATTTGATTTAGCATTGTAAAATAGCACAAGTTGTCCCACCGTAAAAACTGGAGTTTTAAGATACCGATCATGTGTACGAGCTTGCCGCAACTGCACTTCTTGAAGAGTGAGAAAACTTTCCCAATGATGCTCATCCAGTTCTCTGAGTGTGTCCAACCGAAATGGCAAAGACTCTTCGGGTACCAACTTCTGAGTTATGGCCACGCATAAACTGGGCACTACAACTTCCATTGGAGCAATTGCGTCCAATCCATAAGCAAGCTTGAATGGAGTCAGTCTAGTTGCAACTTTGTAGGTAGTCTGGTATGCCCATAATATTGCAGGTAGTAACTGATCCCATATTTTTGGTGATTCCACAATCAATTTTCGAAGCATAGTCAATAAAGTTTTGTTTGTACTTTCAGCTAAGCCATTAGCACGAGGATTATACAATGAACTGAATTTATGCAGAATCTGAAAAGTATGTGTTAACACTTGAATTAAACTATTAGCAAAGTGCATTCCTTGATTTGTCACAAGTTCCAAAGGCAATCCATATCGTGGGAATACGTCCTTCATCAGACATTTGGCTACCGAGATAGCTGTAGCAGACCGTAAAGCCCAAGCTTCTGCCCATCTAGTAGCATAATCTGTACATGTCAGAATATAGCGATTGTTGCTAAGGATTGCTGGAGGTGTAACTGGTCCAATAAAATCAAGAACCCATTTCTGAAAAGGTTCCAAAGGTAATAGAGGATGTAGAGGGAAGAAGTGGCGTTGTAAAGGCTGTCCTGATCACTAACAATTGTCACATTGTTGCACAAACTGAGATACATCTCTGTACATAGTAGGCCACCAAAGCCCACTTTACAGAATTTTTCGGTGTGTTAAATCTGCTGCAAAATGTCCACCAGAAGGTATTGATTGTGCCAGAGCGATAACTGAATTTACTTCATGTGGAGGAATACAACGAAGTAAAACCCCATTGTGATCCATATAATACAACTGTCTTGCAATCAACCAAAATCTGCGACTGTAAACTACAATTTTCCGAAGCATAGCAGGAGAAGTTTGAGGGGGAAGACATCCATCAGTAAGGTTAATAACTGATCATAGTAAGTAGGTGGCATAGGAGGTTCTGCAAATTCATCACTAGTTGGTTCAGTAATGTAAATTGCTGGTGTGGTATCATCAACACCGACCGGAGCTTCACTTGAATCTAATCGAAAGAGAAAATCTGCTAATGCATGTGCAGTGCCAGGCGGTGGAGAATCTTTTGCGAAAAAATTGAACTTGGATTCACAATTCCTTGATCGTAAACAACTACTTACAATGATCTATGAGGAACTTCTACTTCTATTTCAATTACCTCTTCAACTTGTACCAAATTCTGACATGCCTCTATCTGATCCTGCTTATGAGCCAATCCTGTATCTCCAAGTAACTGTTGTTGATCTAACAATGTATCCAACTCCTATTCAACACTTTTCTACACCAATTGCTCTTTAAGTTCTTGAATCATCTGCAAATGTTCTTCATTCTTTGCCTAATACTTTTCTATGACTTGAAGCAATTCTTTTTAATGTACATAACATCTTGCAATTTCTCATAAGGAAATCAAGTTAGAGTTTGTTGTGTCCTTAACCACATTCCATACATCCTACACATACTTATGGAATGCCCATATCCAATTCTGACATTCAGACTGCATCAAGCTCAACTTCTGCATAACTTTCCACCTTGTTATCTTTCAATGCCACTATTTCTACCCATCTGTAGCTACTAAAATGTATTTATTACCACATTGAGTACTTGGCTTAATGGGTCCAAAAAAATCCATACCCCACTTTTGAAATGGATCCAAAGGTAAAACAGGATGATCAAACATCTGATGTGCATTATTTGGTTGGCCCTTTTGCTAACAAATCACACATCTTTTAGCATATTCATGAGCATCCTTCAATAGAGTAGGCCACCATAATCTTGCTTGTAAAACCTTCTCCCCTGTAATATCTCCTGACAAGTGACCTCCTATTGGACCAGAATGTGCTTCTTGTAACATAGTTGGTTGCTCAAAATCTGGTACACACCTCCTAATTACCTGCTCCATGCCTTTCTTATACAATGCACTAGCTATAACCAAATATGGTCTACTTTTAAGAGTAAACTTCTTTCTTTGATCAGGTGTAAAATGTTGAGGTAATGCTCCATCAGTTCGAAACACTAATAATTGATCATACTAGGAATCTGCTTCAGCAATTTGTGCATTAAACAGCTCTGCATCCAAAAATTCATCATTTACACATGTAGGTGCTTCAATTGATTCCAATCTACTAAAGTAATCTGCCATTGCATGCTCTTTCCCTCGAATACACTACAGCCTGATGATCAACATGAAAAATCACTTTATTACCCAATAGATAATGTCTAAACTTGTTAAGAGCATACACCATTGCTAAAGCTTCTCTTTTAGACACAGGATAATTTCTTTCAGTTGCACACAACACCCTACTAGCATAATATATTGGTCTATACCATCCTTTTTCCTTCTCCTGCACCAAAGCTGCTCCTACAACCACATCCAATGCATCCACAAATATATGCAATGGCAACGACCAATCAGGTGGCTGCAAAATTGGTGCAATTGAAACCATCTTCTTCAATAACTGAAATGCTTTTGCTTGAGTATCATCCCATACAAATGGAACATCCTTTTTTGCCAAATGTGTGAGTGGTAAAGAGATATTGGACAAGTACCTTAAATACCTAGCATGCCACTTAATCTGGCCAACGAACCTCATTACTTCCTTGACATTTGTGGGCACTTCTGATGTCCTAATGGCTTCAATCTATTTCACATCAATAGCCATTTATTTTTTAGAAATGACATGTCCCAATAAAATACCACTCTTTACTGCAATGAAACTCTTAAATGGATTGAGCGCCATCCTAAATTTCTTGCATTTGCAAAAGAAAGATTTTAGATGTAGCAAATGTTGTACCTTTTTTCCAAACACTGAAAAATCATCCGCAAAGACTTGCATGAAATCTTGCAAATAAGGTATAAACACTTTATGCACCACATAATTGAACGAGGGCAGTCCATTCTTTAATCCAAAACTCATGACTATAAATACATAAGCCCAAAATTTTGTGATGAATGGAGTTTTATGCTGATCCTCCTCACCAACACAAATTTGGTTGTATCTTAAAATTCCATCCAAAAAACTATATATCTCGTGCCCACTTACTGCGTCTAATATGGCATCACAAAACGACATAGGAAAGGGATCCGTAATTGTTGCTGCATTTAACTTTCTGTAATCAATACAAATTCTCAGGTTCCCATTCTTTTTAGGGAGCAGTATGATAGGAGACAACCATATGGCCTGACTAACTAGTTTAATAAATCCAACTGCCAACAATTTATCAATTTCCTCTTTAACATGCTTAGCAAAATTAGGATTCATCCAATACCTTTTCTGCACAACTAGAACTACATCTTTCTTTAAATTTATACGATGTTGATGTAGATCAGGGTCTATACCCTTCACCTGTGAGTAATTCCAAGCAAAAACATCGACATATTCCTTTAATAAGCAAATCAGGTCTTCCATGAACTCACCCTTGATTTCTTTGCTTACTCTCACCATCTTTGGTTCAGTCTCCGTCCCCAAATTAATTTATTGAAGTTCATCTTTTTTGACCCTGCCAGCCCTTGCATATTTTTATTCATAAATCTTATCAACTGAATTAATTACCTCTTTCTCTTGCTGCTCCAGTTTTTGATGTGTAGGAGTTTCGAGACTTTGTTCAAACATCCTAGGCACTTATGCACCTTCCAATGCATCTCCTGGAACTGGCTCACTTGAGTTTTCCACTAGCTCATCATCCTTTGCTAACACACCCACATCAACTTCTAAAACTAGTACAACAGTTGGGTTTGCTTTCAGGAATTTTTCCTCCTCATCATATTCTATCTCATCGGCCAAACTAATAGTCTGAGCCATCAATGGTTTCTCTTGTACCGACATGTTTCTTCTATCTTTCATGGCAATTGTCACCTATTTTTTACCTTTTGTGATCATCACCACATTCAATCCCCAGTCCTGATTAACCTTAGCCATCCTAAACCAAGGTCTTCCTAACAACATTTCATATGGATATGCACACTCAGACATTCTAATGACCACTAAATTCACCATGAATGATATTCTTGAAATTATGATTTGTTGCTACTTCAGAATGCCCAATGGCTGAACTCTAGTTTAATCCTCCATTTTTACTTGAAAAGGCACTAGAACCAAAGCCCCTTTCCCAATTCCTTAAAAATATGCTCAGGTAGTATATTCACTCTTGAACCACCATCAAGAAACACTTCATCAAATTGCCTTTGATTATATTGTACCCGAATTATTGGCACAACAAAATCAATAACTTCTCTCTAAAAGTTGGTACCAAAGATAACAATTGATCTAAGGACAATTGTAAAGGAGAGTTAATGATTACCTCAAACCAATCATTGTCTAGATCTTGCTTGGACTAAGCCTTATCCTCCTTCTTCATTTTTTGCACGAAGACTGCATCATTCTCGTCTTGAGATCAACTTGTAGATTCCACCTATTTTTGTTGATCCTGTTGGATCCATTTCTGAACTTGTTCTCTAAATTGTCTTTGTTCCTCCCAATCGATGGGACCTTTATTTTTAGACCTTGTAACTACCAAGACATCCACTTCTTTAGCCTTTCCACATTGCTTGCAATCATAATTCCCCTGATTTTGATGATTCAGATGTAAACTTCTTGATGTAATGTCATCTACATCGTTAGGACACTACTGATCTAATAATTCTATCACTAAAGCATTGGCTTGAGGAGCCTCCTAAACCTGTTGTTGCTGCTACCCTTCTTGATTATTTTGATTATAATGAACCACTTGTATACCCCTTCTCTATGCTTCACCCATAAAAGGTAATTGCACCCTATCGAATGATTAGGTGCTGAACAATATCCACAAGGCATCACCCTGGGTGGTCTACCCTACTGGTTTTCTTGTTGATTCACCTGATCTCTCCATGGCGGCTGTCCTTAAGGCTGCCTCTAAAAATTACCTTGACCTTGAATTGGAATAGCGTGATTGGTAACCACTTCATTATTAGTTCTATTGTCCTGCCTTGAACTTTGCTCTCTATGCTTGGGGTTATACCAACACTGATTTGTTGTGTGTCCATCGTTATCACAAATTTCACAAAATCGTTTTTCTTTTGGAGCTATTATAGAATATGCATGTTTCTTTAATTTACTAATCAAGACTTCTTCTTTACTTTGTTTACCTTTATGTTTGTAGTGCTTTCTCACCACCACTTCTTCATCTTGAGTATCAGAATCAGAATTAGTTGTCTCTTTGTCTAATTCTATTTTTGAATCTAATTCAACCTCTAAACTTGAGTCACTATGTCTCTTTTTGTATCTTCCAAATCTTCTTTCCACTCTTGCAGTTGGTAACACTAATACATCAAAACCATTAGCAATATCCACACTTCCAACTACATGTCTGATGCTACTCCTTAATCCTTTTAGAAAGTAACCCGCCAACATCTCGTCTGTAGGTCTCTCGTTACCCTGTAATCTTTCCATTAAGGTTCTAAATTTCTAAGCATAGTCTTCTGCTAACATGGTTCTTTGTCTAATTGCTCTCAACTTCCTCAACACATTAGAGGGAGTTTTTTCTTTGCTAAATCTTTGTAAAAATGCTATTTTTAATGCATCATATTTAGCAAAATGAGCAACACCATATTGACTAAATGGCTCATTGCTCATCCTTCCAATGTAGTGGAAAATTGCTGGAGTTTGATGTCATCACCATATATGGCTGGATATCCATTGGTTGTCCACTTTATCTTGAATTGAGCAACATGACAATTAGAATCTTCTTTAGAGTCTCCTCTAAAATGGGCTTCTTTAATCTTGGGATTTGGAGGTGGTTGCACCATTGGCTGTCCCTGAAGTGTACGCCTAGTTCTTTGACCGATCGTCCCTACAAGTGGGTCGAACTTGAGTTATCTTCGAACTCCTACAGTTTCTTCTGTTAGGAATAGCATTCCTAGTATCCCACCCACTAGCCTTGCCTCCATTGAACTTGTTCCTCCTTCCTCCTCTTCAGTTTCTAGATTAGATTCCTCTTGTGCTTCGTACCACTCATAAAATTCCAAACATGACTCCATGTTAGTTGCCTTTGCCTGCACTTTTGTATAATAAACTCTACCAAATCTTCCTCGTTTTCCTCTCATGCATCTCTTGCTTCATTAGCAAACTAGTAGGATCACCAAATGTGTTGGGGATTGAGTTCAACACATCACTTCTAACTTTTACAAATACTCGCACAGATAATGAACTTGTCCCAAGTTCTATTCTCACACCAAATGAACATACAAATGTAGATAAATATTCATACAAACTGAAGAATCAGATTGACAAACTTCTACATTCAAACAATACAAAACAAAGCATCTACTAAAGAAGATAATTCACTCACGTAACTTGTGCACAATAGATGTAAGGAAAACAACATCATTAAGTTCTTCAAAAACTTCAGACTTTACAACTTTCGGATTCTGCATTAGAGACTGCTTTGTTTTTCGATAGAGACTTCTACCATCAGTATAGGTTTTTTAGATCATTCAGTGAACTCTTGCCTTCGTTGTTGTAGACAAGTCTTCTTGTTTCATGTGTCTTCTTCTTCAGAATGCTTCTGATTCTCCTCCCTTTTATGAACAAAAAATAGATAAATACCTTCACGTGATGCCTAACACTAACTAACTATAAGTGTCCATTAAAAGTCTGATTCAGAAAATTTGAATCATCAAAATCGGATTCAATAAAATTTCCACTTAGCATAATTCTGATAGAACACTTTTTGACTAATCAACTTGTTGGAAGCAATATCACATGGATACATTCTCTATTGATCAAGTTTTAGCTCACAGTATATAGCATGTTTAGCTTCTAATTTTGTATCCTCCTACAGGAATCGGTGTGGGCACCTTGGTTAAAGCAAAGAGATCCTATCCCAGCCACTAGGGTTCAAAACCGAGTGGTAGTAGATTGGCACAGCGAAGTAAAATGCGTTTTCTATTTATATGTTTTTGGACAAAGTGACACGGATAGTGACATTGTTTTTTACGCATGTGTTTTTTCTTGCTTTTGAACGTGATAGCGATCGTAGAAGCTTTATTGAGAAGTGCTTTTGGAAGTGCTTTATTGATGGAGACCTATTCTATATAAGAACAATCTCGGGTCACTTTGTATTCATCCTTCACCTAGTTTCAACAACAAGCTTTGGAAGCTTGGTACCTCTTTGAGGTGGTGCTTCTAGCACATGGGGCAGCCATGTTGCTATCTTGTAGAATGTTGAGGAGCGGCTATGGACATCTTCTTGGAGAAGAAGAGTGTGCTCACACTCTTGCTTATGGAAAGGATATTAGCAGCTTGATGGTGTGGATCGGCCATTCACATGATGTATTTGAAGATTGTCTTCTACATGAAGATTTCGGGTTACTTCAAAGACATTGGATGGTGGTTAACATAAGATTTGGATCTTATGTTAAGTATTTAGGTACATATTCTCTTTATTCACATAGGTACTACTTGGAGTTTATGGAGGCAGTGGCATCCATATCAAGAGGAGTCCTATTCAGCATAGGTAGAAGAGAATCAGTATGTATATGCTTTATGCATATTTGGATGAGGTTTTTGAGAAGGTATGTTCATATGAGTTTGAGGATTTCTCGTAGCAAACTTGTTAGCATTCTTTGCTACTTTTGTAAGTATGTGATCTTTTCACACACGTATCTAACTTAGGGTCTTGCATAGCCTAAGTTCAGATGAGGGTTTGTTGATTATGAGTGTTTAAACTGATCTTTTCTCTTTCTATCACTCATATTTACTCTTCTACAACCTATCAGGCCACACATCTCATGTATATCCAGATTACTCTCTATACATCTGAATATGTTTGTTACATTTGTAGATTCACTCATCCATCTATTACTGTTCACATAGAGTGGTTGAGAGTTTTCCTCCCACATTGTACATTGAACATTGGTATACATGATAGTGTGAGTAAGCCTTGGCTTACATAACACTTTACACATGTTTTCTAGTCTCTCTCTATCTTTGTCTCATCATTTGTATGATTAAATGTGGTATGTTCTTGTTTTGTCAATATTGGAAGATTGCTAGATTCTATGTTCAAAAATTTTGAGATTTTTGATGTACTAGTCAGTTGGAGAATCTAATTTCTATGATTGTCTTGATTTTTGAATACATGCTTGTATTCGAGAAGGTGTTCCATTAGATCCTATTATTTGATTGAGAAGTGGAATTTGCCAAAAGAAAATCAAGCTGATACTATCACATTTCACCCGGGTACAATATGAAGATATGAAGTATCAACTTGTAGCTTTTGGAGTTCTCAAGCTGAGAAGTTTGTCCACTTATGTTTCAAGTAGGAGTTGCAGATTCTTGGGAAGGATTTGTTTGAAGAAAAGTTTTACAATTTTATGTGAGAAGCATGGACACTTAGAGACATTCAGGTAGCAAATCAAACATTCAGTCATGAAGGTTTGATGAAACTAGATTCTACAGAGGTATTTTGTTGGAGAGATCATTGATCTTGGATGATCTTGTATGATCTTGATAGATCTTATATGATCTTGGATGATCTTGAATGATCTTGAATGATCATGAAAGATCTTGAGTATTTATGAGTCAGTTGTCTATCCTTTGTTTGAGAAGGTTCTTAGAATTGGAGGAAGTAAGTCAAAGATTCAGATTCTATCAGATTAGTGTTGCAGAGAGATAGAAGAAGATACTTGTTATGCTGCAGAAAGGTTATGAATCCTAAAATGCTTTCAACAAGGTTTTTATGATAGACTAGCTAACCTTATTCTTTAATTTGGGAAACTGAGGAATGATAGGGAAAGCTATTGGCATGTGCAAAATGCTAATAAAAAGGGTTCAGAGATTTTGTTTCAGATACATGTATTGATCACTGAAGATCAAATTTATTGAAAGAAGGAAGATGTTCTAGATTTCAAAACGTTTGATACTATATTTGAAAAATTCTGGATACTAGTGTTAAATCATCCAGGGGGTGATGAGACATGAAGACTTATTTTCAGTCGTATGTGAAAGAATACGTCATATCTAGAGGTATTCCTATATCACGTATTCCTATATCAGCTATTCCTATATTTCCGTTGTTAGGTTCTCTTTATGTTCCAACTTTGAGAGAAGAAGGAAGAAGGAGAATGTTTGGAGAAAGTTCCTTTTAGGTGTTCCTGTTCAAGAGAAGGTTCCAGAATTCTATTAAGGAGAAGCTTGATATTTCAGAGAGGTATGTTTTAGAGGTGCACACATATATGTTTATACCAGATTCTAAAGGAAAGAGGTATGAAGGATTTACAGATTGAACACGGATGAAGACATGATGACAACATAGATATGAATTTTTTGATGAGACTTATGAGTTGATTTCAATTGATTTCAGTTGATTTCAATTGAGTTGAGTTGACTTGACTTGAGTATAGTCAGAGATGAACTAGCAGTGTTCATAATACACTAAATTGTGAGTTGTCAGTCACAGGTTCTAGGATTCAATTCTTGATTTTGTTAGTGTATTTACATCACACAACAAAAGTACATTGAGAAAGCTTTTTTAAAGTAGATGCAAATATGTGGATCCTAGTGTATCTTTTCAGGTTTGTGAAGATAGGAGATAGCAGGTTCAGAGTGAATACTTGCTATCCCAGCCACTAGGGTTCAAAACTCCGCAGCAGCAAATCGGCACAATGAAGTAAAATGCTTTTTTTGTTTATATGTTTCTGGACAAAGTGACACGGACAACGACGTCATTTTTTACGCATGTGTCTTTTCTTGATTTTGAAGGCGATAGCGATCGTAGAAGCTTTATTGAGAAGTGCTTTTGGAAGTGCTTTATTGATGGAGACCTATGCTATATAAGAACAATCTTGGGTCACTTTGTATTCATCCTTCACCTAGTTTCAACAACAAGCTTTCAACGCTTGGTATCTCTTTGAGGTGATGCTTCTAGCACATGGGGCAGCCATGTTGCTATCTTGGAGCATGTTGAGGAGTGGCTATGGAGTTCTTCTTGGAGAAGAAGAGTGTGCTGACACTCTTGCTTATGGAGAGGATATTAGTAGCTTGGTGGTGTGGATTGGCCATTCACATGATGTATTTGAAGATTGTCTTCTACATGAAGATTTCGGGTTACTTCAAAGACATTGGATGGTGGTTAACATAAGATCTACATCTTATGTTAAGTATTCAGGTACATATTCTCTTTATGCACACAGGTACTACTTGGAGTTTATGGAGGCAGTGGCATCCATATCTGGAGGATTCCTATCCAACAAGAGAATCAGTATGTATATGCTTTATGCATATATGGATGAGGTGTTGGAGAAGGTATGTTCATATGAGTTTGAGGATTTCTAGCAAGAAACATGTTAGCATTCTTTGCTACTTTTGTAAGTATGTGATCTCTTCACACACGTATCTGAATTAGGGTCTTCCATAGCCTAAGTTCAGATGAGGGTTTGTTGATTATCAATGTTTAGACTGATCCTTCCTCTTTCTGCCACTCATATTTACTCTTCTACAACCTATCACGTCACACATCTCATGTATATTCAGAATACTGTCTATACATCTGAATATGTTTGTTACATTTGTACATTCACTCATCCATCTATTATTATTCACATAGAGTGGTTGAGAGTTTTGCTCCCACATTGTACATTGGTATATATGATAGTGTGAGTAAGCCTTGGCTTATGTAACACTTTACACATGTTGTTTAGCTCTCTCTATCTTTGTCTCATCATCTGTATGATTAAATGTGGTATGTTCATGTTTTGTCAATATTGGAAGATTGCTAGATTCTATGTTGTATATGCTGGACCTATGGAACCTTGGATCTGTGGTATTAGTTACGGGCCTACTAAATTTCCAACACAACTATCCTCAACATAGATGATACAAGGATAAGTGACCCATGTCCACGAAGATCTAAGAGGATGTGGAATTCTGTACAATGATTAACATATGTAGCTTATGATAGTTACATGGCTCGTCATTGTGCCTACATGACAAAGATAATACAAGATGGTGAACCTTCTTATTCTGAAGATGCAATTGGAATTGTAGATTGGGAAAATGCTATGGATGAGGAGGTGGCTGCACTTTATGGAAACAAAAGATAGAAGCTGGTTCCATTGCCACAAGGAAAGAAACCAATAGGTTGCAAGTGGGTTTACAAGGTAAAGCACAATGCTAATGGTAGCATAAGCAGGTACAAAGCATGATTGGTAGCAAAAGGATATGCATAGAAATATGGCATTTATTATGAGGAAAAATTCAGCCCTCTACCTAAAATGTCTATTGTTAGAACACTTTTTGCATTAGCTACAACAAAAGGATGGGCTTTGCATCAGATGGATGTGAAGAATGCTTTCTTACATGGTGAGTTAAAGGAAGAAGTGTACATGGACCAACCACAAGGATATGAAGATTCAAAGCATTCAGAATATGTTTATAGGTTGCAAAAGGCTTTCTATGGGCTGAAGCAAGCTCCTTGTGCATGGCATGCAAGGATTGCTGATTACTTAACCACCATTGGGTTTTCTATGTGTGATGCAAATCATTCACTATATGCAAGCAAGGGTGATGATGGAATCATAATTGTGGGTATCCTATGCTGATGACTTGATTTAAGGTGGTGGTAATGAAGAAAGCATCAAAGAGTTAAAGCAACTTCTCATGCAGGGATTTGACATGAAAGATCTTCATGTGTTGTGCCACTTCTTGGGTATTGAGTTTATACATATGAAAATAGGTATATGGATGTCGCAAAGGCAATATGCCTTGAATATGCTGCAAACATATAGTATGGCATATTGTAAGCCAATTTCTACGCCATTAGATTAGAATTTGAAGTTGGATACTACATCAGGTGAAGCATTGGAAAGTGCAAATATGTATAGGAAAATTGTGTGAAGTCTTACATATCTCACAATTACAAGGCCTAATTTAAGCTATACTGTTGGACTTGAAAGTCAATTTATGCAGGTTCCCAAGAATCCACATTTGGATGCTCTAAGGTACAGTCTACGTTATGCGAGTGATACTTTGGATTATGCATTGTTTTATGAAGCTGGTGTAGATTTGCAGGTTCATGGATACACTGATGGAGATTGGGTTGGTAGTACTCTAGATAGAAGATCTAATAGTGGCTTTCTATTCTCACTTGGAGATGCAGCTATTACATGGAGTAGCAAGAATCAACCCACTATTGCTTTGTTGAGTACAGAGGCTGAGTATAGGAGGGCTGCAATGGCACTATGTGAGGCATCATGACTGGAGATGCTACTTGCAGATTTAGGTGTGGAGTTGCAAAAACCTATCACCATCTATTGTGATAATCTTAGCAGCATACAATTAGCACAGAACCCTATTTTTCATGCTAGAACAAAGCATATTGAGGTACATTATCACTTCATCAGAGAGAAGGTATTAGCATGTGATATTGATCTTGTTTATGTGAGAACAAATGAACAGCTTGTATATATTTTCACTAAAGCACTTGGAGTAGAGAAGCTAAAGAAGTTTTGGAAGTTTCTTGGATTAGAGGATTTTCTTGTTCTTCTTGAGTTGGTTGACTTTTGCTTCTAAGGATTGGCATCATCTCATCTCTAGAAATGTAACCATAGATGTTTTTTCCTTTGAAGGCAAGCTTCCATTTGAAGTGGCCAAGCTGAGTAATTACCTCGATTCAATTTTTTATGGATGAAGGAAATCCATTGTAAGCCACCGGATTGGCAATTGTAAATCCTTTTTCTTTTCATATTCCGCACAAACCGAAACATCGCTACGAAGAGATGTAACCATTTATAATCTAATGAAAGGACACTTTCGGTAACGACCAGATCCATCACAATACCATCCTTAGAAATGATATAGCCTAGCAATCTATCATCTACATCCCAAAAATCGATTTACTCGGATTCAGGCATAGATGTAATTTTTGACAGTGTGCAAACCACATGCCCAAATCTTCAAATGGTCTAGTTGGGGCCATTAAATAGAGAAATCATCGAGGAAAATTTGTATAAAAGTAGTTAAATAAGGGCTGAAAGTTGATGCATACAGCATTGGAAAGTGCTCGGAGCACTCTGTTAAAATGCTTAAAACGCGAGACTATCTGTCAGAAACGTGTTAAGCATCTAAGTGGGTTCTTGGGAGTGGTAGGGGTCTGTTAGACAGAGGCCCTGTACTTAGTTCCCAACATAACTACTTCAGGTATAGATACTAAGAGCTCTATTGGAATATACTATCTTTAGGCAATACCATCACAATCTTAGCTCAACCACATGTACCGACTACACTCTACCAGACTTGTCAGTATCTTGGTACCGAGTTAATTCAGGACAAAACGCTACTGTAACATTTAGCAGTAGTCCAACCTTCACCAAACATCACTCACAATCAGGCAAACCGGATCACAAAAGGTCCCTACAATACCAAACCTACAGTACTGACAACTAACACACACTGGAATTACCCTTAACTATAGGTAATTCTCATCGTACAATTACAGATCGATAACAACACGGCTTCTGCACAATGTTCTTAGGGAAAGATTACTACAATCACACAGACTCATCAATACTTAGCGGTTCAAACAAGAAGAAGGGTGCCACGTCGTACGTCTTACCAGAATAAATTGTCACAAAGATCCACAACGACCTCTTTCAGACAATGATCCAACGACTTATTGAATGGAATTAAACTCGCAACGCAATCGAGATCAATAGAGAACAGCACAGATACACAGTACACCAGAGTACGCAGAGCTTAAACAAGACACACTACATCAACACTCAGACATTCACCCAGACGAACAGTCTGGTGATACCCATAAATGGCCTGAAAAAATGCCTTCTTGCGCATTCCTTTTCATTGCTTTGTATAGAAATTACAAATATGCGCGTAACAACCTTTCGCGTGTGTTCTACAAAGATTTCCATTATACCTGTCCCAATCCGGCGGCGGACTAACACTGGCACGCACGGTGGACTCAAACCCGCATGTTGCAAAACTGTTGTTCATCGACTATTCCTTCTAAGTACATGTTTCGCGCTAATCTAAATGTACGGGTGATCTTTTTCTTAAGGGTTTCTAATAACTATTTTAATGTATCTAGTTCTAGTAACTGCGCATCTACTCTAACAGAACTCATGGCTATGGCTTCGGTTAGCAAAATTTTGGCTTGATTCTGCAAAAAAGCCTCTTGCAGGTAGAATTCGTTGGCCACTGCTATGTCTCTAGAAATCTTCATATCGTCCAGCTGCTGCTCCATCTTCTGTACTCGTTCTTTTTGGTTGGCCAGTTGGTTTTTGTGTCGCTCGATCTCCTGAACTTGAAAATTCACTGTTCTTATATATGATTCTCTTTCATGTCTGAGATCTGCAATCACTTTTTGTGTCTGTTTCTCCTTGGTTAAGTAATGTTTTAGCATATTATTTACATCTGCTAGATTTTCATTTGTCCGCTAAAGCTCTTCTTCTATTCTTTTATGCTGCATCTGCTGTTCTTGACTCTGTTGCACTAGTTCTTGTAACTGATTTCTAGTGTCTTCGAGTAGATTCCTGAATGCAATTCTAGCGTCTTCCTTGTCCTGTATGTCTTGCTTCATTTTGTTGATTTCCCACAGACGGCGCCAAGTGTTAAAATGCTTAAAACGCGAGACTATCTGTCAAAAACGCGTTAAGCACCTAAGTGGGTTCTTGGGAGTGGTAGGGGTCTGTTAGACAGAGGCCGTGTACTTAGTTCCCAACATAACTACTTCAGGTACAGATACTAAGAGCTCTATCTGAATATACTTTCTTTAGGCAATACCATCACAGTCTTAGCTCAACCACATGTACCGACTACACTGTACTAGACTTGTCAATATCTTGGTACCGAGTTAATTAAGGACAACACGCTACTGTAAAATTTAGCAGTAGTCCAACCTTCACCAAACAACACTCACAATCGGGCAAACCGGATCACAAAAGGTCCCTACAGTACCAAACCTACAGTACTGACGACTAACACACACTAGAATTACCCTTAACTATAGGTAATTCTCACCGTACAATTACAGATTGATAACAACACAACTTCTGCACAACGTTCTTAGGGAAAGATTACTACAGTCACACACACTCATCAGTACTTAGCGATTCAAACAAGAAGAAGGGCGCCACATTGTACGTCTTACCAGAATCAATCGTCACAAAGATCCACAGCGACCTCTTTCAGACAATGATCCAACAACTTACTGAATGGAATTAAACTCACAATGCAATCGAGATCAATAGAGAACATCACTGATACACAGTACACCAGAGTACGCAGAGCTTAAACAAGACACACTACATCAACACTCAGACATTCACCCAGACGAATAGACTGGTGATACCCAGAAATGGCTTGAAAAAACGCCTTCTTGCGCATTCCTTTTCATTGCTTTATATAGAAATTACAAATATGCGCGTAACAACCTTTCACGCGTGTTTTACAAAGATTTCCGTTATACCTGTCCCAATCCGGCGGCCGACTAACAACTCCATAATTTAATGTTACAACTCAACATCTTATCATGTAGGATAGCTTTGTGATTTAGTGGGACCTCTTTACAAGCAAAATAGAGAAAGGTGAGTGCAGCATTCTAGTGTTAGAAATCAACTCAACATTTGGGTTGAAGCAGCTCCAATTAGTGAATCACCATTTCCTCTAGTTGTGTTTGTTAACTGAAATTTTTTAGTTATTCTATAGTGAAAACCAACAAGACCATATACATTCTTCTAAAATATATTTATGTCATCATTGAAATAAGATTTTGGTATGTAAGACTTCTTATTCTCCATCCAAGGCAACCACATGCTGCAAGTCATACAAGTTCCAATAGGGGAGTGTATATGAGGCAAATTAAATTATATCCAACAAACAATGATTTTTTAAAGCCCTATAGTTCTTATGACAAAATATGATTAGTTGTTCTTTTAATACGAAAAGACCAATAATCCATATAAGATAGCAATCTTAGAATCCAATTGCATCCATATGTTCACCCATTTTGATTGGATATAGAATATTGAAACCTCCTTCACTCTTAGATAGACAAAAACATTTCCAAGAAACTTTTGGAATCATATTCAATCGAGGGTTTTCACCCCAAAAGAATCTTCTTAAAAAACTATGACTTGCAACAAATGCTTTCTAGTAGGTAAGCTAAGAGATAATTCAAACAAGGTAACATATTGATTCAAAGTAAAAACCATATGAGCCACACTGCTTTGAAAAGATTACCATTTGAAAAATTCTTCAGTAAACTTATTGAAAACCCAATCCCACCTTTGATTTAACAAAATGTTAAAGCCCATGGTTATTCCTAAAAATGTCAATAATTTACCTCTTTAATAATTTTACTATCAAATCCATTCTACTGATGGGTTTTGCAACCTCACTAACATTGAGGAGCAAGTCCAAGATAGAAGCATGCTTTGAGGAATCATTTTTTTTTTTCCTTTTAAAAGGAGTGGTAGGATTGGATCTTTGGTTTTCCTCCTACCGGTTGGGAGTGCTAAAGAAAACCTTATTGAAAAAGCTAAAGATTTCCTACAAATTCTCCTAAATGTTGATAGGAGTGAAGCATTCCTCTTTTTAACAACGATATGAAGCCTTTGACATTCTTGTTTTCATCAAAAAAATATACTTGTGCTAGATATCTCAATATTTTCTACCCAAGACTCTCTTGAACAAGCACGAGGACCACTAACCCCAATGCTCTCAATTCTTATCCTTCTTTTATCCATAAACTATACGGAAATTCTTTTATAGTGGAAAAATATCCTTCAATCTCTTCAACATTAATCTCCCAAGCCATAAAAAGGGGAAACACCCCTAAGTAAATGAAAGAAGATAATCGTATTGAATTTATCTATAACACAAGGGAACTTAAGATTGCAAGCATTTAAATGAGGTGAGCTGACTTTGTAATGGGGACAATCCCTATTAATAATAATTTCTAAGGGTTTGTGTTTAGAGAGGTGGAAAGATCTATCAAGATTAGAAATAAAATTTTAAAGATTTTGAAGTCCATTTATGTTCATGTAAAACCTATCCATGTATATGACATGAGTTCATATGCTTCAATTCCAATTGTGTCTGTATTAGTGCATCACAATTTCATATCCAAGAGACACTCCATTTCACATTATTTAGTTGTATCACATTTTACTTGGGTACCTTGCCATTTTCTCCTAACATTCTGTTGACTCTTTGAAGAGGACTTATCCCACATCTGATGTACATTGGATGCTCTCCAACTCTATATAAGGAGGGCCTCTTCCCCACTTTGTACTTGGTTAGAAGCTTGGAGAGCCTATTCCATGCTCTTGGTGAGGTCATTTCTAATCCATGTGAGTTTACCATTTCTTGCTTTACTCACTTTGAGTCTCTCACACTCTTTCGTTTCATCACCACACTCTTCTATAGCTTTTCTTTCATATGTTCCATGTCTATATGGTACCAAAGTGCTAGTTGGAGGTCTTGGTGGCCTTAATGGAGTTCTTAGTAGTTCTTTGGAGGGTCATAATCAAAGACCTTTCTTTATTCTTCCATGTTGGTGATACTTTTATGCAGTAAATCTCAAGTCTTGGAAGTGTTTCTCAACACGTTTGTGGATCTCATAGTGCATCTCATATTTCCATAGTATTTACAGACACTCTTAAGTCCCTTATGGTATTTGAGTTCATTCCAGATGTTGTAATCATTGTGGAAACCCATTTTGGTCATATTGATGAGCTCACAAATTTATTTTTTTTGACTCTATGTTGGAATATACACCATTGTTCTATTGTATCTCATCTCCTGTTTTGTGATTGAAGCTCTTCAAACTACAAATCTAGTTGCTCATTTCTCTTACTAACCTTCTATAGATCAATCCATTGAATATCTATCTTGTGTAGTAGAGTGACTGTGTGGAGATCTAAGAACCTATGAAGCAATCATCCTCACTTATTAGAAAGTGCCATCTTAGTCCCACACAACAATGAGGTATCTAGCCATGCATTTTGATAGCAATTGTTGACGATGAGCAATTGGATTCTCTAAAAGCTACTTCCCTAAGCCCATAGCTCAGCCTTCAGTCGCGTTCTCTTCTCTATCATACTCACATGTCACATTATGTGGATGGGAAAATGCTCATAGTGATCACTTATATGAAACTTGATTTCCATAGAAGGATAATCTATAATTTTTATCTCTTTTTTTTGAAGAGGAGTTGCTGTCTAGAGAGTTGCAACATATCTTCACTATCTACAAAGGGTCTGACAATCTTGCATGCAGCCACAAGGCATATAATGCAGAAAATATTATGAGTAGAAGCATAAAATCCATGAGTAGTATAGACACCAACACCAAGACTAGTTTTAGCACATACAACACGTCATCTGTATCATGAGCAAAGGCAATTTTCGAGCCTTTATTCAATACTCTGCATTCAAACATACTAGTTACTAAATATCTATAGATAGTGGCATTCAACGATGGGTTCTTGGCTAGAGGAACTTGATAATGTTCACCTGATAGTTTTTCCATCGATATACTCTAAAACTAATATGCAATTTTACTACAATTCAATTTTGCACGTATAGTAATTGCATAACCACTACTAGATACTAAGTAACACCCTTTCTCATGCTTATTTAGATTCAAATAGTAACCAATACTACATTGTTTATACTTCACCAGTTACACATTTAATGATAAAAAAATACAAACAAAGGAGAACGGGGCCCTGTAGAGGGTCATATCTCCTAATGTGTTTATCCTTTTTGAGTGTTCTATATTTCATCTTCAATCTTTTATTGTTCAGTATATGTGTGTAAAAGAATTTTGGACACTTCAAAGTGAGTAAGAGCACTAATTTTTGCAAGTATATCAAGTTTTTAGTGCAAGTTTTTGTGAGAAGGTGAATAGATCCTAGTGTGTTCCACCTACTTCCCTCACTACAATTAGAAGAAAATTAGCTTTAAAATTGGTAATTGAAAACATAATTGATGCTTTGGAGACATTTATAGCTTGATGAAGAAATTGAAGCTATTGGAGTAGAGGTACATCAGTCAACACTATAGTAGGTAGAAAGAAATCACAAGGAACCATCTAAAGCAACATCCAAGCAAAGAAATATGCGTAAAATTCATTACAAGGGTAAATCTTATATGTCTTCTTATCACACTCATCTAAATGGAGAGAAGTGAGGTTGTTGCTTATACATATGGTATTGATTCATTGTCTATCATAGGAGGTCGTATTCTCTTGTACATCTCTCCTATAATAGTGTGTTAGAACTTCATTTTCTCTCTCTAGGAAGCTCTATTTTTGGAGTTATTATACTTTCTATAGAGATTGTAAAGGGAGGTCCCTATGTTCAAAAGGGTTTTGCCAAACTCATCTTAAATTTGGAGTAATAGCTATTTGTTTGTCTGCTTGTCTATCTCAAAACATGAAATGAAAACTATTCTATCTTTTGTGAATGAATTGACTGGCACATAAGTTTCCAGTGCCAATGATTGATAGTAGATTGGAAAGATCTTAGTCTCTAGTCGCTTTATTTGAAAGGGTTTGTTAGTGAGATCATCCATCCCATGTCTTCACAAGAGAAAATTTAGGGGTGTGACAACCTTATCCCTACAATAGACAGCCAATTCAGGGACCTACCATGTACAATCACATCGAGAAAAAGTACACCAACAACAACATCGAGAATCACGCATTTAACAGGCAGCCAAAACTAGTGATACAACCATAGTATAGACCATATGGATATCCACCTAGGGAACAATGTAGAGAAGCTCCAAGCTATAAACCTTATCGAGGACCACAGGGAGAACCTAGACCATATGAACAGGTAGGATATGGCCAACCACAACCAGTCCCAGGACAAGAACCATCCCATCCATAGAATGTGGTACCATTAAAGTACACCCAAACGGAGGAAAAGCTAGAAAGAGCCATAGTACAAACAACACCATTGACCAACTTGGAGATGGCTAATGAAGGCTTCAATGAAAACCAAGGAGAGTATTATTCTTATGATGCAAGCCTAATAGAATATGACTAGGATTATGATCAACAATACTATGGATATGATGGATATGAGAACTCTTCTGGACTGGAGTATGCTAATCTCATGTACACACCACCAAAGGTCCCATCTCCAATTAGACCACCTACTAGACCACCAGGCCCTAGAGGACCATGCTATAGGTGTGGAGGAGATCACTTCATAAGGGAATGCACTTTATTATACAACCCACCACCTCCTAAGGTATGGGAAGGTTATTGTAATGACTGCGATAAGGAACATTTGTTTCAAGACTGCCCTAAGAACCCCAACAAGGTTCACACCACTACCTAGATCAATGTCATTGAAGTGATCAAATCCTCAGGAAGTGATAAAGAATACATAGTGCCTCTAAAGGCCATTACTCGAGTCCGAGCCAAGGTGATTCGGTAAAAGAAGTACTATCCAAGCTTGGAATAGATAAAAGATTAGATCCTGAAACTCAAGTATTCGAGGATTCAAAAGACCTAGAGGAAACTCACATGAGAAATAAAATGCTCTAAAATAAAATCACCAAACTTGGAGTGGCAAATAGATGACTATGCTCCAGAACCATACTCTATATTTAAGTGGATATCACCAAATGACTCTGAATAATACAAAATATTCCACTAGAGTGCGGTTCGCTCAATAGAAAAGAGTCTTCTCTGCTACACTCCATGAAGACACCCACAAACGTCTCTCCAATCCTTGTAGTAGGAACTTCACTTCACTTCGGGTCTTTGATCTTCACTTTACCTCAAATCTTAATTAAAAAAGCTTTGCTTTTCTTCTCTTTACTTCAAATCAATAGTATCATCATCTGGAGTGAATCTGCAGGGGTGTAAACTCTTAACTTCGATCTTCAAAACGTCTTCTTCAAATCATGAGATGATACCTATAGAGAATCCACAGGGGCATAAACTCTTTACTTCTGTATTCAAAACATCATCTTCAAATCATGAGATGATACCTAGAGAGAATCTGTGGGGAAAACCAAATGGGCATTCGACCTCTATTTATAGGTTTCCCCTAGGACTTCTCTCTAGAATCTCTAGAATCTTCTAACCTCCCTATTGGTCCCTTCTAATTTGAGAATAAGTTCTTCCATGTTCTTTCTCTATTTTTGGAAATCCACCTTTTAGTTCTATTTTGGTTTTTTAATTTTTCTTTTTCCAATTTTTTGTTTTCTATTTTTATTTCTTTTTTCCTTTTTCCCAAATCTCATGAGGAATGGTGCAAAAAGAATGAGAACGCTCCACCATCCTTTGAAGAACTATACGCTTGGAAAAATCAACCTGTCATAAACTTGGAAGAGGTATATTAGGAAGTGTCCATCCTAGATTAAAATCGGGAAGAAGTGAATGGCTTATCCACAATACCCAACTATATGGGAGAGTATGAGAGAAGATCGGAAGTGTTCCATGCTCCCACTATCAAGGGCAAAGAGGAAGGATCATGAAATGAGACCACATAACTTGTCAAAACGCATGAAACCAAAAATACAATGTTCCTTAACTATAGAGGAATTTCTATTAGTGAATCCTCAACTGTGGAAACAATAGGCTGTGGAAACAATAGGCTGGTGAGTTGAAGGTAAAAAGGGAAGAACGTATCAAAGAGAGTAAAGACGTACAGTCATTGCCAACCATCCAAATCCCAATATACAAGGTTGGAGAATTTAGTGAGGGTGGTGAGTGGAATACTTGTCTACCCATCACCTTTAATGGATACATGACCAAAGCAATCTTAGTGTCGAGAAGAAGGAGATCAAGCAAGAGATCCATGCAGGGTTGGATGAGGCCCCATGGGCACGTCATTCGCTATTGAGTGAGCAGCGTTTGCATGCTAGGTGCCTGTCCCTCGTACAATGGTCGATCATCGTAGGACGCGCCCTTCGAAAGAGAAAGGGGAAAAAGTGCTCAGTCATGAGGGATTGTACACTTATGTGTACGTGTCATGAACACAAACAAGAAATACAATGCTCTAAGATAAAATCACTAAACTCAGAGTGGCAAATAAATGATTATGCTTCATAACCATAATCAATATACAACTCGATATCACCAAATGACCTTGAATTATACAAAATTTTCCGCTATAGTGCAGTTCGCTCAATAGAAAATAGTCTTCTCAACTACAGTGTGAGAAGACACCCACAAACGTCTCTTCGGTCTTTGCAATAGGAACTTCACTTCACTTCGTGTCTTCAGTTTTCACTTTAGTTGAAGTCTTCATGGCAAGAGCTTCACTTTTCTTCTCTTTACTTCAAATCAGAAACATCATCATCTAGAGAGAATCCATGGGGGCATAAACAATTTACTTTGGTCTTCAAAACTTCTTCGTCAAATCACGAGATGATACGTGGAGAGAATCCATCGGGGGATAAACTCTTTACTTTGGTGTTCAAAACTTCTTCTTCAAATCATGAGATGATACCTGGAGAGAATCCACGAGGAAATCCAAATGGGCACTGGACCTCTATTTATAGGTTTCCCTTAGGACTTCTCTCTAGAATCTTCTAACCTCCCTATTGGTCCCTTCTAATTCGTGAATCTTCTTCTATGTTCTCTTTCTACTTTTGGAAATCCACCTTTTCTTTCTATTTTGATTTTTCTCTTTTTATTTTTCCAATTATTTTTTCTATTTTCATTTCTTTTCTCCTTTTTCCCTTTTCATTTTTGACAAAGGCTTTAATTGCTTTCACATCTATATAGAAATTTAATTAAATTAAGACTTAGGGTAATGGGAAATCTAAGGCTACAAATCTAGAGTTTTTTAATTGGGGAAAGTTTAAAATTTCTTAAGACGAGGGTTAGACACATCAATTGGTGGTTAAATATAGACAATAGAGCCTAAAACCTAAGGGTTTTTAAGGGTAAAACCAAGGTTTCAAGGGTTAAAATTAGGTTTTCTAAGGGTCCAAACCCTAGGTTTTAGGGGTTTAGAGTTAGGTTAATGATCTATTTACAGATATAGAGGTCTAATCTACAAAAATGACATGGTTCCTCATCACATAAATCTCAAATCAATCAAAACATGCACAATACTACAACAGAATTGTATTTTTGGGAAGTCATTACCTTCAGATCTTTGAGGATACTTTTGACTATGGATTTTTTGAAAGGGAATCTTAAATTTTTGGAAATCTATCAATAGTTACTAAATCAAGGCTTAGTGCATATGAAGATGCTTATACAAAATATTTGAAGAAAGATGTGATAGAAAGACCAGAGGCAGCAGCTCAATGGAGAAAGGCATTGTTTGAAATGTTGAATAACTTGAATATTACAGAGAGAAACAGCCCTAATTTGTTATCTTAGGTTTCTCAAAGGAAGAAGAAATAAATGAAGCTCTCATTACTCTTCTATCAGGATATTTTTTGTTAGGAGCCAAAACGTCTATCAGGGGAAGAATGTTAGAGGAAGCATATTTTGAAAGAAATTATTTGTAATTTGACAAGCTTTTGTAAATGTATTTATCCAAATGATTTGAAAATTGGGAAGATTCTTCCTCATGTAAAGTAGGATCATATGTATTTTTCTTAGAATTTTTGGAAGCTCTTTGATAGCATATTTTTAGAATAGAAGGCATAGAGGATCAAATTTCAAGTGTGAAAAGGGACACTTGAAAAAGTATAAAAGATAATTTCTTCTATTTTGAAGAGGTTGGTTGTATTATTTCCATGTTATCCAAGTAATGTGAAGATCTTTCTTGCAAAAAATCGTGTTTCTCCTTCCATGATCTTTTTCTTGATTTGTTGAGTCTATTCATTGTGTGATCCATGGAATTTGTGAACTTTCCTTGTGTATTTCTGAGTGAGATGTATGAAGAGAGCTCATTTGTAGTAGATTGAGTAAGGAAGTGTAGAAGATCAAAGCTGACAAAAATGATTTACCCTAAAGGAATAACTCGCGACACTATTTTGGGGTCTTCTACCTTCACACCAATTTTTGTAGCAAACTGATGTCGTATGTGAATCGTGCATTCTCCATGCCTTCTCGCATACTCTTCACATTAGCCTTCTCCATGAGCTCTCTGTAGCCACACTGGCTCTAATACCATGTCAGGAGGAAGAAGATAAGAAGAGAGCTCACACACACACTCACAATCAGGGAGAAGCACACACATAGAATGAGGCAAGGAAGAATGATCTTATTCTTCTTCTTCTTCCATTACATAAAAGGAATGTACAAGAATGACCTAAAAAAACAAGAATACAACAAGTGCAATATATAAAGAACAGTACATAAGGAAAAATCTAATTTTCACAAACTAGTGAGCTAGCAAGAAACAAATGTGCCATTACTGTTGGTAAATAAATCTAATAAAGCTTAATGAAGTGTCCTTGACATATATGAGTGTGACCACTATACATGTCAGAGAAACAAAAAAAGATACATGTGATCCTGGATCCTCACAAGTTGAGCTTGATATGTCAACCACTTTTCCTTGGTGTGTCCAATAATGGTCTCTTGTAGAGACCAACAATAACCATAGTGATTTTATACAAAACAAAAATTTAATGCGGGGCCACCCATGGTCTTTTACACTTTATATAACTCCTTCACTTTCACCTTCAGTTCTCAAAATGTACACCTAAGGGAGGATTTGTGTGAACCTTTAAAACTCTACGAAAGCCTCAAAAGCCTTTTAAAAGACCCTTTAAAACCTCTAGTTCAATTCATCAACAGGACAATTGTGAGCATACACATTGTCAACTATTTGTGCACCCACGATCTGAAAATGCCTTGGCCACATGTGCACCTATGCACCAGCTTACCAAGTCAACACCACAACAGACTGAACAAGTGAGTTTTGTCCAAATATCATTAAAAAATAGTCAAGTCAAAAAGTAAACGACAAAAATCATAGGTTGTAAAAAACATTTTGAATGCAAGTTAGTGAATTTCCATGCATCTTGCTTCTTGGGATGTTTTCTCTCTTCCCCTTCTTCAATTTTAGATCTCATGGTGTTCTTGGTGTTTCCTAACCCAACCTCAACCCATGGTAAGTGTCTTCGCATGCATTAGATGAATGTTTCTTGCTATTTGTGCATGTATTTTGGGTTGATCTTCTTCCAAATGCCTTTTCTTGAGCTCCATTCCTTCATAGTGGCATGTCTTCAAATACTCAAATAGGATAAAGATACTTGGATTGATAATTAAGTTGATTAATCCACTAGATGATCATTGAGTTTTGCAATAGCAAGTCTACGATAACTTTTCGGATTGTTCTCAGAGACCATGCTACTATTTATGGTCTCCATTCAAGCTTGAAGCTTTTGAGAGGTGATAAGATGCCTTTTTGAAGTTACTGGTGATCACGTTTTTGTCTTTTAAAGTTATTTTGTACATTTTTAACTTTTTCTTCATTATCTTCATTGTTATTAGCAAGAGGCATAGGATTACGTCTAAATAACATTTGTTGGACATTTCTTTTACTTATGCTCATTTATTGTATTTTTTAAAAAGATTTTTCATGGATCCTTTACCATTGTAAAAGCCTAGAGCTTTACACGTGTAACAGTAGGAAAATAAACCTGATCTTTCATGAACTTGTGGTGGTTCAATTGCAATAAATAAATCAATCAATCACCTGAAAGTAGATCAAACTAGATCTTCACTTTTCCTAGATTGTAGGAAAGTAAATTGATTCCCTCCAACAACCTCTACTGCCTTCATCTAATTTCCCAATTCACTTGTAGAAGTTCTAGAGCACTTCCAGAGTATATATAAAGAATTCAAATCACTTGGACATTACATGGAAGCAGTATACATACACTTGTGGCCATCATTGTCTTGCTCCTTCATTTTCTTGCATCATCTTCTTCAACAATAGAAAGCTTGCAAGGGTGCCTGCTCTCTCTACAAAGCTCCAAGTTGGATGACGGAGGGCTCATTGTAAAATTATTAGTGTCTAGTTGATGCTTGTAAATGTTCAAAGCACTTGGTTCAGTAGATGGGGAGAAATCATAGTTTTTCTATCTCGGGGTCAATCTCTGTGTATTCCTAAAAAATAGGAGGTACCAATGTTGAGTGTCTAGTTTATTCCAAAAGCATATTTTGCTTATTTCTTGTACTCTTGTGCATTCTATTCACTGACTTGCGACCCTTAGTAAAGGTAGATTTACTTTATACAAGTAGGCTTCTTTATTATCTAAATCATTTAGCTAATGAGATCCTAGTTCTGATTGTAGCATGCTTCTAGAACCTCAGCTCTAATCAAGCCTTTCCCCTTTAACAAAAAAGTTACGAAGAGAAAAAAAACTATAGCAACAAGCCTATGTTCTCTCTCTCTCACCCTCTCTTTCTCTCTCTCTCTCTCTCTCTCTCTCTCTCTCTCTTTCTCTCTCTCTCTCACTCTCTATCTCTAAGTCCCTCTTTCTCCCTACGCACCCATCAGGTGGAGGGGGGGAAGGCTTTCCTCTTTTCTCTCTTTCTCTCTATGCATCACAGGATTGATGTTTTGCGCTGCTAAAAACCATCCGCGGCTCTTTTAATCACTGTTGTACCACATTAGTTCTCTGTCCTGACCTAGAGCACCCGAAAGTCTCAGATGCCTATAACTGCTTTCTGATGTTCATCGCTTAGAGGAGTTCTCTCCAGCTCTTTTTGCTACACCATAATCTCGCCTAGCCCTCTAATAGCCGCGCTAATGGTAGTTGTCAATCAACCTTCTTGTTCACTACTCCATTGAGAGACTATAATGTTTCCTTCCACATTCTCTATTCAAAAATAGGCCTCATCATAGAAGCCTTAGGATATGAGAGGTATCTGCACTAGAATGGCGTGATCACCTGTATAGACAGATTGCCCAAAATATAATTCTCCATTCCCAAGCTTAATAGTGGCAATAAAATTATGATCAAGAGTACTAGCAACAACTTTGAGAATTCCAAGGAATGTTATTTAGAATTGATCCTAGGCTTGGACCACAGTTTCCTGTAGTGCAACTGACAATAGGCCAATGTTAAGTGTGTCAAATGAGCCTACTGCAAGTGGATCTTCCTGCAAAGGTAGAAAGCTTCCACCCAAGGATATAGAAATTATGTCCACTGCATCGGTGTTTGTCTACCACAAGATTCACCTATAGCACCCAATAAAGGGGAATAAATCAAACTGCCCTTTTTCTCTCTCTCTCAGTTGTAGCAGCTGATGGGGTAGCCTAGGTGTCTGTATCATGAGGTTGGACACGGTTTGCACCCATCCTTATGAGCAACCATCACTACTGTTTGGTTTACCTCCAAAGCAAGAAACTCTTATGATCTGTGCAAATGAGAGGGAATGCACAACGTAGTGTAGGTTCTGAACAACCATCTCTCTCTCTCTCTCTTTTATTTTTCCTTAGCGCATTAGCTGATAATCTCCATCTCTCCGCTTTACATGTGTGTAGTACTAGATAATCTCCATCTCTTTCTATAACATTGCAATAGACTAGAGATCTCCTTATAGAAGCTACTACAAATTGAAACCTCTCTCTCTCTCTCTCGCATATCAGTCTCAGTATGTGTAGCCGGAGGAAGAACAAGGTCCAGCTGGTTCAACAACTTTGCAAACAACAATAGTGATACATGAGAGGCAGTAACAGATGCAGATGGTGCCTCTGGCCTAGATTGTGGTTCAACATCAGGAGACTTTTGAGTGCGAGTAGCCTTTGCCCTTTGTTTTTTCCATTGCTTCCTTTATCACCTCTTTCCTTCTAATTGTTGCAAGAAGCTTCGATTCATAAGCACTCAATAACTTGTCCTCTTCTAGTTGTTTCTCTATGGTTATAGCTTGCCTCTTCCTTGGAGCTTGGGCATTTTGAGTGAAATATGGCTCCATAAGCATTGCTAAAATGTTTGTAACTGCAACAGACCTCCAAAGCCAATTTTGACCGTCATGGCGTTAACTTTGCACTCCGCAGTAGTAGCCAAGAGGGGGGAAAAAGGTCTCTCTCTCTTTCTCTCCCTCTTTCTCTCTCCTGCTTTGTTTCTATAGCACCTTGTCATCATATGTATCGAAAGCTAGAATAGGGAGGAGGTGGAGGGGAAGAAGAAGAAAAAACCTCTCTCTCTCTCTCTCTCTCTCTTTCTTGGAACCATACCTGCAAAAGAAACATTAGGAAACAAAATTTTCACATATTACTTAACTATATATATATATATATATATATATATATATATATATATATATATATATATATATATACTGAATACAATGGGTTCGATGCAACATTTTTCATGAACAACGACAAGCCCATAGCAATGCACATTACTGGTGGCGACTCTGTATTCAAAGCCATGCACCAAGGATTATGGGTGGGGATAGATTTTAGGGAGATTTCCACATCCAAAGGAACATTCAAAAGAAAAAATATTTTGTTTCCAAGATGGTTAACTTTTATCTCTCTCAAGCCTTTTTTATTAAAAACCTTTGACTTGACTAATCTCTTTCTAGTACCTACAGGCAACAAAACCATGAAGAGATGGACTAAGCAGAGATCTGATTATCTGAAATCCTTAAGTTTATGAAGTCTTACATAGTTGCATACAAACAAGCTTATGAATAAATATTTTATAAACATGCTTATGTGTGTGTGATGTATGGGTATGTGCCATATATATGCACGTGCACTGAAGCATGGGTAAGAATGTATTTTGATGTTTATAGGTCTTTATGCTTATGCTTATGCATGTGTGATTCCATGTAGATGTGAAGATATGCATATATCTATATGTGTCTAAATAAGTTCCTTCTCTTGTAAGCTTATGCTTATCTACCCAAATTTTTTTATGCTGCTAAATGTTTATGCACAGTTAAGTTTATGTAAATGTCTATGTAAATAGATAAGTATGTCTGTTTATTTGTTAGGAGGTTCAATGCCTACTTGTGAGTTCAAGGAACCCTATGAGTTTGCATAAATATAATTGCAGGAACCCTAAGCAATTGCATAAATATAATTACGAGAGCCCTAAGTGTTTACATATACATAACTACAGGAATCCTTAGTGTTTTCCTATATATATAATTGCAGGAACCCGTAGTGTATGTGTTGATTCAACCCTATGTATGTGCTGACAATTATGAGTATACCTATTAATATTACATCGAAAAAAATATCCTACCCTATTATAACTTATGTGGTCATTCACCTTCGAATATTACCTTAAAAGGGATCCTTTATCCTAAGTATTTATTTATAACCATGTGTATATGTGTGTTTATAAGCCTTTTATTTACTTCATGTTAAGCTATGTTATAATTAAATAGCTATTAAATAATTATTAAATAACTATTAAAAAGCTATTAAATAACTATTAAATATTTATAATAAATAACTAAATAACTAACTAAAGAACTATAAAATAACTATTAAATGTATGATTCATATACGTTCAATAACCATTAAATAACTAAATGTAATAACTAATAGTTCTTTTATTATTAAATAGCTACATAATATAATAAATGTATGATTCTTATACATTTTATGATTAAATTATACAATATACGTGTGAGGATTAAATTGTTAATAAAGATAATTTTACATGTGCATGAACAGTATGTCTGAATTTTAGTATGCATGTGCATATATTGTTGTGTGTGTTAGTTAAAGTAGAATGCATGCACGTGTATGAATCTATATGTATGTATATATATAAGTAATATGTGAAATTTTTGTTTCCTAATGTTACTTTTGCAGGTACGGTTCCGAGAAAGAGAGAGAGAGAGAGAGAAGTTTTTTCTTCTTCTTCGCCTCCACCTCCTCCCTATTCTAGCTTCCGGTAGATACGATGATAGGGTGCTGCAGAAACGGAGGAGGAGAGAGAAAGAGGGAGAGAGGGAGAGAGAGACCTTTCTCCTCCTCCCGGCTACTACTGCAGAGCACGGAGGTATTGTCATGATGGTTAAAATTGGCTTTGGAGGTCTGTTGCAGTTGCGATCATTTTACCAATGCTTATGGAGCCATATTTCGCTCAAAATGCCCAAGCTGCAACGAACAGGCAGGCTACAACTACAAAGAAACAACCAGAAGAAGACTACAACTACAAAGAAACAACCAGAAGAAGACAAGTCATTGAGTGCTTATGAAGCAAAACTTCTTGCAAAATATAGAAGGAAAGAGGTGATGAAGGAAGCAATGGCAAAACAGAGGGCAAGGGCTGCTCCCACTCAAAAGTCTCCTGATGCTGCACCACAATCGATGCTAGAGGCACCCGCTGCATCTGTTGTTGCCTCTGATGTATCAGAAGTTATTGTTAGCAAAGTTGCTAAACCAGCTACACATACTGACACCGACGTGCAAGAGAGAGAGAGAGAGACAGAGAGAGAGAGAGACAGAGAGAGAGAGAGAGGTGTTTCAATTTGTAGCAGCTTCTATAAAGAAACCTCTAGCATGTTGCGTTGCTATAGAAAGAGATAGAAATTATCTAGTACTGCACACATATAAAGCATGGAGATGGAGATTGTCAGCTGATGCGCTAAGGCAAAATGAATGAGAGAGAGAGAGAGAAAAATGGTTGTTCAAAACCCAAACTACGTTGTGCATTCCCTCTCATTTGTACAGATCATGAGAGCTTCCTGCTTTGGAGGTAAACCAAATTGTAGTCATGGTTGCTCATAAGGATGGGTGCAAACCGTGTCCAACCATATGTATGAATTAGTGCTGCTCATGATACAGAAACTTAGGCTACCCCATCAGCTGCTGCAGCTGAGAGAGAGAAAAAAGGGCAGTTGATTTGTTCCCCTTTTTCGGGTGCTATCGGTGAATTTTGTGGCAGACAAACACAGATGGAGTGGACATAATGTCTATATCCTTGTGTGGAAGCTTTGTACCTTTGTAGGAAGATCCACTTGCAGTAGGCTCATTTGGCACACTTAACATCGGCGTATTGTCACTTGCGCTACAGGAAATTGTGGTCCAAGCCCAGGATCAATTCTAAATAACATCCCTTGGAATTCTCATAGTTGCCGCTAGTACTATTGATCAGAATTTCATTATCGCGGTTAAGCTTGGGAATGGAGAAATATATTTTGGGCAATCTCTGTATACAGGTGATCGCGCCATTCTAGTGCAGACACCTCTCATTTCCTAAGGCTTCTACCACGAGGAATATTTTCGAATAGAGAATGTGGAAGGAAACATTGTGGTCTCTCAAGAGAGTAGTGAACAGAAAGGTCGATTGACAACTACCGTTGTCGTGACTATCGGAGAGCTAGGAGAGATTATGGTGCAGCAAAAACAACTGGAGAGAACACCTCTAAGCGATGAGCATCAGAAAGCAGCTATAGGCATCTGAGGCTTTCGGGTGCTCTAGGTCACGACAGAGAACGTATGCGGCATAACAGTGATTAGAAGAGCCACTGATGGTTTTTAGCAGAGCAAAACATCAATCCTGCTATGTAAATGCTATGTAAAGAGAGAAAGAGAGAAAAGAGGAAAGCCTTCCCCCCCCTCCACCCGATGGCTGCACAGGCAAAAAGAGGGACACAAAGAGAGAGAGAGAGAGAGAGAGAGAGAGAGAGAGAGAGAGAGAGAGGAGGGAGAGACAAGTCCTCCTCGGTTGTAGGATCGCATGGAGCAGATGGCGAGAGAGAGAGAGAGTATGAATTAATTTGTAGTTAATTAAATTATTTTATAGTTAATTAATTTTATAAATAGTAAATAGATCTATATTTTTAGTTATATGTCTACATAAACGTAATAAAAGTAAATATGGTATAAATATGAAAATGAATGAGTTTATGTGCATGTGCATGTGTGTGCATGAATGCATGTTTATATAGTGTATGTGCATGATTAAGAAATGCATAAGTAAATGCATTTAAACTTCATCAGTAGTGCATATGATGTCTTTAAGGCTCTAATTTTTCATTCTCTCTCTTCACTAGCCCCACTTACATTTAGTAGCATATCATTGGTGTAATCCATGATGTGCACCATCTATGTCATGTATGGATGTGCACATTAAAACAAGTTTAGATATAGAAATGAGTTCTACATTTTATCTATTGCTATTGCTATATTGGATGTTTTTGCAGAGTTTTTATTGGTAACTTTCATATGAAATAATGATGTAAACACATGGAAGCAATTGTGAACAATGGAATGGTAGATTATTGCACCAATAACTTGTGAGATTTCCATGGAAACTACTGAGGTTCTTTGGGATACTTTTCTTCCATCCTACCTTGAGTGAAAATTGGGGGTACCAATGAGACTTCACAAGATGTCCTCTTCATCAAAATCAAGTTTGACAAAGCTTACCATCACCTTGAGTGGGAATTCCTTCTTCACTCCCTTGAAGCTATTGATTATGGCTCTAAATTGATCAATATGATCTCAACACGTATGGGAAATGCCTCAACTAATACACCACACATTTGTCTATGGATAGCCATGTTTATCTCATGAAATGAAGTTCTCAATTCAAAGTTACATCGGTTCCCGTGTCAAACATCAAAGTTTGAGCCTCATATTATGTGATCCAACATATCAAAATTTAGAGGCTCAAACCTAAGGTCGAGCCTCACATCACGTGAGCCAAGAATCTGAAATTTGATATGATTCTAATGCTCAAACCTGAGAGGCTCAAACATGAGAGGCTCGAACTTAAGTTTGCGCCTCATATCATGTGTACCCAACAATCCTAAACTTTATATGATTTAGAGGTTTGGACATGAGAGGCTCGAACTTAAGTTTGAGCCTCATATCATGTGACCCAACAATCCTAAACTTTATATGATTTAGAGGTTCGAACCTGAGAGGCTCGAACTTAAGTTCGAGTGTCATAGCATGTGATCCAACATATCAAAATTAAAAGTCTCGAACTTAAGTTTGAGACTTATATCACGTTAGCCAACAATCCGAAATTTGATATGATTCTAAGGCTCAAACTTGAGAGGCTCAAAGCTTAGAGACTCGAACTTAAGTTCGAGCCTCATATCATGTGACCCAACAATCCTAAACTTTATATGATTTAGAGGTTCGAGTGAGGCTCCAACTTAAGTTCGAGCCTTATATCAATTCCAAGCTTGATATGATTTAGATGTTGGAAAAGCTAAGAGGCTCGAACTTAAGTTCGACTTTCATATCATGTGACTCAATAAACTAACTGTTGATATGATTCAAAGGCTCAAACTTAAGTTCGAGCCTCATATTATGTGACTCAAAATTAAAAAAACTCAAACTTAAGTTTGGAGCCTCATATTATGTGTCACAACAAACTCAAACTATATAGTTTACAAGCTTGACCCTGAGAGGTTCCAACTTAAGAGGCTCAAACTTAATTAGATAGGTTCGATTCAAAGTTACTCTCTTGCATCCAAAAGAGCTAAGAGACTCGAACTCAAGTTTGAGCCTCTAAATCATATCAAGTTTGGGATTGTTGGTCACATGATATGAGGCTCGGACGTAAGCTCAAGCCTCTCACGTTCTCCAGCAAAAAGACTAGTATTTTTAATTCAAATCTTCTTGCATCTACAAGAGCTATGCCTCTGAATCATATCAAGTTTAATCTGTTGGGGTACATGATATGAAGCTCAAACTCTTTTAGCTTTTCTGAAAGATGGTGGAACTTAACTTTGAGCCTGTGGAAGATGAACAAAAGATGCCAAATCTTAAGTTTGAGCCTTTTAATTCTTGCAAGTGATATCCATCTCGAATTTAAAGTTCGAGCCTTTGAATCAGATCAAGTTTGAGTATTCACATGATATGAGGCTCGAACTTAATTTTAAGCCTTTGAATCATATCAAGTTTCAGTCTCTTTATATCAAGTTTCAAAGTTACTCACTTGCATCCAAAAGAACGAAGAGGCTCAAACTTCTCAATCATATCAAGTTTGGGATTGTTGGTCACATGATATGAGGCTCGGATTTAAGTTCGAGCCTCTCAGGTTCTCCAACAAAAGACTAGTGTTTTTAACTCAAATCTTCTTGCATCTACAAGAGCTAAGCCTCTGAATCATATCAAGTTGAGTATCTTGGGTTACATGATATGAAACTCAAATTGTCTTAGCTTTTCAAAAAGATGTTGGAACTTAACTTCAAGCCTCTGAAAGATGAACAAAAGATGCTCGATCTTAAGTTCAAGCATTTTAATTCTTGCAAGCGATATCCAGCTCGAACTTAAAGTTGGAGCCTTTGAATCATATCAAGTTTGAGTATTCACATGATATGAGGCTCAAACTTAAGTTTGAGCCTTTGAATCATATCAAGTCTTAGTCTCTTTATATCAAGTTTCAAAGTTACTCTCTTGCATCCAAAAGAACTGAGATAGTTCAACCCTCTAAATAATATCAAGTTTGGGATTCTTGGTCACATGATATGAGGCTCGAACTTAAGTTCGAGCCTCTTAGATTCTTTAGCAAAAAGATTGGTATTTTTAACTCAAATCTTCCTGCATCTCAAGAGCTAAGCCTCTGAATCATATCAAGATGGCCAAAAGATGCTTGATCTTAAGTTCGAGCCTTTTAACACTTGGAAGCGATATCCAGCTCAAAATTAAGTTTGAGCCTTTGAATGATACCAAGTTTGAGTATTCACATGATATGAGGCTCGAACTTAAGTTGGAGCCTTTGAATCATATCAAATCCTAGTCTCTTTTTACATGATATGAGGCTTGAAATTAAGTTCAATCCTCTAACTTTTCCAGCAAAAAGGATACTATTTTTAATTCAAATCTGTTTTCAAATTTGAAGAAAATATGCTTGAACTTAAGTTCGAGCCTCTCAATATGATGTGAGGTTCAAACTTAAGTTTCAACCTTTAAATTTTGATATCGTTGTAATATGAGGCTCAAACCTAAGTTCGACCCTCTAAATTTTGAGATTCTTGTCTCACTTAATATGAGGCTAGAACTTAAGTTTGAACTTTTGAATCATATCAAATCTCAATCTGTTGAGTTACATGATATCAGGCTCGAACTTAAGTTTGAGCCTCTCTGCTTTCCAATGAAAATAATATTTTTTAACTCAAATCTATTTTGAAATTTGAACAAAAGATGCTCGAACTTAAGTTTGAACTCTAAATCATATCAAGTTGAGTTTGTTTGGGGTACATGATATGAAGCTCAAACTCTTTCAACTTTTCCAAAAGATGCTAAAATTTAAGTTCGGGCCTTTGAAAGATAAATAAAAGATGCTCGATCTTAAGTTCGAGCCTTTTAAGACTTGCAAGCGATATCCAGCTCCACTTAAGTTTGAGCCTTTGAATCACATCAAGTTTGATTATTCACATGAGATGAGGCTCAAACTCAAGTTCGAGCCTTTGAATCATATCAAGTCTCAGTCTCTTTATATCAAGTTTCAAAGTTACTCTCTTGCATCCAAAAGAACTAAGATGCTCGAACTCAAGATCAAGCCTCTGAATCATATCAAGTTTGGGATTGTTGGTCACATGATATGAGGTTCGAAATTAAGTTCGAGCCTCTCAGGTTCTCTCACAAAAAGACTAGTATTTTTAACTCAAATCTTCTTGCATCTACAAGAGTTAAGCCTTTGATAAGTTGAGTCTGTCGGGCTACATGATATGAAGCTCAAACTCTTTTAGCTTTTCAAAAAGATTCTAGAACTTAAGTTCGAGCCGCTAAAAGATGAACAAAAGATGCTTGATCTTAAGTTCGAGCTTTTTAACTCTTGGGAGCGATATCCGGCTCAAACAAAAGTTCGATCCTTTGACTCATATCAAGTTTGAGTATTCACATAATATGAGGCTTGAACTTAAGTTCAAGCCTTTGAATCATATCAAGTCTCTATCTCTTTATCTACATGATATGAGGCTTGAACTTAAGTTCGAGCCTCTAACAATTCCAACAAAAAGGATACTATTTGTAATTCAAATCTATTTTGAAATTTGAACAAAATATGCTCGAACTTAAGTTCAAGCCTCTAAATATGATATGAGGCTCACACATAAGTTCGAGCCTCTAAATTTTGATCATTTTTTAATACGAGGCATGAACTTAAGTTCGAGCTTTTGAATCATATCAAGCGCTCTGTTGAGTAACACAATATGAGGCTCGAACTTAAGTTTGAGCCTCTTAGCTTTTCCTACGAAAAGAAGAGTAATTTTCACTCAAACCTAGTTTTAAATTTGAACAAAAGACACTCCAACTTAAGCTCCAGCCTATTAAGTTGAAAAATCTCTTCACATGATATGAGGCTTGAACTTAAGCTCGAGCCTTTGAATATGATATGAGGGTCGAGCTTAAGTTTGAGCCTCTGAATTTCTGTGTCACTTAATATGAGGTTTGAACTTAAGTTCCAGCTTTTGAATCATATCAAGTCTCAATATGTTGAGTTACATGATATGAGGCTCCAACTTAAGTTTTGGTATCTAAGCTTTCCCACCGAACAGAATTTAACTCAAATCCATTTTGAAATTTGAACAAAAGATGCTCAAACTTAAATTCAAGCTTGTTAAATTGAATAGTCCCTTCACATCATATGAGGCTCAAACTTAAATTGGAGCCTCTGAATTTTGAGTTTGTTTTGTCACTTAATATGAGGCTCGAACTTAAGTTCAAGCTTTTAATTCATATCAAGTCTCAATCTGTTCAGTTACATGATATCAAGCTCGAACTTAAGTTTGAGCCTCTCAACTTTCCAGTGAAAAGAATATTTTTAACTCAACTCTATTCTGAAATTTAAACAAAAGATGCTCAAACTTAAGCTCGAGCCTATTAAGTTGAACACTCTCGTATACACACACACACACACACACACACACACACACACATATATATATATATATATATATATATATATATATATATATATATATATATATATATATATATATATGCATGCACACATACACAGGTGCAAAAGGAGGTATGCACACATACACAGGTGCAAAAGGAGGCATAGCTTGACATTGCAGCATAGCTTGATATTCGAGCACCTATGCAAAAATTATTGTGTATGTGTGCATATATATATATATATATATATATATATATATATATATATATATATATATATATATATATATATATATATATATATATATATATATATATATATATATATATATATATATATATATATATATATATATATATATATATGCACACATACACAGGTGCAAAAGGAGGCATAGCTTGATATTGGAGCACCTGTGCAAAAATTACGAGCTCTGCTACTTTGAGGAGTTCCAAATCTAAGTGAAGTATCTTTGCGACCTAATACACCACACATTTGTCTATGGGAAGCCATCCTTAGCACGCGAAATGAACTCATCAATTCAAAGTTATTGTCTTGCATAAGAAAACTAAGAGGCTCGAACTCAAGTTCGAGCCTCTTAATCATATCAAGTTTGGGATTTATGGTCAAATGATATGAGGCTCAGACTTAAGCTCGAGCTTCTTAGGTTCTTCAACAAAAAGAGTAGTATTTTTAACTCAAATCTTCTTGCATCTACAAGAGCTAAGCTAGTGGATCATATCAAGTTGAGTCTGTTTGGGTACATGATATGAAGCTCAAACTCTTTCAGCTTTTCCAAAAGATACTGGAACTTAAGTTTGAACCTCTTAACCATGAACAAAAGATGCTCGATCTTAAGTTTCAGCCTTCTAACTCTTGCAAGCGATATCTAGCTCAAACTTAATCTTGAGCCTTAGAATCATATCAAGTTTGAGTATTCACATGATATGAGGCTCGAACTTAAGTTTGAGTCTTTGAATCATATCAAGTCTTAGTCTCTTTATATCAAGTTTCAAAGTTACTCTTTCACATCCAAAAGAACTAAGAGGCTCGAACTCAAGTTTGAGCCTCTAAATCAAATCAAGTTTGGGATTGTTGTTCACATGATATGAGGCTCGAACTTAAGTTGGAGCCTCTTAGGTTCGCCGACAAAAACACTAGTATTATTAACTCAAATTTTCTTGTATCTACAAGAGCTAAGCCTCTGAATAATATCAAGTTGATTTTGTTGGGGTACATGATATGAAGCTCAAACTCTTCAGCTTTTCCTAAAGATGTTTGAACTTAAGTTCAAGCCTCTAAAAGATGAACAAAGGATGGTGGATCTTAATTTTGAGCCTTTGAACAATGCAAGTGATATTGAGTTCGAACTTAAGTTGGAGCCTTTGAATCATATGAAGTTTGAGTATTCACATGACATGAGGCTCAAACTTTTTTGAATCATATCAAGTCTCAGTCTCTGTATTTACATTATATGAGGATTGAACTTAAGTTCGAGCCTCTTAACTTTTCCAGTGAAAAGGATACTATTTTTAATTCAAATCTATTTTGAAATTTGAACAAAATATGCTTGAGCTTAAGTGCGAGCCTTTAAATATGATATGAGGCTCAAACTTAAGTTTGAGCCTCTAAATTTTGAACTTGTTGTAATATGAGGCTCGAGCTTAAGTTCGAGCTTTTGAATCATGTCAAGTGCCCTATTGACTAAAATGATATAAGGCTCGAACTTAAGTTTGAGCCTCTCAAATTTTCCAGCAAAAAGAAGAGTATTTTTAACTCAAATCTATTTTGAAATTTGAACAAAAGACACTTGAACTTAAGTTGGAGCCTATTAAGTTGAACAATCTCTTCACTATGAGGCTCGAACTTAAGTTTGAGCCTTTGAATATGATATGAGGATCCAACTTAAGTTTGAGCCTCTGAATTTAGGGTTTGTTGTGTCACTTAATATGAGGCTCGAACTTGAGCTTGAGCTTTTGAATCATATCAAGTCTCAATCTGTTGAGTTACATGGTATGAGGCTCGAACTTAAGTTTCAGTCTCTTACCTCTTCTAGTGAAAAGAAGAGTATTTTTAATTCAAATCTATTTTGAAATTTGAAAAAAAGATGCTCGAACTTAAGTTCGAGCACGTTAAGTTGAAAAGTTTCTCTACATCATATGAGGCTCGAACTTAAGTTCGAACCTCTGAATTTTGAGTTTGCCACTTAATATGAGGCTCGAACTTAAGTTCGAGCTTTTGAATCATATCAAGTCTTAGTCTGTTGAATTACATGATATCACACTCGAACTTAAGTTTGAGCCTCTCAGCTTTTCACTGAAAAGAAGAGTATTTTTAACTCAAATCTATTTTGAAATGAACAAAAGATGCTCGAACTTAAGTTCGAGCCTATGAAGTTGAATGCTCTCATACATCCAAAAGAACTAAGTTAAGGTGGAACTTAAGTTTGGATGTCCATTCAAGTTGGACTTTAAGATTCAATCCTCGTTGTACTTAGAGTGAGAGAGATTATAACTTAAGTTTGAATCTCTATTCAACTTCAAGTCAGTGAAGCTGAAACTTAAGTTAGATGTCTAGTCAAGTTGGAGTTTAAGATTGAATTTTAGTTGAACTTAGAGTCGATGAGGCTCAAACTTAAGTTTGAGCCTGTATTCAATGTGCAGTTTGAAAGGATTGAACTTAAGTTTGAGCCTCTATTCAAGTTGGAATCTAAGAAGCTCAAACTTCATTTTGAGCCTTTAATCAAGTTCAAATTTCAAAATTTGAAACTTAAGTTTTAGAGGATTGAACTTGAGTTTGAGTTTCAATTTAACTTGGAAAGAGAGAGAGTCGGAGCCTGTATTCAAATTGGAGTCAAAATTAAGTTTGAGCCTATTCAACTTTGAGTAACATAAGCTCAAATTCAAATTGCAACCTCTACTCAAGTAGAAGTAAGTGAAGGAAGAACTTTTGTGTGTACTGTGCACACAAAAATACACACACACAAAGCTATACATAGCAGCATGATGTCTAATTATATTTCAAAATTGAATGATAATGTCTAGCATGTTCATTCAGGTGCTTCAAATCACATGAACAGTCATGCGCAATGGTTTAGTACTTTGTAGAAATTGCCAAGTCCTGGATATGTTGAAACAAGGGATGACACATCACACCCTATCGAGCATACAGTAAACATAGCATTGTCTATGGAGGACAGGAAGGTAAAATACTTTATTGATGTGCTACATGTTCCAAATATTACAAAGAATCTGGTTTCTGTTGCACAAATGGTTGACCAAGGATTACAAGTAAGGTTCAATGCCGATGGGTTATATGTAGAAGAGTACATACAGGATGGAAGATTGATTGCCAAAGGAAACAAGGTGGGTAGGATGTTCACTTTAAATGTGGAAATTCTTGAAATGAATGTAGCCATGTTTGCAAAAGGTGTAGGAGTTATTGATGATACAAAGATCTGGTAGAAAGGAATTGGACATGCAAATCTACAAAGGCTGAGATTGATGCAATCAAAGGGGATTGTCCATGCACTACTTAATTTCAAGGTTGTAGACATGCAAAAGGTATGTGCAGCATGTCAATTTGGTAAACAGTCAAGATCATCATTTCTGCATGACAAGCATGTTAGTGAGAATGTGCTAGAAATAGTACATACATATGTTTGGGGCCCTACAAAGACCACATCTATGGGTGGTTGCAGGTTTCATGTTACTTTCATTGATGACCATACATGGAAAATGTCGGTATATTTCATGAAAGAGAATAGTGAGGTATTCACTCACTTCCAGAGCTATGGTGGAAACGAGAACATGGAAGTATATTAAGACATTAAGATCTGATGGAGGAGATGAATACATGTCAAATGAGTTCAATAATTTTCTAAAAAGTCCTCGAATTCAACAACAGTTTTCATGCAGGTACGCACCACAATAGAATGCCATTGCTAAACGCAAAAATAGACATATTATAGAAATACCAAGAGCTTTGATGGTTGAGAAGAATATGCCTCATTGTTATTGGGCAAAAGCTGTGCATATAGCTGTATACATCATGAATAGAACTCCAACTACTGCGATACATCAAGTTACACCTGAAGAGAAGTTCACAGGTAAAAAGCCAAACTTATCACATATGAAAGTTTTTTACTATATTGCATATATGTACATGTTCCAGATGGGTTGAGGATGGAGCTTGATCCAAAAGGAGAAAAATGTGTCTTCATTGCATACTTCCTTGAGCAAAAGGGATATAAATCTTATAACCCACTCACATGATAGGTGAAGGTGAGCAGAGATGTGGTATTTTATGAAATTTCAAGCTTCTATGCAGATGCCAAAAAAGGACTGAATCTTGAACCAAATGATAAAGAAAATGATGAAAAATCAAGTGCAAATTCTCAAGTTTTGAGTGGATCGGATGCATCACTAAGCAATATTTCCAACTCAAATACATGGAGTGGAAGATTGCATGGAAATTTCAGCCCAGCAAATTCATCAAGTACATCCTAGAAAGGTAAAGAAAAACTTTCTACTGGTAGTAAAACATGTGCAAGTTTTGAAGATGTTGATGGAGATTCAAGCAGTTCAAAAAAAGAGTATTGAAGAGGGACTTGGATTTCCCTCTATGGCTTCAGGAGTAAGAAAGGCACATGCAGATGATATAAGAAGAAGTGACCCAAGACTAAGAAGATCTAGGAGGATGCGGAGTTCAGTGCAATGATTGACATATGATAGTTACATGGTTCATCATTGTGCCTACATGACAAAGGTAATACAAGATGTTGAACCCCCTTGTTTTGAAGATGCAATTGGAAATGCAGATTGGAAAAAAGCTATGGATGAGGATATGGTTGCGCTTTATGGAAATGATACATGGAAACTAGTTCCATTGCCACAAGGGAAGAAGCCCATAGGCTGCAAGTGGGTTTACAAGGTAAAGAACAATGTTGATGGTAGCATAAGCAGATATAAAGCATGACTGGTAGCGAAAAGGATATGCATAAATGTATAGCATTCCTTCTGAAGAAAAATTCATCCTTGTAGCTAAAATGTATAATGTCAGAACACTTGTTGCATCAACTACAACAAAAGGATGGACTTTGCATCAGATGGATGTGAAGAATTCTTTCTTACATGGTGAGTTACATGAAGAACTATACATGGACCAACCACAAGAATATGAAGATTCAAAGCATCTAAAATATGCTTTTAAGTTGCAAAAGGCTTTGCATGGGCTGAAGCAAGCTCCTTGTGCATGGCATGCAAGGATTGTTGATTACTTGACCACCATTGGATTTTCTATGTGTGATGCATATCATTCACTATATGAAAGGTAGGGTGATGATGGCATCCCCATTGTAGCTATTTATGTTGATGACTTGATTATAGGTGGTGATAATGAAGAAAGAATTAAAGAGGTAAAGCAAATTTTTATGCAGGAATTGGACATGAAAGATCTTGATGTGCTACGCTATTTCTTGGGAATTGAGTTTATACATGAAGAAACAGGTATATGGATGTTGTAAAGGCAATATGCCTTCAATATGCTACAAAATTATGGTATGGCTGGTTTTAAGCCAATTTCTATGTCATTAGATTAGAATTTGAAGTTAGATACTACATTAAGTGAAGCATTGGAAAATGCTACTATATATAGGAAAATTGTGGGAAGTCTGATATATCTCACAATTACAAGGCATGATCTTAGCTACATTGCTGGACTTGAAAGTCAATTTATGTAGGTTCCTATGAAGACATATTTAGATTCTTTGAGGTGCACTCTACGTTATGTGAGTGCTACTTTGGATTATGTGTTGTTTTATGAAGCTTGTGTAAATTTGCAGGTTCATGGATGTTGTAATAAAGTAAGTCTATGATCTAAGGGTCTGACTGGTTGAGACATAACTGATGTTTATGGCCAAAGATCTCGAGACTAGACTTAAGAATAAGTTCATGTGCTCTCTTAAACAACTAATCCACTTAGCCTAGTGGTTAAGTCTCAAGGCTGTGAAGGAAGAGGTCTTGGGTTCAATCCCCATGGGGAACATGGGAAGAGAGTTTAGGCCAAGAAGCTCTAGAGCCTTCTAACTCAAGTTAACACACTCAAGTTGGTGTGAGTTAACTTGATTCTTGAGAGACTAAACTCTAGAAGAAGGTACTAAAGCAGTGGACAAGATCACTCCATCCATTAGTGGACTCTAGTGGAAGGTATGAAAGGAGTGGAAGATATTGCACATGCACTTGTGGACTCAAGTTACATTTGTGGTCCTCGTTGATTTGAGCAGATATATATACAGGCATAAGGTTGGGAGGAGAGTCATGTCTCTAGCACATGGCGGTCGTAATCCTTAGGTTGTTACATTGAGAGATTGGTATCAGAGCCAGGTTTTCATGGTGACCTTGTTGGCTCCTCATCTTTATTAATCACTCATGGAGTCTTTGTAGGATTCATTATCTTCTTCCCAAGCTGGACCTTCTATGGAAAGCTTGACATTTTGTCATCTTCTTTACGATTATGAGATGATCTTTTGATCATTTATCTTCAATTTCATGCATCCCATTTTCGGTCATGGGTGTGCAAAGATTATAGAGGTTGTGGAGGCGGAATCAAACCAAAGCCTACATGTTTATGCAAAAGCTTGTTAAAGCTTTAAACCAAAAAGAAGGAGCCTGTTCATCATCTGATCTAGAGCAGAAGTCGATCACGTGACCTAATGATGTAGGGGACTTCTTCTAGTCCAAGTAGGTAGAACCACAACATGCCATCAATTTAGCAGAAGTATAAAAAATCCTTATTTTCCATGTTGTAGAAGCTTCCAGATCACGCCAAAACGAGATAATAAGGAAGAATGGTCGCGTGCGTGGCTTGAACCCCTACTGTTCAGAAGTATACTTGTTGCTCTATCCACGAGCGTAATCACATCAGGTTGAGGATTAAGTACACCAGCTATATTATAGCTTCATAAGGAGGAGCAGATGAAGATCAACAAAGATCAAAAGAGGGATAGTATCTGCAACAATTCATAAGCTGGTTTCGAACCCTTAACGTCCCGAAAGGAGAATTTTGCTCTATCCAATATAGCGGAACCGTTTATGATTGCTTTGTTTATACATATATATTTATATTGATGCCCAAAGCCCCATCAACAGACAAAAGAAAGAAAAAGGAACGCGTCATAGCCATTGCTCAAGTGGGTTTTGATCCCAAATTCTAAACAACCTGATTGACACTCAACCATTAGACTAGGATGATAATGTTGGTGTATTGTCTGCATATTATATTTATTGTAGTTTCTGCACATAATCCTTGCCTGATCCGAGCTTTGGAACCATCTCAAACCTGAAATCTCTAGAGTCCTCTGCAATTTCTTGAGTTTCCTGCTACATACCTTGGCCCAAACCAAATTCGAATCATCAATTTGACTCAACAAGCAACGTAAAGCAAACCAAAGTGAAATTATGGATTCCATTCCCGAAGGAGAAGCCACGTCATTATTCTAGCACTCTCTATTAGAATCCAGTTCACTTCAAAGCACAATCAGATCAGGGAAGTTTTCTTATGAATTTAGTGCATCATACCTTTGAATTTTATCACACACACCACTTACACTAGGGATCTAAGTAAGTTTGTTAACGGATTGTATGTGATGGAGGGGACTTTGAGCCACACTGTGTTGATAAGTAGTACTAGCGCTTTGATGTATGTTTCAGTTCCCATTTTAGCAACATCTTCATTCATGACTAGTCCACCAATAATATCACATGCATTGCGATACATCTACACGAACTATTTCAATTCCTATTTATGTGATTGATGCATGGAACCTAGTTACGATGGCTTTAAATTTTGATGTTGAGGGAACCACGTTGTGAGGGGACATCAGCAACACCTTAAACGAGAGGAATGATTGTGAAGGTAGGTTGTTGAGAGTAGAGCAAGGCCTTGGACATTTGTCCAATGTCCCAGTAGAAGTTGCAGAACTTCATCAATCTTTTGACAGAATTCAAAGTCACCTTAAGGCTATTTTGGACTTACTCCAAAAGCCTAACGATGTAGGTAGGGTTACTTTGGGTAGCCATATGGATACAATTGCAACTTCACCAATGTTCGTTTCGCTAGAGAAGGATCCGGATACATCCATCTCCCAAGTAGATTTATTTCCCCTAACTAGTAGCTTGAGTCCTCTTAGCTTGACGACTCCTACCGCTCCATTGTTTCCTAATACTTTGGGACAAGTAGTAGGTCAAATCCATCTAGTAGATCTTTCCTTGGGAAAAGATCTGCGTCCCCCTTACTTCTCGAGTGAAGATAAGGATAGGAATAAAGACACTCTTTTGACGTTCATAGAGAAGTGGCATGATGTCCATGTGCTTAAGAACATCCACTATAGCAATGGACATATCCAATTACAAGGATTTCATTGAACAACTACCTAGAATAACATATATCAATATTGAAGATAAATTTGGAAGTATATCAGGAGGAGCACAAGTATTGGATGAGCAAATTTCCAAAGAGCTCACTTGTATCTTTGGACATATACGCAAAATATTAGAGTCATTAGCATTGGATACCACCACAATTCTTGGATTCATTGAGAAAATCAAATTTGTCGATTTACATTATCAAACAATGAAGAGAAGAAAGTGAGTGAGAACCGACACAATTGAATAGAGAGAGAGAGAGACCAAAAATAGATACATGTGAATATGGGAGATCAAATATAATAATCTTTGTTTGCTCCCATATTCATCTATTCAATTCAGAGATGCAGCTCTTATGGGTGAAGGACAATATGGAATGATCCACAAACTCAGAATTACCAACTCAAGATTCATCAATGAGATCTTTGCTACAAAGTTATTCAAATTAAAGAAATGAAGGGAACAAAGCCATGAATGAAGCCACGTATCAGTCCACTTGGATTAGATAGGCATCATAGCAAAAGCTCATGTCTTATTTTTGAAATGTGGAATGGTGGTACCTTAGACATGTTGGAGGAAATAAAAAAAGAGTACTTAAATGTACCACAAAGTAGAAGTATTAAAGACACATTTGGAGATATAGTAATTGTGAAGATAAATATCGAGAAGCTGATCAATGGATTATTGTAGATAATATCATTTTTTACACATCTGTAATATTTCCCATAATAATATCCATGCAAGCAACATTTTGTTGCATTTTGAAGCTAAGCATGCTTATATAGGACTATATGATTTTGATAGATCAATGCATTTGCAACCAAAAAAAGTTTTCTAAAGCTACCTAATCTAGAAATATCGACTAGAAATGAGTGGAGTTGAAAGTACTCGTGGATTGCACATGAATGTATATCCAGTAGCCCTCCACCATTTAATGAAATTTAGGAGACCTATATGATTTAGATACTCCTGGTTTAAACTTTTGAAATACATAGATTTAAATAGTTATCCAATTGATAGAAATGGGATTTATAAGTTCAAATATGCTTTAGAACTAGCATGTGATAGAGATGTATCAAAAAGAGTAGACACACATGAACTACTTTGAGCATTCTCGAATCTAGTTTGGTATGGTTTATGTCACGGGGAAGGAGATAAGGAAGAGAGCTCACACACACACTCTCACTCTCAAGGAGAAGCACAGACACATATTGAGGCAAGGAAAGAATGATCTTCTTCTTCTTCTTCTATTACATAAAAGGAATATACAAGAATGACCTAAAAACAAGAATACAACAAGTGCAATATATAAAGACCAGTACATAAGGAAAAACCTAATGTCCGCGAATGAGTGAGCTGGCAAGAAACAAATGTGCCATCACTCTCGGTAGATAAATCTAATAAAGCTCAATAAAGTATCCCTGACATATACCGGTGTGACCACTATACATGTCAGAGAAACGAAAAACTGGTATGTGTCATCCTGGATCATCACATGTTGAGCTTGATATCTCAACACTCCCCCTCAAGCTCAACGCCATATCCTGTAATCCAAGCATCTTCCGAAACTTCTTCAACTTCTCAGCTCCAAGTGCTTTGGTGAAAATATCAGCAACCTGCTCATCTGTTCTCACATAAACAAGATCAATATCACCTGCTAATACCTTCTCTCTGATGAAGTGATAATGTACCTCGATATGCTTTGTTCTAGCATGGAACATAGGGTTCCGTGCTAACTGTATGCTACTAAGATTATCAGAATAGATAGTGATAGGATTTTGCACTTCCACACCTAAATCTGCAAGTAACATCTCCAGCCATGATGCCTCACATGCTGCCATTGCAGCACCTCTGTACTCAGCCTCTATACTCGACAAAGCAACAGTGGGTTGCTTCTTACTTCTCCATGTAATAGTTGCACCTCCAAGTGAGAAAAGAAAGCCACTAGTAGATCTTCTATCTGGAGTACTACCAGCCGAATCCATGAACCTGCAAATCTACACCACCCTCATAAAACAATGCATAATCCAAAGTAGCACTCACATAACGTAGAGTGCACCTCAGAGCATCCAAATGTGGCTTCCTGGGAACCAGCATAAACTGACTTTCAAGTCCAACAGTGTAGCTTAAATCAGGCCTTGTAATTGTAAGATATATAAGACTTCCCACAATTTCCCTGTACATAGTAGCATTTTCCAATGCTTCACCTGAAGTAGTATCCAATTTCAAATTCTCATCTAAAGGCATAGAAATTGGCTTACAATCAGCCATACCATACTTTTGCAGCATATTCAAGGCATATTGCCTTTGCGACATCCATATACCTGTTTCTGTATGTATAAACTTAATGCCCAAGAAATAGCGTAGCACACCAAGATCTTTCATGTCAAATTCCTACATAAGAAGTTTCTTTACCTCTTTGATGCTTTCTTCATTATCACCACCTACAATCAGATCATCAACATAAATAGCCACAATAGTGATGCCATCATCAGCATTCCTTGCATATAGTGAATGATCTGCATCACACATAGAAAACCCAATGCTGGTTAAGTAATCAGCAATCCTTGCATGCCATGCACGCGGAGCCTGCTTCAGCCCATACAAAGCCTTTTGCAACCTGCAAACATATTCTGGATGCTTTGAATCTTCATATCCTTGTGGCTGGTCCAAATATACTTCTTCCTGTAACTCACCATGTAGGAAAGCATTCTTCACATCCATCTGATGCAAAGTCCATCCTTTTGCTGTAGCTAATGCAATAAGTGTTCTGATAGTAGACATTTTAGCTACAAGGCTGAATGTTTCCTCATAATCAATGCCATATGTCTGTGCATAACCTTTAGCTACCAATCGTGCTTTATACCTGCTTATGCTACCATCAGCATTATGCTTTACCTTGTAAACCCATTTGCAGCCTATGGATTTCTTTCCTTGCAGCAATGGAACTAGCTTCCATGTATCATTTCCATAAAGTGTAGCCATCTCCTCATCCATAGCTTTTTCCCAATCTACTTTACCAATTGCATCTTCAAAACAAGAAGGTTCAGTATCTTGTATTACCTTTGTCATGTAGGCACAATGGCGAGCCATGTAACTATCATATGTCAATCGTTGCACTGAATTATGCATCCTCCCAGATCTTCTTGGTCCTAGGTCACTTCTTCTTGTATCATCTGCATGTGCCCTTCTTACTCCCCGAGTCTTCACAGAGGGCAATCCAAGTTCCTCATCAAGACTCTTTTTTGAACCGCTTGAATCTCCATCAACGTCTTCAAAACCTGCACCTGTCTTACTACCAGCAGAAAGCTTTTCTTTACCTTTCTTGGATGTATTTGATGAATTTGCTGGACTGAAATTTCCACGCAATCTTCCACTCCATGGATTTGAGTTGGAACTATTGCTTGGTGATGCATCCGGTCCACTCAAAACTTGAGATTCTGCACTAGATTTTTCACCATTTTCTTTGTCATTTGGTTCAAGATTCAGTCCTTCTTTGGCATCTGCATAGAAGCTTGACATTTCATCAAATACCACATCTCTGCTCACCTTCACGTGTCGTGTGAGTGGGTTATAACATTTGTACCCCTTTTGCTCAAGGGAATATCCAATGAAGATACATTTTTTCTGCTTTCGGATCAAGCTTCGTCCTCAACTCATCTGAAACATGTACATATGCAATACAGCCAAAAACTTTTAGATGTGATAAGTTTGGCTTTTTACCTGTAAACTTCTCTTCAGGTGTAACTTGATGTACAGGAGCAGTCGGAGTTCTATTCATGATGTATACAGCAGTATGCACAACTTCTACCCAATAACAATGAGGCATATTCTTCTCAGCCATCAAGGCTCTTGCTATTTCTGCAATATGTCTGTTTTTGCGTTCAGCAACACCATTCTGTTGTTGTGTGTACCTGCATGAAAACTGACGTCGAATTCCATGATTTTTTAGAAAACTGTTGAACTCATTTGACATGTATTCACCTCCTCCATCAGATCTTAATGTCTGAATGTACTTCCCTGTCTGCTTTTCCACCATAGCTTTAAAATTCTGGAAGTGAGTGAACACCTCGCTCTTCTCTTTCATGAAATATACCCATACTTTGCGTGTATGATCATCAATGAAGGTAACATAAAACGTGCAACCGCCCATAGACGTGGTCTTTGCTGGACCCCAAACATCTGTATGTACTACTTCTACTACATTCTCACTAACATGCTTGTCATGTGGAAATGATGCTCTTGACTGTTTACCAAATTGACATGCTGCACATACCTTTTGCATTTTTGCAACTTTGAAATTTGGTAGTCCATGGACAATCTCCTTTGACTGCATCATTTTCAGCCTTTGCAATTTGCATGTCCAATCCTTTTATGCCATATCTCTATATCTGCAATAACTCCTGCACCTTTTGCAAACATGGCTGCATTCATTTCAGGAATCTTCACATTTAAGGTGAACATCCTACCCACTTTGTTTCCTTTGGCAACCAGTCGTCCATCCTGCTTGTACTCTTCTACATATAATCCATCAGCATTCAACCTGACTTGTAATCCCTGGTCAACCATTTGTCCAACAGAAACCAGATTCTTCGTTATATTTGGAACATGCAGCACATTAGCGAGATGTTTTACCTTTCCGTCCTTCATAGACAATGTTATGTTTCTTGTATGCTCAATAGGATGCGATGTATCATAACCTGTTTCAACATATCCAGGAATTGGCATTTTTTGCAAACTACTAAACCATTCTGCATGACTGGTCATGTGATTTGAAGCACTTGAATCAACATACCAGACATTATCATTCGATTTTGAAACACCAGCAGACATCGTATTCATCATGTGATGTTGAACCATAAACAGCTTCTCAGAATCATCTGCACTTGTGGATGCATAGTTGTTTTGCTGCCTTCTGTTATTTTGTGGCTTTAACCTGCAATCACATTCAAAGTGTCTAGGTTTACCACAATTCTAGCATCCTTTACTATCATTACCTGAATCATTTCTTTGGAAATTTCTGCGACCTCTTTGGCTCCCCCTGCCTCGAAACTGTCCTCTTCCTCCTCCATGATTCTATTGTTGACCTTGGTCTTTGTTACTGTTTCCTCTTCCACTTCCAAAACCTCTACCTCTGCCTCTTCCTCTGCCAGAGTAGAATACCTGCTCAGAACTGGGCTTTCCTTGGGAGTTTGAGTCCTCACCAAGATTCTTTTCTTCAATAATCAGCATAGATACCAAATCAGCAAAATTCGGAATATTTTCCCTGGTCTGTATAGAAGTTCTGAACTGCTTATATGCAGCTCTTAAACCACGAAGGCAGACTTCCACCTTCTCATCATCATCTACATTCACGCCAATAGATGCAAGTGACTCACATATGCTTTTGATTTTTAGAGTGTAGTCACTTACCGACATGCTCTTTTTCTCCAATGTATGCAGCTCGTTCTTGAGTTGCAGTTTTTGTGCCTTTGTATTGGTCTCGTACAAAGTGACCAAACTGTTCCAAGCCTCTTTTGGAGTCTTGGCATCCTGTATGTGTCCAATCATGCTATCCTATGTGCTAACAGATAGCCAATACATTACCTTTCGTGCTCCTTGATTCCATTCCTCATATGCTCTTAACTGTTCTGCAGTCCGATTCCTTTCTGGTAACTGCAGAGCATTTTCATTCTCTCCTTTGATGTACTTCCAGTAGCCTTTTCCCATCAGGAAATTCTTCATTCTGAATCTCCAAGCATGGAAGTTGTTCTTGTCCAGCTTATCGCTCATAAGCTGACTCATTCCATCTGTGTTTGCCATTTCTGCAACAATTCACAACACCGCAACACACTACAAGCAGCACTTCTGCTTGAACACTGTCGCACTATGACGTGACAGTTTGATCTCAGAAAAACACAGTTTTCGTATATCAACAGTATACGGAATCGCTTGAAATTCTGGATCTGGAATATATGAGTGTTGCCGAACACAAGACAAGTTATAGTTTCTGAAACTGACCTGGTTTTTTTATGGGCCCCACCTTGCGGGCTCGAAACGGAGGTCGAGATGGCTCCGAAACTTCGATCTTCTACCTTCACGGAGATTTTTGTAGCAAACGGAGGCCGTTTGTGAAATCGTGTTTTCTCCACGCCTTGCCGCGTAGTCTTCACCGTCGCCTTCTCCACGAGCTCTCTACAACCACGCTGGCTCTGATACCATGTCACGAGGAAGGAGATAAGGAAGAGAGCTCACACACACACTCTCACTCTCAAGGAGAAGCACATACACAGATTGAGCCAAGGAAAGAATGATCTTCTTCTTCTTCTTCTATTACATAAAAGGAATGTACAAGAATGACCTAAAAACAAGAATACAACAAGTGCAATATATAAAGATCAGTACATAAGGAAAAACCTAATGTCCGTGAATGAGTGAGCTGGCAAGAAACGAATGTGCCATCACTCTCGGTAGATAAATCTAATAAAGCTCAATAAAGTATCCCTCACATATACCGGCGTGACCACTATATATGTCAGAGAAACAAAAAACTGGTACGTGTCATCCTAGATCATCACATGTTGAGCTTGATATCTCAACATTTTAAAGATATCCATTAGAGATGGACTAAGACCATATTGAAAACAATGTGTAGTCATTTGAACTATTTGGATTAAATGATATGGATTCATTTGAATTAAGTGGAGTAAATGATGAGGATTCATTTGAATTGTGTGGAATAAATGATGTGGATTCATTTGAAATAAATGATGTGGTTATGTGGGTTCATTTGAGTTCAATAGATTAAATGATGTGGATATATTTGAGCTCTATGGACTCATTTGAATTCAGTGGATTAAATTATGTGGATTCATTTGAACTATGTGGATTAAATGAATGATTCATTTGAAATGTTTGTTTTATAAAAGGTTCAATACTTTTCTTCACTTTATTTATATACTCTGTTTGCATCTTATTGTAATTTTGCATGGTGAATCCTTTTTGTGTTGACATCAAAGAATCTTTGAAAATAGGATTACAAATAATATTAAAAGGAATCACACATTCTAAAAATGCTTGAGTCCATTTAAGATGAGACTCAAGACAATCTTCCTTTTCAAAAGCTATAGGTATTGTATTCAGTGCTTTAGTACGGGCAAAACATGGTGACACATTATTAGATCCACCATTTTTACTACATTCATTAGGTCCACTCTTTCTTCATGTAGTTGGAGAGAATGCAGTAAATGTATCTTGATTATTCTTGAAAATAGTTTCTGATACTTGAGTAGAAATATCAAAGGATCCTCTGTTGTCATTGATACATCTACTCGCTCTTGCTCTAAGCCAGGACTAGTTTGAAAATGCTATGAAATACTTAGGAGTTTAAATTTTTTGATATGATACCTTGAGATTTACATTTTATACTATTGTGAAGTAAAAATGAGTGTTGAGTTAAACATTCATAATATTTCTTAACTCACAAACAAAAATATTTTTCTTTTTTGTTTGAATACTAAAATACTAAATATTTTTAACAAGATCTTATACCTTTTTCTTTGTAGGTAAGTTCATAAAATCCAAAGTAACTCTTATGCAAATTGACTTTAAGCCTATTATTTTTAAAACAATATTTGATCAAATTATTTTCGATTGAAAAAGTATTAGACCGATAGTTTTTTTATCAAAATAGTTTTTGATTGAAAGAACTTGTGATAAAAAAAATTGGTTGAATAATAAGAATTTAACTTAAAATTCATAATTATTAATGAATAGAAAAATTATTGGATAAAGAATAATGCAACCTAGCTCACCATAAAAATTGAACCTTTGCCTTGGATTCCTCCCTAAATTGTCAAAGATCAAAGAAATCCTCTCTCTCTTTTATCCATGCATCCAAATCTTTGCCACTCTTCTTCTCACCATAAAAATCGTTCAATTTTGCCTTCTTGAAGACTTGGTTGAGGGAAAACATACCCACCTACATATCTTCATAATTACATTTTTGCTTCCTCTAGGCACACAAGATGTTCCCGCATCTTCATCCAATTCATCATTCAGCTCCATGAAAAATTGCTTGTCCATTCTAGTTTTTTTTTTCACCTCATTCTTTGCATAATTATCCAAGAATTCTTTGAATAAACTCCTCTTGCTCATGGATTTTTTGTGTCAAACCTTCCATCATGCCCATTCTCCTATGATACCACTTGTAACACTTCATCAATCACAAGATAGCCTCAATCACAAGCTTTTGATCATTTAACAATAATGGAAGAGAGAAAAACAAAACTTACGCAAGATAAGAGAAAATATGACACAAAAGAGTTAAAAAGATATGAATCAAAGAAAGAGAAGGTCTTGTATTATAGATTTGAACCAATCCATACAAAAGCTTTGGAAAATAGATTTTTGATGAAGCTTCAACCTGCCAACCTGTTGATATATTTAGGTAGTCACGTGTGTGAACACACTAACATCGTTGCGGCACTTTTTTCCCCCTGCTTGTATACATGCCTATTGCCCTAATGGGCTACTTATCTTTGTACATTCTCTAGTAATACATTCGGTATTGTGTGTTGTGCTCCAAGTTTCTTCTTCTTCTTTGTGTTGTTCGTGTGCTTCCGCAGACCTCTAACTCAAACAGTTGGTATCAGAGGGGGGTCGTCGCTTCATCTAGGGTGCCATCGACACTCCGCTGTTTGAAGTCTCAGAATCACACGAATTTTGGTGAGCTTGTTTCGGCCTCCAAACGCACTATCACAGTGCTTGTGCATGCTATTTTTTCTTTTTGTGCAAAAGGTATATACTTGTTTCGGTTTGCCAGTATAAGCATCTCAAAGTCTGCTATAGGTTTAGTAGAACTCGTCTAGGCAGTTCTGTTCAACATTTTGAGATACAATCAATTTTCTGCATCAAGGTATTATAGTCACCGACGATGGCTGAAAGTAGTGATGTATTCCGTATGTTGGCCGTTGAGGATAAGTAAGATGGTACCAACTATCCGTTATGGGCTTATATGATGCGACATGTGTTGGTTGCAAAAGGACTGTGGAACATTGTGTAGGGTGTCGAAAAACGTCCTATCACACCTGCAACTGTTACAACTACAGGTATTGAAGCTGATGCAGAAGGTGTCGAAGATGATGATATTCTGCATATTCCTATTCCTGTTGGGATTTCTGCTGCACCTACTGTAGAGCAGATTCACTGGGATGGCAGAGATGCCCATGCACATGCATTGGTAGCTTTGTCTATCAAACATGCCATAATTTCTCACAATCGATCTTGCAGAACAGCTAAGGATGCTTGGGATACACTTACCACATTGTACCAAGCTAGAAATGAGGCTCGTGTTGCTCACCTCTGAAAACAATTGGAGAGTGAGCACATGAATGAAGGTGATTCTATGGAGAGTTTCCTAACAAATATCAAAGACTTGAAGGAACAATTGATTTCTGTTGATGAGGTTATACTAGATAGCTCACTTGTGCAGACCATTCTAAATGGTATTCGTGATTCATATTAGAGTTTTGCTTCTAGTCTTCGGTTGATGATGAAAGGCAATCCAAATGCCTTGTCATTTGAGGAGTTAGTCTCTGTTCTCTTGTAGGAAGATCAGTCCAGGCAGAACAGGTCCATTATGCGTGTTGTAGATCAAGCTTTCCTAGCTAGTTAGAAGGGCAAAGAAAAATGGAGCTCTTGTACTAGTAAGTAGAAATCTACAAATGCACATTCGAAGAACCAAGACAAAGATGAGAAAAAATCAGAAAAGAAGAAATTGTTGTGTAAGTACTGTAAAGGGAATGATCATATCATAAAGAACTGTCCAAGACTGGCTGCAAAAGAGGAAAAGAAGAAAGAGGCTAGAATGGTTGTTGGAGAATCCTCTACACCAAAAACGGAGTCTGCTAATCTTGTGCAGGAAGAAGAATGGGTGTTTACTACTGTTTGCAATTTTGTCCCATCTTCTCATGAGCAGTGCATGTCTGTAGTAGACTCAGATGTTTGGTACTTTGACAGTGGGGCGACCAAACATATTACCTCCCAGCGTAGTTTCTTCTCTTCACTCGAGCCTGTCCCTACAGGGAATACAATTGCATGTGCCAACAACTCCTCTTATCCTGTTATGGGAGTTGGTAAGATCATTTTGACTACTACTGATGGTAGTTCTTTCACTTTGTCACATTTTCATATGCCATTTTCTTGCCAAATTGGATGAATAAAGGAACCTCTCTGTGATTTTGAGGGAGGAAGTTGGCCTAGACCTATAGGAAATTTGCTGAGAATTTTTTCAGTTTTTTTTGGATTTTTTTGGGTTTGTTTTGGATTTTTTTTGTAATTTTCTTTAATTTTGGATATTTCAAAAAAAAGTCCCCCCAAAGGATTTTTTCAAGAAAAAAAAGCCTCCCCTGGGATTTTTTTTGGAAAAAACAAAAATAAATAAATAAGAAAAAATCTCTCCTTCCCCGCTCTCTCTCTCTCTCTCTCTCTCTCTCTCTCGATCTCTCCTCCTGCCCCACCCGCTCGCCCCCCGCCGCCCGCCTGTCCGCCTTCCCCCCGCCCACCTGCCCTCTGCCCGCCCGCCCCGCCCCACTACCCGCCCGCCCCACCCCGGCCCATTTTTTTATTTCTTTTTATTTATGTTTTTCTTTTTTTATTTATTTGTTTTTAATTTATTTATTTTTATGTTTGTTTATTTCATTTATTTATTAATTTTACTTTTCTTTTAATTTAGTTCATTTTTATTTTTTTAATTGAGCTTTGCAAATCACAGGCACTCAAAAAAATAAATAAATAAATAAAATTAAAATTAAAATAAAAAAAAGACAAAATAAGACTCATTTTATATAAAAAATATATATTTTTTTATTTTTCATGGTTCAAACCTTTTGGCTTTGGATCGTGCTTCGGATGGTCATTTTTTCCAAACTTGGAGTCATTTTCATGTATTTTGGCACCTCTGGATTTGTTGTTGACTTATTTTTTTTTCAAAATCCCAGCTTTTCTCTGACTTTTGGTCAAAACCCACTTGTTTTGAGCACATTTAACACATGTTTTTCTTTCTCCACATGGTCCACATGGCCTCTTCTCACTTTGTTTAACCTTATATTTCACAATTTCCCATATGCACCCTCTGTAGATCTACTGTTCATATTTTTGGCCTTCTCCAAACCCCTTAAGCCTACTCCCTCACCCTCCCTTTCCCTTCTGCCCAGCCCCATCCTTACCCCTCCGTGCCTTACCCACCTAAGCTCCCTCAAGCCTCCATTTCCCCTCCTTTCTACCCTCCCATTGCCATGCTTTGCTTCTACATGCAAAAATTCCATTTTTTGGGTTCTTCTCTGGTGCTTGTTCTCTCCTGCTTCTGGTGAATTTGGTAGCTTCTCAGGTGTCCTTTTGAAGATTTTGCAGCACAAGAATCATGGTGTCATCTCTGCTCAGAGTTTTGTCTGTAGCTCTCCGGGACGAAGAGCACATTAGGTGGTGGGCAACTGTTGAGCCCATAAAAGTCATATTGGCCAAAGTCAACCACAAGCAAAGTCAACTATAGTCAAAGTCAAAAGTCAAAGTCAAATTGGTGAAAGTCAACATGTTCAAGGTCAAAGGTCAACATAGGTGAAGTCAAAGTGTTCAAAGTTTAGGTGTCGAAGTGCACACGTAGTGCACCATTAATTGTCCACAAAGGGTAAAATTGCAGAAAGTGGGTTGCAGGTTGCAGAGGTATTTCTATAATTTCCCTAAGATTCAAAAGTGTTTTTAAGTGTTTTGAAAGGTTCACGTGAACCCTCTCTTAGGTGCACAAGTGAAGAATTAAAAGGAAAAATGTGAAGGTATGTGAAAAGTATGTGACGCGGCAGTGTACGCAGAAGTGAAAGTATGGGCCCCCAATTAAAATTTTTGTTTTAGTCTAAAGTCACTACATGACAAAACAAGGATTCGTTGGCTGCCCTGTTTTGGAGACAATCTTAGGACATCAAAGTGAGCACCAAGATACTCTTGGAGTTAGGAGAGTACGTGAATCGACACTAAAATCAAGGCAAGGACTATTCTTGGACTAAGCAAGACGACGCAGAGGGAGCATAGTCTAAGTTAGCAAGAGAGAGAAGTGCAAGAGACACACAGTGTACGTCACAGAGAAGTGAAGTGCAAGGTCTACATGAAGAGTGGCTAAGGAAGTATGCAAAGAAGTGCTAAGCTAGTCCCCCAAGGATCCCAAGGTCCCATTGAAGCATTGCGCGTGCCGAGAGAAGGTGTCTATCCCTCCCCCTTATCGGAATCTTGGTGCAAGGTGTGCACAAGTGTAGGCTTGGAGAAGGTGGAGGTCAGGTGCAGAGGAGGCCGGTAGCAACAAGACCTTGGGTACTTGGTATTTTTTAATTGAGCACTCTGTGGTATTTTGCACAGAAGCAGTGGATTGTATTGTGCATCACCATTCAATTTGTCTATCATAATCAATCGGTAGAGGCTTCCAGTGTGTATCTTTCTTCTTGTCTTTCCCTTTTCTCATACAAACACTCAAATCCCTTCTTGTCCAAGAATCCCCCAACACAATAGCTATGAGAGTCCTTATGGTTTTTATCTTTGCAAGAGGACTAAATGTTTCATCATAGCCCACACCATAAGTTTGTGCATATGCTTTCACAACATGTCTAGCTTTGTAGCTAGGCACACTTCCATCGGCAAATCTCTTTGTTTTGTAGACCAATTTGCATCCAATTACCTCATGATTACTTGTTTGAGTACTAAGTCCCAAGTCTCATTGTCAATTCGTGCATCATACTCTTCCTTCATAGATTTCTCCCAATTCTCCTTTCCTTTTGGCTTCATCATATGTACATGGGTCTTCATCTGCTTTCACTATGTAAGTATAATCTTCAATTGTCAAGAAAGAGATTTCATAGCTATACCTGATAGGTTGTCTTTTGTTCCTTGATGACCGTCTACATTCTCCACTTCTTGAAGTTTCTGGTTCATGATATTCTGGATCAAACCTGGGCAATTCTTCACTTTCAACTAGTACTTCATCATTCTCTTCTTCCTCAAAACTTTGAACCTTTGATTTACCTTTCTTTTGATTTAATGTTTCTTCAATACCTTCATAAGGACTATTTGTACCTGAATAGCAAGTACCTTGCTCATCAAATATGACATCCTTTGATACAAGAAATTGCTTTGTAGATGGACTCCACAACCTGTATCCCATTTGTTTATCATCATAACCAATGAAAAAATACTTTTTAGCTTTTGGTTCTAACGTATGCCTTAATTGAGATAGAACATAAGCATAGGCTAAGCAACCAAATAGTTTGCAATGATCTAATGTAGGTTTCTTACCCCACCCCTCATATGGTGTCATACCCTGCAAAGCTTTACATGGTAGCCTATTAACCAAGTATGTGGCTGTATTTACAACCTTAGCCCACAAATAATTAGGATAATTCTTCTCTTTCATCATTGACCTTGCAAAATCAACAACAGTTCTATTTATCCTTTCTACTACACCATTTTGTTGAGGAGAGTATCTACAAGTAACTTCTCTTTTTATACCTGCATTCCACAAATAATCATTGAGTTCATTTGCGAAATACTCTCCCCCTCCATCTGACCTTAATCTCTTCAATTTTTGTCTTGTAACCCTCTCTACATATACATGATAGTATTTAAATGTGCTAAACACTTCTAATTTTTCTTTGATCACAAAAATAGTGACCTAGCTAGTAGCATCATCAACATAAATCACATAATATCTAGCACCATTTAAAATAAAGTCCTTTGAAGGACCCCACAGATCTGTATGCACCAATTCAAGTTTTCCTGAATACATCAAACCTTGCTTATTATATGATTGCTTGTGAGCCTTACCTAATTAACATGCTTCACATTTGTATGTCATGTGTTGACCTGCAACATTAGGTAATCCAAGCACTAAACTATATTAATCATTGCTTTAATACCTCTTTCATTGAAGTGTCCAAGCCTCTTGTGCAAAAGATCCAATTCACTTATGGTTTGCTCTCCATATGTAAACAAGGCATTTCCAACATTACCTTGTACCTTCAATGTGAAGAGTCTTCCTTCTTTCTTCCTTGTAACAATTTTCTTGTGCCCTTGACTAGAGTCTTCAACATAAACCCCATCATTAGTGAACCTCACTTCATATCCTTTTTCGACAACTTTTCCTACACTGATCAAGTTCTTTGGAATTGTAGGAACATAGAGAGCCTTACTCAAAAGAGTACTTCCATCTTTACCTTCCCTGATCCAATAGACTTTACCTAGTGCTTTGTATTGTCACATGTTTGAACTATATGATTGATTACCTTATTCTCCAAGTGAGTCATCAAAGCAATGTTCCCACTTAAGTGATTAAGACAACTTGAGTCAATGTAGAATACCCTTTGGTCTTCACTTGGAACTTCACATGTTCCATTCATGATTAGAGTTGAGTCTTCTTTTTGATCTCATACAATGTTGTAGTAGGTGCTATTGTAGGATTGGTTTTGGAAGCTTCGTCCACCATTTCTTCCAGATAAATTTCTACCACCTCTACCTCTAGAACTTCCTATCTGATTTCTTCCACATGCACCTCTCTAATTGAAATTCTGACTAAAATTACTAGTGCTCTGATTACTATCCCAACATGCATGAGCTAGATGATTGGTCTTACCACATATCCAACAAGCTTTGACAATATTGTTATTACCTCGCTCTACTTTTGCCACTTCCTCTTCCTCTTATGAATTTAGCTTGACTTGGAGTGCCCTCATCTTCAATTGATTATTGCTTTCCTTTGCTAGCCTTCTTCTTATCCTTAGAATACATTTCTTGACTTGCACTCTTATGAATATCCCCTTTGATATCATGCTCAAAGGTTAGCATATGACCTACTAATTGATTCAAATCAGGAGTAAAATGATCCAATGAAAGTTTTGTTGATAATATGAAAGGATTCCACTTATCATCTCCTCTTAAACCTATAAGAATTTGTTTTACCAATTCATCTTTATTCAATTTCTTCATCAACTACACCTAAAGAATCAGAAATGCCTTTCATCTTTGTCACATAATCAGATATTCATTGTGAAGCCTTCTTCTTGAATGTGGTAAATTTTGCCCATAGGGATGCCTTCTTTGAATTGGTTGTATTTTGAAAATGCTCCTGTAAAGGATTCCATATATAATTTGCACTTTCAAGTCATCTGATATGAGGAAGCAAGTAATCATTCTATGCCATATAGATAATGCTCCTTGCTTAAGCATCCTTCTTCATCCAAACCTTCAAATGTGTAAGCTCCTCCCTAGTTGGAACACTAGAATCTTTGAGCTCTGGATTTTCTTCTTCTCCTATGATGAATCCCATCAGATCTTTGCTCATAAGATGAACTTGCATCCGCATAGACCAAGCTAGAAAGTTTTCTGTATGCAATCTCTCAAATTGAAGGCTATCTCCCATTCTTTCTTCACCTGTACTATCAAATCTTCAACCTTATGAGTAATGAATATACTTTTGCTTTGAAATTTACTCCTTCTGATCCTTTTGATAATTGGCATGTGTCTTCCTTTAGGTTTTCCTTCAAACTTTATCCTTTTGAATAATTAGATGTTGAATTTTGTATGTTTGCAATAGTCGGGGTCCTCCTTCCCTTCAATTTTGATAGACCCTGCTTTGATACCATTTATGGAGATTATTAATCTTCAAAAGACAAGCTATACTTGAGTTTAGAATACCTCTATGTCAAGCATAGCTCAAAACTTCCACCAATTTTGGAATCGTTTACTAAATTATGAACACCTAACTCATTGGTGAGACATAGCTTCACTTAGGAAAGTTTGCTTCACAAAACTCACTCAATGATTGAAAATTTGATTAAATTTTTCTACGAACTTTTGACACAACATTGTAATTAATATTTTGGAAACTACTCCAATTGAAAGTTATTCAAAAGAACTTACAAAACTTTAGATTTACCTCAATAAGTAAACCTATGTCTCAAACAAGATTTCTCTTCAAGAGCCTTTTACATATGCAACTTTAAACACTTGCTTCTCGTAATCTACAAACCATTTAATCAAATGCTTTTAGGCATAGATGGATTACCTTCCAACTTAAATTTTGAATGCTTATCTATGTAAAAGTTTACACTCTACACTTAGATTTGATCAAGTCTTTGATCATCGAGATTGCACCTGTTCGAGAAGTCTCTCATCAACCTTTCACACATGTGAGTGTTCCTACTCAGAATTCTCTCAGCCTAATTACAAATAGGCTGTCAAAACTTGATTGTGGATGCATCCTCTATGAACTTAGATAGGTACAAAAGCATTTCTGAATTGATTAAGCACAGAAGGAGATATTAGAGAAAGATCGAGCCACCATTTTCAAATCTTCTTCTATTCTCTAGAAGATACATCTGATAGATAATTTTCATACTCAAACTCATCTTCTATTCTTCTACTCTTGCTAATGAAAAGTCTATATATAAGTATATAAAGGTACATATGTTTGCATTTGTCACTATTACAAGGTATGTATGAACTATTTATAGGAGTAATGTACATGTGTCTACAAATCATTTCTCTTTGAATATTCACTTCAATTTATGCTTCAACTTTTATCATTTTCTTCATTCTTCATTCTCCAATCTTCTTTTTAATCATCAATGAGTGATTGTCTTGGTGCAACATTATTTAGGTTTGCAATTTTGCATAATTCTCGTAATGGTAGCTCCCACCACAACTAAGAGCATTTCGAGAAACCTATAAACTTATTAGTGTGGCTGAAACAAAAGCTCTAAATACGACTATTTAATGTCAAAGAAGTAAAAAGAAAACTCTTCTTGATGTTCTTGAATCTTTGTAAACACAAATATGTGTGAAATAACTCCAAGATGGCTCAAAGAATCACTCCAAGAAATGCTTCAAAACAGACTTTAAAAGCAAGGAATGAAAGTTTGAGAGCCTATAATGTGTTAAAGGTAATGTGAACCTTAGTGGTTTCATGTCCTCAAACACCATAAGAGCATAGCTTAGTGGAAGATATTTCCTATTCAGAGATCTCTACGGAGAAAGATTTTTGGATGGATAATGTCTTGGGAAGTACGAGGAACCTCCATCTTCCTTGATCGTTGAGGTCCTCCCTTGTTCATAGCCAATGGTGACTTTGGCTACTCAAATGAGAGGATATGCCATCTATGCTTCGGAGAGAGCCCCTAGTGGGTGGGTGTTTGCTTGCTCCACCTACAAAGAGACAAAAACCTTTTTCTGTGAATAGTTGTAATACTAGTGAAGTGGTTTGATCTTGTAGAGGACATAGATTCCACATAAGCTACATAGAGCACGAACATAAATTTCTTTGGTTTTACAACTGCAATTGAACTTACTTTTTGTGGATCACCGGTCCACTATATGTTTTATTAAAGAACATATACAAAAGTTTCTAGCGGCCATTTGGCCTTTCACATGGACACTAATGGTAACAAGAAGGATTCCTATTGCAAAAAGCATAACATGCATGGGTAAGGATTAGATATCCATGAAGGAAATTGTTTCATTTCTTTTATTGAAGGAATCCAATTAGTCATGGAAGCCTATTGATGACCATGAAAACAGTGATCTTTCATTGAGTTGATGGGAATTTATGGAAGCATGAACTCTAGCCAAAAGAGCAAACAATAGTTTTATGCAAAATATGTATTTTTGTCTGAATAACATGCATGAGGGGGGGCATGATTGGATGAAGAAAATGAATGTAGAAGAGGAATCCTCATTCACATACTCTTGAGTTTCAAATTATTAAAATTGGTTTGGGCTAAGTTAGTTCTAATAATACATTGCATCCTTTCCTTATAATCTCTAGTGTATAAGAAAGAAATCTATATTTGTAGGCTTCAAGTTCCCTAGTTAATCAATGTATGTGCTTGAAATGAGAATTTTTTCCAGTCAATTAAATTACATAATGTATAGACATGAGAAGCGTAAATGTTGTATTATGAATTCCACTTATGATTTTTTTATATTAGATTTCTTCTTGATCACATTGTGCATGTCTTCAAACACCAGCTTTGGATCATCAAAGCCACCTAATAGTATAGTTGCTTTGATCTTTAAACGATACTACATATTTTTTCCATATCTATGTGTAGGATTTGTTATGAATTCTCATTTGCATTAGCAATCATATGTGAATAAAAACACATACATATGATGTGTGTATGGATACATTTATTTTCTACTGAGAATGTGTATAGTTGATGTGTGCTCATGTATGTTCATGTGTGTTTTAGAATCTACATTATTGTTATTTATGTGTGTGTGTATGTTTCCTTCTTTGCACATTGACTTATGGATGTGCTTCTTGTAAGTGTTTTCTTGATCTTGTGTGTGTATGTTTGTAGAGTATAATATCACAAAGAAAGATGTTCACATAATTAACATGAATGAGAGAGAGAGAGGGATAGAAAGAGGAAGAGGGGGAGAGAGAGAGAGAGAGAGAGAGAGAGAGAGAGAGAGAGAGAGAGAGAGAGAGAGAGAGAGAGAGAGAAAGTGAGAAAGATAGAGAGAAAGGGACAATGTAATAGGCCTTTCGATAGCAAAATAATTAATTTTGAACTTTAAGAATTGAAGTGTGGGGATAATGTTTATAATGAATAATTAGGTTAGTTGTTTATGCATGTAGGCAAAATTTAGGCATGAGAAATTTTATATTTTCTCTCTAAACCTTATCTTCATCATGTTTGTAGGTTGACAATTGAATATTAAGATGGAAAAATGAAGAAAAGTTTTATATGAGAGAAAGGTAGAGCATGCATAAGAGAATAAAAGTTTCTTTATGGAAATTTTTGTGAATCAAAGTACCTGATTTAAGGCTCTACATCTAGTTCCCTCTAAGAAAATGCCTTGATTCTATTCTCTCTCTAGAAGCTCAAATCTTGTAGGGCTCAAAAGTGATACTTGGAGGCGAATTTGGACCTAGGTCACCAACACTATTGTGCACACTAAAGAGTTGAAAATTTCTTTGTCTCACAAGCTTAAGATAATTCCTCACTCTTTTTGAGTTATAGGGCTTGGAAAAGTCCTGTTTTAAGGCATTTTAAGAAAAAAAAATGGGCTTCTCTATTTTTATTTGATGCATGATTTTGATGATATGTGTTGTCATGCATACTAAGGGATGTCTTTAGATATATCTTTCTGTTGTTTTTCTTCTATTTTTGCATAGATATCACTAAAGAAAGCACTTGAGTACTGTAAACAAATGCTTTTGCAAACGTTTTGCATGCAACATAGGGAGAGCCCACATTTTCTATATTTGGTGGATCATGCACTTCCTTTGGGACATAGACTATGTTATGAAAATGAATATGCTACATCACACACGAGGAGCTGAAAATGAGAGATTTACATTGTGATTAAGAGTGTGATTCAGAGTGCAAGCGTGATAGAGACTGCGTGTGAATGCAATTTTGATAGCTTCGAGATGGTTGTGTTGGAGTTAGACGTATGCAAAAGCACGCAAATAGCACGAGGAAGAAGAAGAAGCTTGGAGCACAACACACAATACTAAATGTATTACTAGAGAATGTACAAAGATAAGTAGCCCATTAGGGCAATATGCATATATACAAGCCGGGGGAAAAAAGCCTCCGAAAGAGGGAAAAAAGTGCCTCGGTGGTCCTAGTGTGTTCACACACATCATTACCTAAATATATCAACAAATCCCCCCTGGGAGTGATGCGGTGAACAAGAAGCTAGCAGTCATGTATAAGGAAGTGTCAAGCTATGTGGAGATCACTCCACAAAAGGAAGTAGGCCCATAGCTTTGTGGAAAGCTTCAAACTTCTCCCTAGGCAGAGCCTTCCTGAAAAGGTCTGCAATGTTCCCCTGCGTGGGCACATATGCCAAGCTGATCTCCCCAGTAGAGAGCCTCTCCCTAACATAGTGATAATGAACCTCAATGTGATTATTGTGAGCATGGAACACAGGGTTCCTCACAACTTCCAATGCACTCTGACTGTCAATGAAGATGGTGGTGGCAAAAGTCTGACCAACACCCAAATCAGCCATAAGGAGTCTGAGCCACGCACACTCAATAGTCACTCTGAAAGCTTCCCTATACTGAGCCTCACAACTAGAAGTGGCCACAGTAGGCTGCTTCTTGCTCAACCAAGATATACATGAGCTAGCAAGCATGAAGCAAAAGCCACTAGTGGACACATGAGTGTCATAGCATCCAGCCCAACCAGAGTGAGAAAAAGCATGCAAATCTGGTGGTAGTGACCTCCCCTTAGGATAAAACAACCCAAGTAGCTGAGTACCACTCAAATAGCAAAAGATGTGCTTAACTACTTGCCAATGCTTGACTCCTGGGCAATGCATAAACCTGCTCATTTGTGAGACAGCAAACTGAATATCTGGCCGAGTAATGCATAAGTAAATCAAGCATTCAATAGATTGTTGATAGAGAACAGCATCAAATGCATCTCTAGCATCATGAAGACTCAATCGTAAACTTGTCTCCATAGAAGTGGTAGTAGGCTTACAGTCCTCAGGCAAAAACGTTGCAATAATGTGTCAATATATTTCCTTTGACACAAAGCCATTCCACCATCAACTTGCATAAACTCAATGCCCAAATAGTGATGCAAATGCCCCAAATCAGACTTCTCAAATTAGGCATGCAAATCAGCCTTAAAATCAGCAATAAGCTTCTCAATAGGACCAGTGAGCAGCATGTGGTCAACATAGACAACAATGATCAGAAGCACATCATTAGCATGCTTAACATATAAGGTGCTTTCAATTGGATTGTTCTCAAAACCATGTGCAACCAGATAGGTATGTATCTTCTCATACAAAGCACAGGGTGCTTGCTTTAAACCATATAATGCCTTCTTTAACCTGCACAACTGGTTTTCATGCCCTTTTTGCACAAAGCCACAGAGTTGAAAAACATACACTTCTTCATGCAAGTCACCATTCATAAATGTTGGTTTAATGTCCAACTGATGTACATTCCAACCATGATGATCTGCAAGTGCACATATGCTCCGAACAGTAGTCATACGACATGTAGGTGCAAAGGTCTCATCAAAATCAATGCCTCTTTCCTCTTCATAACCCTTTGCAACAAGTCTAGCCTTATACCTGTCAATTATACCATCCGGTTTATGCTTTAGCTTGTATACCCACTTACTGCCAATGGCGTTCTTGCCTGGAGGCAAGTCACATAAAGACCAAGTACCATCCTTCATTATAGCATCATATTCAGATTGCATAGAAGCCATCCAATTTTCTGAATTTTGTGTTTCATCAAATGAAATAGGCTCATTCTCATCATAGAGACTAGATGCAGCCATAGCATAGCAATCTGATGCAAAAGAGGCACTATGAGAGCCTGAACGAATACACTATGGGTTGAGTTCACAACTTTCAAGAAGAAGAGCTCACAATCAATTTCTGATTATGTGGCAAGAATGAAGGATATTGCAGATAGCTTGGGAGCAGTAGATGAAGTCATTGAAGAAGATAAGTTGGTAAGGCAAATACTTACAGGTTGAGAGGAGATGGAAAGTGGAAGCATTTCATATTGTCCATAGAACTGTCACTTGACCACTTTACTCCTGATCTTAATCAATTGCTAGGACACATGCTAACTTCTGAGCAGGACATTAAGGGAGACAATGATAGGAGTGCAAGTCAAGCTATGTACTCCAAGGATAAGAAAAAGAATGGCAAAGGAAAGTAGTCAACTGATGATGAAGGGATTTCAAATCAAGCTAATTTCACAAAAGGAAAGATGAATTTCAGAGGTAAAGGAAGAGGTGGTAAGAACAAAGACAATACTAAAGCTTGTTGGATTTGTGGCAGAACAAATCATTTGGCAAATTATTGTTGGTATAACAATCAAAATGGTGGAAGTAATAATCAGAGCTTCAATCAAAGAGGTAGAGGAGGCAGAAACCAAAGAGCTAACTTTAGAGGAAGAGGTGGTAGGACATCATATGCTAGAGGAGGTGGAAGAAACTTTCAATCTCAGTCCTACAACAACAATTATTATAATTATGCATTAGATCAGAAGGATGATATGACTCTCATCTTAAATGCACCACATGAAGCAGTAGGACAAGATCAAAGAGTGTTTTATATTGACTCAGGATGTAGCAATCATCTGAGTGGCAATATATCATTGATGACTGATATGGAATCAAAGGTAAATGGACATACAGTTCAAACAGGTGACAACACCAAGCATAAAGTGGAGAGCATCGGATCAGTGAAGACTAAGAGTGGAAGCACACTCTTGAGCAAGGTACTTTATGTTCCTACTATTCCTAAAAACTTGATAAGTGTAGGACAAATTGTGGAGAAGGGATATGAAGTCAGATTCAGAAACGATGGTGTTTATGTGCAAGATCCAAATTAGGGATATAGAAATATCATTGTAGGTAAAAAGGAAGGAAGGTTGTTTACTCTTAAGGTCCAAGGTAATGTGGGACATGCATTGTTTACTTATGGAAGTCAAAAGATGTCTGAGTTAGACCTATGGCATAAAACGCTAGGTCATTTTAATGAGAGAACTATAAAGGAAATGACAAAGAATGATGTGGTGCTTGGTATGCCAAATGTTGAAGGGCAACACATGGTGTACAAGTGTGAAGCTTGTGAATCAGGTAAATCACACAAAAGTTCATATAATAGATCAGGATACAAGTATTCAAATATGCTTGAATTGGTTCATACAGATGTGTGCGGTCCTTCAAGGGACTATATTATAAATGGATCCAGATATTATGTGTTGTTTGTTGATGATGCAACTAGATGGATTACTTTATATGTAATCAAGGACAAGTGAGAAGTGTTCAAGACATTCAAGCATTATCATGCTTATGCAGAAAGGATTACAGGACAAAAGCTCGAGGGAGAGAGTATTTCTCTAAAGAGTTTGATGATTATTTGTGGAATGCAGATATAAAAAGAGAAATAACTTGTAGGTACTCTCTTCAACAAAATGGAGTTGCAAAAGAAGAAATAGAACTCTTGTAGAGTTTGTAAGAGCAATGATCAAGGAAAAGAATTGTCCAAACTACTTATGGGCACAAGCTATCAACACTGCAACAAATCTTGTGAATAGGTTACCTTGTAAAGCTTTGGATGGAAGAACTCCTTATTAAGCATGGTGGGGTAAGAGACCTACTCTTGATCATTGTAAGGTATTTGGATGTTTAGCATATGCTTATGTTCCTTCACAATTGAGACATAAGCTAGAACCCAAATCAGAGATGTATGTGTTTATTGGGTATGATGATAGATAGATGGGTTACAGATTGTGGAGTCAATCTACAAAGAAATTTCATGTTACCAAAGATGTCACATTTGATGAGCAAAGCACATGGTATACAAGGTCAAAAAATGAGTATGCAGATGTTAAAGAAATACAAAGGAAAGGGAAGACAAAAGTAAGTGTGTATGAAGAAGATATTGATGATGTTGATTATGAAAGTAAATTGCAGGATAATGTTGAAGATGGGCCAAGATTTGATCCAGAATCAAAATGTGGCTGAGAGTTCAAGAAGTGCAGAGGTCAGAAGATCTTTGAGAGAAAGAAAAGAGCCTATCAGGTATAGCTATGATACATCTTTCTTAACAACAAAAGATTATGCTTACATTGTGAAGACAGAAGAGGATCCAATCACATTTGAAGAAGCTAAAGGTAAACAGAATTGGGAGAAGGCAATGCAAGAAGAGTATGATGCTTTACTTGAAAATGAAACATGGGAGTTGGTGCCAAGACCAAAGAATCAGAAGGTCATTGGATGTAAGTGGGTGTATAAAACAAAAAGGTTTGCAGATGGAAAAGTTTCTAGATATAAGGCTAGACTTGTGGTTAAAGGTTATGGCCAAACTTATGGGGTAGATTATGATGAAACCTTTAGTCTTGTTGCTAAGATGTCTACAATTAGATCATTGATTGCTATTGCTGCTTGTAAAGGATGGAAGTTATCACAATTAGATGTGAAGAATGCATTCCTAAATGGATACATTGCAGATGAAGTGTACATGGAGCAACCAGAAGGTTTCATGGACTCAATTGGATCAGATTATGTGTGTAAGCTCAAGGTAGCTTTGTATGGTTTGAAGCAGGCCCCAAGGGCTTGGAATTACAGGCTTGTTAAGTTCTTGAATAAATGTGGATTTCAAGCATCAAAGGCAGATAGTAGCTTGCTAGTGAAAGAAAGTGAAGATGGATACATATACACGTGTATTTATGTTGATGATATTATTGTCACACGTACAGATGCTCAAGGAATCAAGGAGCTTAAGAAACAAATAGAGAAGGAGTTCAAGATAAGTGATTTGGGGAACTTATCTTATTTCTTGGGAATGCAGATTCTGTATAGTCAACATGGAGTATATATTACACAAGAGAGATACTTGAAGAATCTTCTAGTCAAGTTCAACATGGAAGATTTCAAGTCTTCAACCACATCATTGGAGGTAAAACATAAATTGAGCAGGTATGGATGTGAAGAATTCAATGATATGAAGAAATATCAGATTTTGGTAGGTATTCTAATCTGTGCTACCTTGACAAGGCTAGACTTATCATATGCAGTAGGTGTGTTATCACAATTTATGCATTGTCCAAAGAAGACTCATTGGATTGCAACTCAAAGGGTACTCAGATATATCAAAGGAACCCTAAGTGAAGGTTTGTATTATTGATTTACTTCTGATACAAGAATCAAAGTGTTTAGTGATACAGATTGGGCAGGTGATTCAGACGATAGAAGGTCTACTCATGGGTATCCCTGTTATATTGGAGATAAATTAGTTTCTTGGTGCTCAAAGAAGCAACATACAGTTGCTTTGTCATCCACAGAAGCTGAGTATAAAGGAATGGTAGAGGTGAAATTCTCAAAATCGCGTATTTTGCTGGTCAAATATTTACTTGGATCTCAATGCTCAATGTAAAGTTTTTAGGAATGAGCACTTAAACTTTAAGCTAGAAGATAAGGCAGCTATGGCTAAAAGCATTTAGTAAAATGGGTTATACTTTAAGAGAAATCAGCTTATGAAGTTGACCATGTCAAAGTCGTCATGTCAGGAAGATAGTTTCTTATATACATTTGATCTAAGTGATCAAATCAAAGATTTAATAGTTCTTTTGGAGAACTAATGATTATTAAAATTGTGCAAATTTGGTGTGAATGTGTATGCATCACTTGAATGGGTAAATTTGAAGTATTTGTAGATATGGAAGTTTATTTTTGAAGTAGACTTTCTGAAGTTGAAGAAACTTCACTCAGAGAAGTATTTCTCAATGCTCTTGAAGATTAATGCAAAGTTTGTGTAAATTTTTGTTTATTCTTGATATATAGAAGCTCTTAAATCAAGGTTGATCAAACATTTGGAGATTTTAAGGTCTCCAATAGTGGTATTAGAGCTTGAAGATCAAATTGAGGTAAAAGAGAAGGAAGGAAAATCCCAACTATTCAAACATCAAAGCTCTTGTCAATTGGAGGTGCCAAAGGTTAAAGTCTTAAAGAAAACTTGAAGAATTACAAAGTTTGGGTTCAAAAGGATTAGAGAAGGTCAAAGCTTTATATCAAAGGTACATTGTATCTTCATAAATCTGAATAATTGCAAATAAAGAGATCAAAGATATGGGGGAAAGGTTGTAGATTGACAAGATTGATATAGAAAACTATCTAGCATGGTCCATTAGGATGGAGGCACATTTTATGATCAATACTTTGATGAAATTTATTATAGGAGAAGAAGAAAAACCAGAGTTCAAGGATCCTAGCATTCCAACAAGAGAGAAACTTGCTGATTTGAAAAATTTGATGAAGAAAGATGCTCAAGCTAGGATCATCATTTACATGGCTATAAATGATTATCGTCTACCACACATTAGAGGATTAAAAAGTGTAGTAGATGTATGGAATGCTTTGGAAGAGCACTTCCAAAATACAACCAAATCAAGGAAGGCTTCATTATGGGTTGAGGAGGTAAGAATAAAGAAACTACTATAGCTTGTTGGATTTGTGGTAGGAAAAATCATTTGACAATGATTGTTGGTATTATAGTCAAAATGGTGGAATTATAATCAGAACTTCAGCCCAAGTGGAAGAGGAGGTAGGGATCAAAGAGGCAATTTCACAGGATGAGGCTGTCGGACTTCATTCGCTAGAGGGGGTGGAAGGAATTTCTAAACTCAGTTCCACAACAATACTTATTATAACTATGCATTAGATCAGAAGGAAGCCTTGACTCTCATCTTGAATGCAACACATGAAGTAATTAATGAAGATCAAATGGTGTTTTATATTGACTTAGGATGTAGCAATCATCTAAGTGGTAATATCTCCTTAATGAGTGATGTGGTAGCTAGAGTGAATGGACATACAGTTCAAATAGGAGACAACACTAAACACAAGGTTGAAACCATTGGATTAGTGAAGACAAAGAATGGAAGTACACTTCTAAGCAAGGTACTTTATGTTCCAACAATCCCCAAGAATTTGATAAGTGTAGGGCAAATTGTTGAGAAGGGATATGAAGTGAGATTCACAAATGATGTTGTTTATGTTGAAGATCAATGTAAGGGATATAAAAGCATTGTTACAAGAAAAAAGGAAGGAAGGCTATTCACTCTTAAGGTCCAAGGTAATGTGGGACATGCATTGTTATCTTATGGAAACCAAAGGATGTATGAATTGGACCTATGGCATAAGCGGTTAGGACATTTAAATAAAAGAGGGATAAAGGAGATGACAAAAATGGTGTAGTGCTAGGTCTAGCAAATATTGAAGGTCAGCATATGATATACAAATGTGACACTTGTGAATTAGGTAAAGCTCATACGAATTCATACAATAAGCAAGGATAGAGGTATTCAAGTATGCTTGAAGTGGTTCATACATATGTGTGCGGTCCTTCAAAGGACTATAGAATAAATGGATCTAGGTATTATGTGTTGTTCATTGATGATGCAACAAGGTGGATTACTCTATATGAATCAAGAATAAATCTGAAATGTTTGAGACATTTAAACACTATCATGCTTATGTAGAAAGAATTACTAGACAAAAGCTTAAGAGATTGAGATTAGATGGAGGAGGAGAATATTTTTCTAAAGAATTTGATGATTATATGTGGAATGCAGGTATAAAAATAGAAGTGACTTGCATGTACTCTCCACAACAAAATGGAGTTGTAGAAAGAAGAAATCGAACTCTTGTAGAGTTTGTAAGATCAATGATGAAGGAAAACAATTGCGCTAATTACATGTGGGTAGAAGCAATCAACACTGCAAGTTATCTTATGAATAGGCTACCTTGTAAAGCTTTGGATGGAATGACCCCTTATGAAGCATGATGGGGTGAGAAACCTACTCTTGATCATTACAAGATATTTAGATGTTTGGCATATGCTTATGTTTCATCTCAATTGAGACATAAGCTAGAACCCAAGGCAAAAACGTATGTATTTATTGGGTATGATGATAGACAGATGGGATATAGGTTGTGAAATCCATCCACAAAACAATTCATTATTTCAAAATATGTCACATTTGATGAGGAAAGCACATGGTATATAGGGCTAGATAATGAATGCATAGATCCTAAAGAAATCAAAAGGAAAGGGAAGTCAAAGATGAAGGTATATGAAGAGGATTTGATGATGTTTACAAAAATAAAATGTAGGATAATGATGATTATTAAGCTTCAAAGGTAGATAGTAGTTTGCTAGTGAAGGCAAGTCAAAATGGGTATATTTATGTTTGCATTTATGTTGATGACAGTATTATTATTTCTTAGGGATGGAGATTGTGTATACTCAACATGGAGTATATGTTACATAAGAAGGGTACTTGCTGAATCTTCAGATGAAATTTAATATGGAGAATTGTAAGCCTTCAACCATACCTAGGGAGCTAAATCACGAATTGTGTAGGTATGGAGGAGAAGAGTTCAAAGACATGAAGACATATCACAATTTGGTAGGTAGTTTAATCTATGCTTCATTGACAAGAGGAGATCTTTCATATGCAATTGGTGTTTTATCATAATTCATGCATTATCCAAAGACAACCCATTGGATTGAAGCACAAACAGTGCTAAGATATATCAAAGGAACTCTGAGTGAAGGTTTGTATTAGGGATTTACTTCTGACACTTGAATCAAAGTGTTTAGTGATGCAGATTGGGCATGTAATTCACATGATAAAAGGTCTACTCATGGTTACCTGTGTTATGTTGGAGATAAGCTAATCTCTTGGTGTTAAAAAAAAAGCAACATACAAATGCTTTGTCATCCACAGAAGCTGGATATAAAGGAATAGTTGAAGTTGCAAAAGACGTAATTTGGTTCATGACCTTGTTGAAAAGTCTTGAAATTGATCAGAGTACTCCAATCATATTTGGAAATAACATGAGTTCATTGTATTTAGTAGCTAATCTTGTTTCTCATGCTAGGACTAAACACATAGAGATTTAATATCATTTCTTAAGAGAAAAGATGCTTGATAAAGAAATTGACGTCATGTATACATCAACAAAAGAGGATGTGGAAGATATGCTGACAAAAAGCTTGGATGGACCCAAGCTACAAAGGTTCAAAGAGATGGCACGCATAAAGAAGAATGGAATAATCACAATTAATGATTAAGAAGGAGTTGTTGGAACAAAACAATCAATAATGGGTGATTATGAAGTGATTGAAGCAGTTCAAAGATCAAAAGAAAGATAAGAAGTTCAAGGAAGACATAGCATGTACACATATGTACATTATGAGTGAAAATTCTTGTAATATAGCCATGAATATTTATAAGATTGATAGAGAGTCATGTAATAGATACGGGATGAGTACAAATGTACATATGTAAGTCAATGATGTCAAGAAAATAACTGAGTAGAACCAATAGAGTTCAAGTCTATGAGTGATAGATGTGCAGAAAGTCTTCTTCTTAGAATAGTACCGAGTCTATCTTAGATTCCTCTCAGCCTGATCATGTGGATCGAAAAATCTCTTGCACATCTAATTCAAAACTTAATCAAGCTATGACCAAGGTTTCCTAATCTAGTTCTCTTCAGGTTGTGTATGACAAGTAGGAACATTCATATGTAGAAGTCTAAAAGTGAAATGCTTAGAATCGTGCATCTTGTTGTTCAAGGATCTACTTGAATCTCACTGCTCAATGTAAAGTATTTTATGATTGAGCATTCAAAACGTAAGGTAGAAGATAAGGCATCTATGGCTAAATGTTTTTAGCAAAACGGCTTATACTTTAAGAGAAATCAACTTATGAAGTTGACCATGTCAAACTCACCATGTCAAGAAGATAGCTTTTGATATACATTTGATCTAAGTGAACAAATCAAAGATTTAATAGTTCTTTTGGAGAACTAATGATCATTATAATTACGCAAAGGTAGCCTGAATGTGTGTTCATCATTTGAATGATTAAATTTGAAGCTATGTGTAGATATGGAAGTTTATTTCTGAAGTAGACTTTCTAAAGTTGAAGAAATTTCACACAGAGAAGTATTTTTCAATGATCTTGAAGACTAATACACCGTTTGTGTAAATTTTGGTTAATTCTTGATATAAAAAAGCTCTTTAATAAAGGTAGATAAAAAATTTCAAAATTTAAAGGTCTCAGGCAATGTAAACACCAGCTTATATACCCATTTAAATAGCAAAGCTTTCCTGCCCTTTGGTAAAGGTAGTAGATATCAAGTACCATTCTTTTCACTCCTCATGGCACACTCCCACTTGGCATGATCCTCTGTCTTCATAGCCTCTTTTTAGCAAGAAGGCTCACCAACATCTGTCAGCATAATATAATCCAAACATGGAATAGATCACTCAAGTGGATGTAACACACATGTAGAACCCTAAAATTGATGGCTCTCTGCTAGGACCCCACACATCTATACAAGCTCCAAGTAGTCTTCATACATGTATACTCTTTTGTTGAATGGTTCCCCATGTGACCTGCCAAATTGGCATGCTCCACATTTGTAAACCATGTGTTGCTTGGACACATTTGGGATGTCAAGCACACTCTGATCCCTACATATTTGCTTCAATGTCGTTTCACCTATATGACCTAGTCTCTTATGCCCTATCTCCAATTCAGATAGGATTTGCTCCTTGTAATTGAGGAGAGCAATATTTCTTGTATCTTCAACTTCAAAGGTAAAACGTCTACCAGATTTCTCACCTTTTGCAATCCTCTTGAAGCCTTGTTTAGGATCCTCCACATATGCTACATGTCTTGTGAATATAACTTGTAAACCCTTCTCAACAATCTATCCAACACCAATTAGATTCTTGGTTATTGTTAGCACATACAATACTCTAATTAGGAGATTCGTATTACTATAAGATGCTTTAACATTTCAATTTTTCTTATATGGAGTTCATGCTTTCCTTTGGGCTCTTCAAGATCAGATAAAAATGCTACAATACCTACTACATGATTGGAGCAACCAAAATCAATATAGAATAGGTACTCATCATCTTTACCTTGCTTGATTGTCATATTTATAAGTAATTGGGAATCCCCTTGATCATCTCTGTAATTGTTGTAGTATATCCTTCCTTTGAAGCCTCCTTGGTAGTTGTTGTTGTAGCTTTGGTTATAATTGTTGTTGGTGTAATTAATCCCACGCCTACACTCTTGATCACTTCACATCAGATTCATGTATTAGCACATCATTTGGAAAGCTTCATATGTACAACCCCTTGTAACTTTAAGCTACGATTACTCATTGTAAAAGTAAAGTAAACCTAGGAGGAGTTAGGAAGAATAGAATCTCGTACTTTTTGGTAGTTGATTCAAGAGAGAATCAATCCTATACTTTAGGAAGCACTTTATTTGTAGATATTTGAATTTGAATTCAAATCCTTGGCTCCAACAAAAGTTATAAAAGATGAGAAGAAAAGCCCACGTGCATCTCAAGGTTCAGATATCATTTCCATGTACCTTCATTGAGAAGTTGAGCTCATCTCATAGCTCACTCATTCCACACTCATTGAGCAATGATCTATTTCCAATGACATTGTATCATTACTTGATGTAATCTATAAATGATCATTACTACTTACTCTCATATCTTTGTCACACTCTATCAGAACAGTGATTTTGTCTGAGTTGGTTCTCACTATATACTACATCATTTTGCATGATTTAAAACACAACATCTTCAACATATTTGATGGAGAGTGTTAATCTCCAAAAGAATAAGTTGTACTTGAATTTAGAACTCCTCTATATCAAGAACAACTTCTGACTCCACTTAATTTAGAAAACAAATACCAAATTATCAGAATTTTGGCTAACTGTTGAAAACTGAAAACTTCCTGAAAGTCTGCTGCAGATTAATCACTCATTGACTAATCAATCCTGTAAAGTTTTTTATAAAACTTTGTAGGTTGCTTTGCCTTACGGTTGCGCACCTCCTCCAACTTAAATCTCTGTAAATGATTCAGTGTACTCTCAGAAATCATAAAAAAAGTTACCTGTGTATAAAACACCTTCTCTGCAGTGACGAGTTTGACACCTATAACTTCTTAGTTATAGTTCTCCCAATGTCGAACCCGTTTGATCAAGATCTTTTAGCCATAGATGGCTTACCTTCTAACTTAGATTTCAAGCCCTCACTTGCATAAAACTTTACACCATACACTGAGCAATGTTCATTTCTCTGAACATGAAATTTGCGCCAGTTTTGTCGACTCTCAGAACATCATTACATATGAATGTTCCTATACAAAATTCTCCTAACCTGATGAGAATTAGACTCTCAAATTCTAGCCATAGATGGATTAGCTATGGACTTAGATACGTGCAGAAGGATTTCACAAAAGATTAAACACAGAAGGAGAATGGGAGAGAAGATCGACACGCCATATCTGAAACTTTCACTTTTCTCTATATTTCATACATCTGATGGATGGTTTGTACAATGTACATACTAACTCATCTCATACTCTCTTCTCAATGTCTTAGGGCTACATGTCCCGACTTTTTCAACATATTTATAGTCAAATATATACAAACTTATGACTAATCATAAGTATAAGTCACCTATATTTGAACTAATGTACATATGTGTTCATATCTCTGAATTTCTAAGTATGTCCTTCCTTCAAACTTCTGAATTTGTTCTCTTCTTGATTTCTTGACTTCATTTCTTCATAAGCCTTCAATTGATGATTGTCATGCACCAACAGCTCCCCCTCAATCATTAATTGAGGTTCTTCTCTATCTTCTTGATTCCTGCCATATCCTTGAATCTCTGTAGCTTTGGTCCATCTAAACTTTTTGTCATCATATCTGCAAGTTGATCTTTTGTAGGAGTGTGTATGACTTCAAACTCCTTATCAATGACCTTCTCTCTCAGGAAATGATATTGTATTTCAATATGCTTAGTTCTAGCATGAAACACATGATTAGCTGCCAAGTATAGAGAACTCATATTATCTCCACAAATTATAGGAGTGCTTTGAATCACATCAAAATCCTTCATAAGTGTCTTTAGCCATATTACCTCCTTTGCAGCTTCCACCATACCTTTGTATTCTGCTTCTGTAGATGATCAGGCAACTGTATGTTGCTTCTTAGAACACCATGAAATCAATTTGTCTCCTACATAGCACAAATATCCATGTGTTGATCTTCTATCATCCACATTACCTGCCCAATCTGCATCACTGTATATCTTCACTCTTGTATCAGAAGTAAATCCATAGTACAACCCTTCTCTGAGTGTACCCTTGATGTACCTAAGTACTCTTTGTCCTGCAATCCAATGTTCCTTTCTAGGACAATGCATAAATTGTGAAAGCACACCAACTGCATATGACAAATCAGGTCTTGTCAATGTAGCATAAATCAAGCTACCAACCAAACTTTGATAGAGCTTCATGTCTCTGAATTCTTCTCCTCCAAATCTAGACAATTTATGGTTCACTTCCAAAGGTGTAGGTGCAACCCTGCAATCTTCCATCTTAAACTTGGTTAGCAAATTTTTAAGATACCTTTCTTGAGTCACATATACTCCATGTTGAGTATATAAAATCTCCATTCCCAAGAAGAATGACAAGTTCCCCAAATCACTGATTTTGAACTCTTTCTCCATCCGCTTCTTGATCATTTGTATTCCTTTATCATCTGTTCCTGTAAGTATTATGTCATCAACATAAATGCAAACATAAATGAATCCATCTTCACTTGCTTTGACTAGCAAGCTACTATCAGCCTTTGATGCTTGAAATCCCAGTTCTTTCAAGAACTTTACAAGTCTATAATTACATGCCCTTGGGGCCTGCTTTAATCCATACAAAGCTCTCTTGAGCTTACACACATAATTTGGACTCACTTGGTCTTTGAACCCATCTGGTTGCTCCATGTACACTTCATCTGAAATGTAACCATTTAAAAAAGCATTTTTAACATCTAATTGAGATAGCTTCCAACCTTTGCAAGCAGCAATTGCTATGAGAGTTCTGATGGTTGTCATCTTTGCCACAGGACTATAGGTCTCATCATAGTCCACTCCATATGTCTGTGCATATCCTTTCACAACAAGTCTAGCTTTGTACCTAGACACACTTCCATCTGCAAATCTCTTTGTTTTGTACACCCACTTACATCCAATAATTTTCTGGCTATTAGGTTTAGGAACCAGATCCCAAGTCTGATTCTCTATCAATGCATCATACTCCTCTTGCATGGATTATTCCCAATTTCTCTTGCCTTTGGCTTCATCATATGTAGATGGATCTTCATCTGCTTTTACCAAATAAGCATAATCTTTAGTAGTCAAGAATGAGGTATCATAGCTATACCTTGTAGGTTGCCATTTGTGCCTAGATGATCTTCTAACTTCTGCACTTTTTGAAGTCTCTGGTTCATCACATTCTGGATCAAACCTTGGCCTTTCTTCAGCTTCAATCTGTACTTCATTATTCTCACTTTCATCAAGTAATTGAATCTTTGCTTTACCTTTTCTTTGATCCACTACTTCTTCATCATCTGCATGTACATTATATTTACCTGCATACCAAGTACCTTGCTCATCAAATGTAACATCCTTGGACACAAGGAATTGCTTTGTGGATGGACTCCACAACCTGTATCCCATTTGCTTATCATCATAGCCAATGAATACATACTTTTCTGCCTTAGGCTCCAACTTATGTCTCAATTGAGATGGCACATATGTATATGCCAAACATCCAAATATTCTGCAATGATCCAAGGTAGGTCTTTTACCCCACCAAGCTTCATATGGTGTCATACCTTGCAAAGCTTTACAAGGCAATCTATTGACCAAATAAGTAGCTGTATTTACAGCCTCTGCCCACAAATAATTTGGGCAATTCTTCTCTTTCATCATGGACCTTGCAAACTCAACAAGAGTCCTATTTCTTCTTTGTGCTACCCCATTTTGTTGAGGAGAGTACATGCAAGTAACTTCTCTCTTTATACCTGCATTCCACAAGTAATCATTGAACTCATTTGAAAAATACTCTCCCCCTCCATCTGACCTTAGTCTCTTCAATTTTTGACCTGTAATCCTTTCTGCATAAGCATGATAGTGTTTAAATGTATTAAACACTTCTGACTTTTCTTTAATCACATAAATTGTGATCCATCTGGTAGCATCATCAACATATATGACATAATATCTTGAACCATTTATACTAAAGTCCTTTGAAGGACCCCACACATCTGTATGCACCAATTCAAGTCTTTCTGAATACATAAACCCATGCTTGGAATAGGATTGCTTATGAGCCTTACCTAATTGACATGCCTCACATCTGTATGTCATGTGTTGACCTGCAATGTTAGGCAACCCAAGCACTGAATCATTATTGATCATGTCTTTGATACCTCTTTCATTGAAGTGTCCAAGTCTTTTATGCCAAAGATCCAATTCAGACACCTTCTGCTCTCCATATGTGAACATAGCATGTCCAACATTTCCTTGTACCTTCAATGTGAAGAGCCTCCCTTCCTTCTTTCCTGTAACAACTTGTTTATACCCTTGACTAGGGTCTTCAACATAGACTCCATCATTGGTGAATCTTACCTCATATCCTTTTTCCACAATTTGACCTACACTGATCAAATTCTTTGGAATTGTGGGAACATAAAGAACCTTACTCAGAAGAGTGCTCCCATCCTTAGCTTTGACTGAACCAATTGACTTTACCTTATGCTTTGTATTATCACCTGTCTGAACTGTATGATTAATTGCATTATGATCTAGATCAGTCATCAAAGCAATATTTCCACTTAAATGATTACTACATCCTAAATCAATGTAGAACACTCTCATGTCCTCATGTGAAGTTTCACAAGTTGCATTCATAATGAGAGTCGAATCCTCCTTTTGATCTGATGCATAGTTGTAGTAGGTGTTATTATAGGATTGATTTTGGAAGCTTCTTCCTCCACCTCTTCCAAAAGAATTCCTACCACCTCTACCTCTGAAGTTTCCTCTCTGAAATCTACCACCTCTTGCTCTTTGATTAAAGTTTTGATAATTGCCATTGTTCTGATTATTATGCCAAAAATCATGAGATAGATGATTGGTCTTACCACATATCCAACAAACTCTTGTATTATCCTTGTTGTTTCTGCCTCTTCCTCTACTTCTGCCATTTCCTTTTCCTCTTATGAAGTTTGCTTGATTTGAAGTACCTTCTTCTTCACCTGATTGTTGCTTTCCTTTGTTAGCTTTCTTCTTGTCCTTAGAGTACATTGCATGACCTGCACTCTTATCAACTTCTAGTGAAAGTTCTGTAGACAAAATAAAAGGCTTCCACTTCTCATCTCCTCTTAGCCCTGTGAGAATTTGTCTTACCAATTTATCTTCTTCAATATCTTCATCCACTGCACCTAAAGAATCTGCAATGTCCTTCATCTTTGTCACATAATCAGAAATTGATTGTGAGGCCTTCTTCTTGAAAGTAGTAAATTCTGCCCATAGTGAAGCCTTCCTTGATTTGGTTGTGTTTTGGAAATGCTCTTCCAAAGCATTCCAAATATCACATGCACTTTCAAGTCCTCTAATGTGAGGAAGCAGATAGTCATTGACTGCCATGTAAATTATGCTCCTTGCTTGAGCATCCTTCTTCATCCAATTCTTCATGTCTGCAAGCTCCTCTCTAGTTGGAACACTAGAGTCTCCAAATTCTGGCTTTTCTTCCTCTCCTGTGATGTATTCCATCAGATCTTTGCTCATAAGATGAGCTTCCATCCTCATAGACCAAGCTGGATAGTTCTCTCTATCCAACTTTTCAATTTGGAGACTATCTCCCATCCTTGCTTCACCTGTAGTCTCAAAGCTTTAACCTTTACAAGAAATAAATGTACCTTGACTTCGAATCTTACTCCTTCTGATCCTTTTGATAGCTTCAATGTGTCTACCTTCAAGTTTTCTTCAACCTTTATCCTTTTGCAACTTCGAGATGTAAAGATTTGTGTTTCTGCAGTAGTCGGAGTCTTCTTCACTTCAATTTTGACACAACCTGCTCTGATACCACTGATGGAGAGTGTTAATCTCCAAAAGAATAAGTTGTACTTGAATTTAGAACTCCTCTATATCAAGAACAACTTCTGACTCCACTTAATTTAGAAAACAAATACCAAATTATCAGAATTTTGGCTAACTGTTGAAAACTCAAAACTTCCTGAAAGTCTGCTGCAGATTAATCACTCATTGACTAATCAATCCTGTAACGTTTTTGATAAAACTTTGTAGGTTGCTTCGCCTTAAGGTTGCGCACCTCCTCCAACTTAAATCTCTGTAAATGATTCAGTGTACTCTGAGAAATCATACAAACAAGTTACCTGTGTATAAAACACCTTCTCTGCAGTGACGAGTTTGACACCTATAACTTCTTAGTTATAGTTCTCCCAATGTCGAACCCGTTTGATCAAGATCTTTTAGCCATAGATGGCTTACCTTCTAACTTAGATTTCAAGCCCTCACTTGCATAAAACTTTACACCATACACTGAGCAATGTTCATTTCTCTGAACATGAAATTTGCGCCAGTTTTGTCGACTCTCAGAACATCATTATATATGAATGTTCCTATACAAAATTCTCCTAACCTGATGACAATTAGACTCCCAAATTCTAGTCATAGATGGATTAGCTATGGACTTAGATACGTGCAGAAGGATTTCACAAAAGATTAAACACAGAAGGAGAATGGGAGAGAAGATCGACGCGCCATATCTGAAACTTTCACTTTTCTCTATATTTCATACATCTGATGGATGGTTTGTACAATGTACATACTAACTCATCTCATACTCTCTTCTCAATGTCTCAAGGCTACATGTCCCGACTTTTTCAACATATTTATAGTCAAATATATACAAGCTTATGACTAATCATAAGTATAAGTCACCTATATTTGAACTAATGTACATATGTGTTCATATCTCTGAATTTCTAAGTATGTCCTTCCTTCAAACTTCTGAATTTGTTCTCTTCTTGATTTCTTGACTTCATTTCTTCATAAGCCTTCAATTGATGATTGTCATGCACCAACAATATTGTTTACTTTAATCCTACAAAGTTTCATTGATATTGGTTGTCGCGAGCATTAGATATCATTTAGTTAGTGCTCACTGGTCTGTGAATGTCAAGGCCCGTAAAAGTCGGGATGGATGCTTAACTTGCTAAACATATTTTGCTGCATATAGTTTATCATTTTAGATGATTCCACTCGTGATTGGTACCTTGTTAAGCTAATTGGATTTCTGCAAGAGAAATTTTATTAATTGCTGTTGTACTCAGAGAATTGTGTAAAACTCTAAGCAGGTATCTCAACCAAAATAGCAAGTTTTGTACATTGGATCATATGCCTATCTATCTTTTTTGATCCTATCATTTGTGCATCATCTTCCAAACAACATATATGATCTTTTATGCTTATTAGGTAGCTAAAGAGGCACACAACACCCTCCAATCATCACTTATAGCAGGTGTGAAGTAGGTGTTAGCTACACCAACTCATCTCTTGTGATTTTCCACCATCTCCTCCAATAGTCGTGTCAGAGCAAGCACAATCAAGATGGGAGATGGTTTTCCATCCGTCATTGACAAATTGGATAGGAACAACTACTCAACAAGGTCCCTAAGGATGCAAGCATACCTTCAAGGGAGAATCTTATACGAAAACATCTCAGGAGATGAAGACATGCCAATCTTCAGGAGCAAGAATCAACGGACAAGGGAAGAGCAAGACAGGCTAACCACATGGTGTGCAAAGGATGCTCTTGCAAGGTCATCTTTAGTGAAATCAATCTTTGATTTCTTATTACCATATGTTAGAAATGGTAAAACCTCCCAAGAGACTTGGGAAGTACTTTCATCATATTTCTCCTCCAACACAAGAGCAAGGAAGAATGAGTTGTGGATGGAATTCACAACTCTCAAAAAGCAATCAAAGCAAGGAGTGGCCCACTATGTAACCAAAATGAAAGATGTTGCACACCAACTTGCAAATATTGGAGAAGAGATAGAGGAAGAGCACATAGTGAGGCAAATCAGCAATGGAATTAAAGCTGATGACGAGTGGGAATCCTTCACCACTGCAATGGATCTCTACATGGATATACAGATACCTGATCTCAACATCTTGATGGGACAACTCTTCATCCATGAAGCAAAGCTCAACAAAAATGGTGACAACTCAAGAGGTAACCAATCTTCTGCCCTTCATATACATAGGAATAGAGCTAAGGATAAAGGTAAAAGCAAGAAACAAGAGGAAGAGGCTAGTACCTCTCAAGCTAATTATGTTAGAAGAGGAAGAGGTGCTAGAGGTAGGAGCAGAGGAGGTAAGCAAGGTAGGGGGAGACCCTACAACAATTCACCATGCAAAATATGTGGTCTCAACAACCACACTACAGAAGAATGCTACAAAAATACAAGGAACCAAAGGGGAAGAGTCTTCCATAGAGGAAGCTATGGACAAACTAGAGGCAAGTACAACAATGGTGGAGGCAACTACAACCATAACTACAATCAAGGCTACAACAACAACAATAATCAAGGAGGCTTTGGAGGAAGAACAGACCTCAAAAATTACACTAAAGATCAAGAAGACTCTCTACTCATCATGAACATGACATCCAAGCAAGGTAAAGATGATGAGCATCTTTTCTACATTGACTTAGGTTGTTCAATTTATGCAGTAGGAAATGTAGCAATATTGTTTGATCTCGAAGAGCCCAAGGTTAAGCGTGAAGTACAAAGAGGGGATGACACCAAGCATTCAGACAAGAAAATTGGAAATGTAAAAACATCTGATGGAAGTATAAACATGTTTAGCAAAGTTGTGTATGTACCTACTATAACAAAAAACATAATTAGTGTTGGAAAGATTGTAGAGAAAGGTCTACATGTTAGGTTCTCAAAGCATGGAGCATATGTGGAAGAGCCCCAACAAGGATTCAAAAGGATTGCCAGAGGTGAGAAGTCAGGTAGATTGTTTACTTTTGAAATTGAAGACACAAGGAACATAGAACTATTCATCTATCTAGACCAAACCCTATCTGAGTTGGAAATATGGCACAAGAGGCTAGGGCACATAGGAGAGAGAACTCTGAAGCAAATTTGCAGGGATCAAAATGTGCTTGGCATTCCCAATGTGACCAAGCAGCACATGATTTACAAATGTGGAGCTTGCCAATTTGGCAAAGATCATATGCAACCATTCAATAGGAAAGGATACATCCATGAATATTATTTGAAGCTTGTACACACTGATGTGTGGGGTCCTACCAAAGATCCATCCATCTCAGCTTCAAGGTACTATGCCTCTTTTATTGATAATTAGAGTAGGTGAACAATTCTCTATGTCATGAAGCATAAGGATGAGGTTTTTTCATGTTTCAAGAAGTATTTGGCACTAGCTGAAAACCAAATAGGAAGTAGCTTGAAGAGAATTAGGTCTGATGGAGGTGGTGAGTACTTTTCACATGAGTTTAATCTATTTCTACAGTACATAGGCATAAAGAGGGAAGTAACAACCAGGTATACTCTTGAATTGAATGGAGTGGCAAAGAGAAGGAACACATTAATTGTTGAGGCAGCTAGGTCTATGCTAAATGAGAAAAAAATGCCTAATTATTTATGGGGAAAGTTTGTTTCTAAAGCTACCTATTTGGTTAACAGGCTTCCATCCAAGTTATTGGATGGTATGACACAATTGACGCTTGGAATGGTAGGAGACCCTCATTGGATCATTGCAAAATATTTGGGTGCATTACCTATGCACACATCCCATCACAAATCGTAGGGAAGCTTGACCCTAAGGCTGAGCAATTTATATTTATTGAGTATGATCAGAATTAAAAGGGATACACACTATAAAATCCCACTAACAAGGCATTCCTAGTTAGTAGGGATGTAGTATTTGATGAGAATAATTCATTGTTTGAAGATGATTGCAGGAAAGCCAAATCATCATATGATTTGAACAATGATTAAGAAAATTATTTTCCAAACCTAACTCAAGAAGAACAACACCAAGCAGAGGACATCAACTCAGAAGATGAAGAGCATATTGACTTCAAAGCTTGGAAGTCAAGAGGCATGTTCAAATACAAGCAATTAGAGGATCTACCGAAGTCTTCCAATAAAGCTTTAAGGAGATCACAAAGAGAAAGTAAGAAGCCCATAAGGTATGGATATGATACATCCTTAGTCACAAAGCACTATGTGTACATCATTAAAGATTCAATGGTAGAGGAGCCCCCTTCATTTGAAGAGGCTAAGAAGAAGAAAGAGTGGAGAGAAGCCATGCATGAAGAAGTGGAACCATTGCAGGAAAATCACACTTGGGACGTAGTTCCTAGGAAACTAGATATGAAGGTAATTGGTTCAAGGTGGATATATAAAGTTAAAAAGAACTTTGATGGGTCTATAAATAGGTACAAGACAAGACGAGTGGAAAATGGATTTGCCCAAACACATGGACTAGATTATGAAGAAACATTTTCACCTGTGGCAAAGATGCCAATAATGAGGGTATTGGTAAGTCTTGCTGCATCCAAAAATTGGAATTTATATTAGTTAGATGTTAAGAATGCATTTTTAAATGGTTGGATATCGAAAGAAGTATATATGGCACAACCACCTAGTTTTGAAGATGAAGAAAAAGCAGGGTATGTATGCAAGCTTAGAAAAGCTCTCTATGGTCTCAAGTAAGCTCCTAGAGCTTGGAACCATAGACTTCTTACCTATTTGCAGGATCAAGGCTTTGTGGCAAGCAAGGCAGAATCGTCTTTATTCGGGAAGAAGAATAAATCAGAGATCATCTACTTGTGTTTTTATGTAGATGATATCATTATTACAGGTAATGATCCTGATGGTATAAAGCAGGTCAAGGCTCAATTGATGAAGGAATTCAAAATCAATGATCTATGGTTGTTAACCTATTTCCTTGGCTTAGAACTTGTGTATAAAGATTCAGGTATATTCATCACACAAAGGAAGTACATTCATGATATGTTGGTAAAGTTCAACTTGGAGAACACTAAAATTGCAAGTATTCCTATGGAGATAAATCATAAGTGAAGTTCACATCAAGGTGAACTACTTGAAGATATTAAAAGGTATCAACAACTTGTGGGCTGTCTTAATTATGCTACTTTGACAAGAGTGGATATTGCATATGCTATGAGTACATTAAGTCAATTCATGCATGTACCAAGGAAACCACACATGGAAGCTACAAAGAGGGTACTTAAGTATCAAAACGGTACAATGAATGAGGGGTTATTCTATCCCTTTACTTCTGACATAGATATAAAGTTATATTCTGATGTAGATTGGGAGGGCTCCAAGGATGATAGGAGGAGAACTTCAGGGTACTTATCTTTTGCAAGTTCAAATCTTATACCATGGTCATCCAAGAAGCAACCAACTGTGGCCTTATCCTCCACAGAAGCAGAATATAGAGGTTTGACAAATGCAACTAACGAAGCTATGAAGCTTAAGCAATTGTATGCAGATTTGGAGATACACTCCTACACTCCAATTATTCTTGGAGATAACACTAGCTCAGTTCATTTGGCTGCTAATCCTATGTATCATGCCGGGACCAAGCACATTGAAGTGCATCATTATGTAAGGGATAAATTGCTTAGCAAGGATATCCAATTTTCCTATGCATCAACTCATTTGCGATGCGCAGATTTACTTACCCAAGCATTCAATGGAGCAAAGATGAACAGGTTCAAACTAATGATTCAGCTTCAAGAGATCAAGAAGAAATGAAGATCAAGCATGTTAGGCTTGAGGGGGAGCTATTGGAGCAATTATTCCCAACTCTATACGCTTGATCACTTCACATAAGATTAATGTATTAGCATATCATTTGGAAAGCTTCATATGTACAACCCATTATAACTTTGAGCTATAATTAATCATTGTAAAAGTAAAGTAAACCCACGAGGAGTTGGGTGCAAGATTACGAACACCACATGCTAGAGAGATGACTCTCCTCTCAACTGTATGCCTATATATATAGCTCTCTCTAGGGGACATCTTGCTTGGGTTAGTGAGTACTAATTGTCCATGTGTCATCCATATAAATACATGTGTGGCAAGTTTTCCAGTTCTAAAACTGTAAGAACATGATCATGTTCTAGAGCTGGAAGAACATGTCTCATCTCTGTGGTGTCATCCCTGCCCAAATGATTCAAAACACTATCTCATCTCTGATACCAATGCAAGATTACGACCACCAGGTGCTAGAGAGATGACTGTCCTCCCAACCTTATGCCAGTATATATAGCTCTCTCAAGGGGACTACTTGCTTGGTAAAGTGGATACTAACCGTCCATGTGTCAGCCATGTAACTGCATGTGTGCGAAGTGTCCCAGTTAACCAAAGTTAACTCAAGTGGATGCTTCTAGAAGTCTCTAGATATTTTTGGGAAGAATACTCTCCCCATGTACCCCATGGGGATTAAACCCAAGAATTCCTCCTTCACATACTTGAGTCACTTCTTAGAACACCAATAAATCAATTTATCTCCCACATAGCACAAATACCCATGTGTCGATCTTCTATCATCAGAGTTACCTGCCCAATCTGCATCACTGTATATCTTGATTATTGTATTTGATGTGAAGCATAGTACAAACCTTGTGAGTATTATTGTTGTAAGAATTTAACTATGGTATTATCCATACGCCTGACTCTTCTCATATTGTTGCTGATTTTTTCTCTCATTTGGAAAATGGAGAACCCTTTGAGGGAATCGATGATTCATTCCTAGACGTGGAACGTTTTCAAGTCTCTGAGGTTCATAACTTAGTGGCTGGTTTCCCTACATGTTATGATGAGATGATGTCTTTTCTAGCTACTCGTGTCTCTCCTTCTCATTTGCGGTCTAGTGCTGAAACAAATCTTGCTTTGAATACTCAACAATTTTCAATTATCTTCGACAAGATGTATCATAAGGATCTCACTAATGTTTGGGTTCACTATGTGTCTCCTCACAAAGTGTCTACAGTTATTCCAAAAGCCCTTTTTCCTTATCTATTGATCTTCATATATTGCAGTAGTTTTATTATTGTTTTTAGGTCATTCTTGTACATTCCTTTTTATGTAACATAAGAAGAAGCAAAAGCTCATTCTTCCTTGCCTCAATCTGAGTGTGTGCTTCTCTTTTATTCTGAGAGTTTTTGTGTGAGCTCTCTTTCTTATCTCCTTCCTCATGACATGGTATCCAAGCTAGTGTGGTTGTAGAGAGCTCGTGGAGAAGTCAGACCATGAAGAGTATGTGAGAAGGCATGGACAAACCGTGATTCACAAACGACCTCAGATTGCTATGAAAGTTGGCGTGAAGGTAGAAGAGCTCAAAACAGTTTCGTGAGCTATACCTTTAGGGTCGCTTGTTTTTGTGAGATCAGCATTTCGGAGCCATCTCGGCCTCCATTTCGAGCCCGCAAGGTGGAGCCCACAAAAAAACCAGGTCAGTTTGCAAAACTGTAACTTGTATCATATTCATCAACACTCATAGATTCTAGATCTAGAATTTCAAGGGATTCTATGTACTGTTGATTTACAAAAACTGTCTTTTTCTGAGATCGAACTTTCATGTCATAGTGCGATGGTGTTCAAGTAGAAGTGCTATGGGATTCTATGGTGTTATGAGATCGAATTTTCATGTCATAGTGCGATGGGATTCTATGGTGTTCAAGTAGAAGTGCTACTTGTAGTGTTTTGAAATGTTGTGAATTGCTGCAAAAATGGCAAACACAGATGGAATGAGTCACCTTATGATCAATAAGCTAGACAAGAGCAACTTTTATGCTTGGAGATTTAGAATGAAGAATTTCCTAATGGGAAAAGGCTACTCGAAGTACATCAAAGGAGAGAACAAAAATTCTCCATAGTTACAAGAGAGGAATCAGATTGCAGATCAATTAAGAGAATATGAGGAATGGAATCAAGGAGCACGAAAGGTAATGCATTTGCTATCTGTTAGCATACATGATAGCATGATTGGGCACATACAAGATGCCAAGACTCCAAAAGAGGCTTGGAATAGTTTGTTCACATTGTATGAGACCAATAAAAAGGCATGGAAATTGCAACTCAAGAATGATCTGCATATAATGGAGAAGAATGACATGTCGATAAGTGACTACACCCTGAAAATCAAAAGCATATGTGAGTCACTTGCATCTATTTGCATGAATGTAGATGATTATGACAAGGTGGAAGTGTGCCTTCGTGCTTTAGGAGCTGCAAATAAGCAGTTCAGAACTTCTATACGAAGATTGCATAATGTTGCTGGCATTTCATCAAATTCTTGTCTCCCTACTAATGATTATTGTGAAGAACACAAGGTTCTCCCCCTTGAATTTCAACTCCTCATTCATCTATAGAAGGAAAGAGAGCACCATTGGATGTAGAATGATTTGTTGCTAGTCCACCATCATGTAATCCAAGGGCCCTCCTATAGGAAACCATTCCATTTTCACTTGGGAAGTCAATGGGGTATCTATATCAAATACAGATTAGTGACCTTAATTTAGTTTGGAACTTTGGTAGTTGTCATCATGCACACAATAAGAGTAGCTCATTAACATTTGCATGAGCTCATCACCGAAATTGAAAACTTTATCTGCCAACTAAAAGGTGAAATAGGTGAATAAGAAGCTTTGAATCATGGGTAACATATCATAATTGGGTTCATGTTGTAGAAAGTCAGCAATCAATCTCTCGAGTCATCAGCCATATTGCATGATATTATTTGCATTAACTGACTGCACTTCCATGTATCGTATTTTTTATAAATGAAACTATTTTTAGAATGAGCAGTAGGAGGCTGAATAGGATTGATAAAATCTAAGCCCCACTTTTGAACTCCAAAGGAATATCAACTAGATGAAAAACTAATGCATCACGTTGTCGGAAAGATTTCAACCTTTCCATTGATGACCAGAGAAAATGAAAAACAATTTTACTAGTGAACTCTATCCTTTTATATCATTGATGATCAGTTGTGTTGAATGGAATTAACTACTTTGAAAGTGTTTACAGATATGAATGATGAAGCAGAACATATGTTCATATTAGGGTTTACCCTAATTACACAATTAATGAGTATTTTATAGTTATACATTCAAGAATCATGGGTATTCAATCCAAGTTTCATAAGTTCATATAATTTTATGACAATAGGGTTAATCCAAAGGATCTTAAAAGATTCTAATGGGTTCATGCTAGAGTTTATTTAAGTGTTAATGGGTTCATGATAGGATTCAGAAGAATTTTAATGGGTTAACAAGGGATTTCAAAGGGTTTCAAGGAAGTTCTCAAGGGTTTATTGAATTTTAAGGGTTAATATAACAGGTATTCAATTAAGTTAATGTTTAAAATGAATATTTATGTATTAAAAATTAAAATATGAATTAAGTAATTAATGTACTCATATGTGTGTATTTAAATATTAAGGTTCTAATATATTAAATTCTTAACCTAAGCCTAATTTAAATGCATTATTAAATTAAGAAAATTAGGATAATTAAATTAAAATGAAAATGAAGTGGATAATTAATGAGTGGTGTATGAAAGTGGTATTTAAAGAGTGGTGTGAATTAAGTGTGTAATTAAAGTGGAAAAAGTAAGTGGTTAAAAGTGTGGTAATTATGTGTGCAAAATCAAAGAGTGACCTAAATTAAGTATGCATTTAAAGTGCAAAAAGTATGTGGTTAAAAGAATGGAACAAGTGAGTTATGTGATTAAAGCTAATTTAAAGTATGGTGGATAAATGTGGGTAAAAGTGAGGTTGAGAATTTAAAGCAAATAAAAAAGAGTGGCAAGCTCATGATTTGTGTGTGTATATATATGAGTATGTTCTGCTAGTTTGTCCTAATGTTTTTTTTTCAGGTACTCATTCTATTCCTTCACTTCTTGCTCTTAATGATTAGAAGAGAGTTAGCTGTTGAACGTATTCTGAGTAAAAGATTCCCTTGTTGCTAGACTTTTGATAGTCTTAGAGAGAAAAATGTATCTGAAGAGAGAGAATGCTATCTAATTGGCACTGAAGTGACCAAATAGAGAGAGAGTATATTATTTCCTCTCTCTTTTTCCCCTTGATTCTGGCGGCACAGCAGAAGAGAGAGGATAGAGGGAGACGCATGTTAATAGGAGCAAACGTTAACTCTTCTGACTTCCGGCTTAGATTGGTGCTGCAGAGTGTGAGAGAAACTTAAAAGTGAGAGGGTTAGGCTGAGTCTTCTGAGAAAAGGAAAGACCATTGCAGCAAAATATTTGATAAACATTGTAAAGACCATTTTATCCCCTGTATGATGGGGCTTGATAGGCTCATGGATTGGTGTAACAGGAAAGCTTGTAGTAACTCCACAGTTGATGACAGTCCCCATGTCATTCTTACTAAGTACCCTTGTAATAAGTGGAGATCCAAATTGCTCCAAACCTCTAACTGTACTAGAATTAGAATGATAGACTTCATCAGATGGCATTTACAAAGCCTTAAGATGTAAGGCCTTCCTTCCTGGTGGAAGGGCTGTTGTATCTCTTTTTTGTTTCCCTGTATCAATTTTAATTTCTCTGTTCTCTCAAAAAAAGAAAAGGTTGCGTGCACATGAAGTTCCATCTTTGACGGCAGATGTGCACGTAGAAATAGAGAGAGAGCGCCTGTAGTTTAAGAAGCAGTTATTTACTATTTTCAATCACAACAGGTATGGTAGATGTGTATGAGTAGGCTATGGTTAGAGAGAGAATCTCCACCGTATTAAGACAAAACTCCTTCACCTTGTTCCCATAGCTGCAGCGCGTGCACGATAGACCTGACTCCTGAGATAGCGCAGAGCGTACCAGAGAATTTCAGAGAGTTTCAGCACAGCCATCCGACTTCTGAGCATCGCCATGGTGTCTTCTGTCAGGCAACACGCGACAACGCAGTGAGAGAGAGAAATAACTAATATTAAATCAAAAGTTCATCTCTTCCCTCTCAACAGCCTGCGCGTGGCAGCACCGCCGAGAGAGAGGGAGAGAGAGAGAGAGAGAGAGAGAGAGAGAGAGAGAGAGAGAGAGAGAGAGAGAGAGAGAGAGAGAGAGAGAGAGAGAGAGAGAGAGAGAGAGAGAGAGAGAGAGAGATAGAGAGAGAGAGAGAGAGAGAGAAAGGTAGAAGAGCGGATCGAAGGCACGCAGATAGGAAAAGACTTAATCATACGCAACTGTAGTGCGTGTCTAGAGAGAGAGACTATACGTCTAAGAGAGAGAGATGATTCTCTCCCTTCCCCTCTACGGTCTGCGCGCGGCAGCGCCGCAGAGAGAGAGCGAGAGAGAGAGAGAGAGAGAGAGAGAGAGAGAGAGAGAGAGAGAGAGAGAGAGAGAGAGAGAGAGAGAGAGAGAGAGAGAGAGAGAGAGAGAGAGAGAGAGAGAGAGAGAGAGAGAGAGAGAGAGAGAGAGAGAGAGAGAGAGAGAGAGAGAGAGAGAGAGAGAGAGAGAGAGAGAGAGAGAGAGAGAGAGAGAGAGAGAGAGAGAGAGAGAGAGAGAGAGAGAGAGAGAGAGAGAGAGAGAGAGAGAGAGAGAGAGAGAGAGAGAGAGAGAGAGAGAGAGAGAGAGAGAGAGAAGGAGAGAGAGAGAGTGAGAGAGAGAGACTGAGAGAGATACGGAGAGAGAAAGAGAGTGGCAGAGAGAGAGAGAGCGAGAGAGAGAGAGAAAGATGATATGTTAGTGTTCATTAATTTATTAATTTAAGCATTAAAAATCATTAAATCTAATTAGATATATAAAGTACTGTTAGTATCAATTAAATAGATTTAGATTTAATTTGATGTATTGTTAGATATAGTTTGGTTTAATTAATATAGATAATGTTAATTATGCAAGTGATTACTTCAACATGAATTTGGATGCATGTTTGAATGAAAATGAGTATAGGTGTATAAACATAAGTATGCATATTTTCATAGTGATATCATATGTGTGGTTCATGTCAATATGTTAGTATGTCTAAGTTTAAGTGTTAGTATGTATTAGCATGAATGTGCATTAGTTTGTGCATGAATAGTATGTATGAGCTTACATGTGAAGCATGTGCATCCATAAGAGAAGTCTGTAAGTATATGAATATGTATTTGTCAATATGGATTAAGTGTAGGGATGCATGTGTATCCATGTAGAATGTTAGTTTACATGAATCAATGCATATGCATGAATTAATGAATGTGTGCATGTTAATGCATGTTAGTACATATTAATTAGTACATTTGCATGATTATATGTATTTAGAAGTGTGTGTAATGTAAGCATGCATGTGAGTGATGTATGCATATACATGAGTGTGAGATGTATGCATGTATGCATGACTGTGAGTAAGAGTGCATGTGTGCATGAGAGCATACATGTGAGTGATGTGTGCATGAGCATGAGTGTGCATGAATGCATGTTTGTGAGTGAGGCAGTGTTAGCATGTGCATATATGTGAGTGTTAGCATATGATTTTATGCATGGGTAAGTAATTGAACTATTGTATGCATATGCATAAATGCATCTAAGTATTAGCATGAATGAGTATTTGCATATTCTTAAGAACTAATATGTTTTAGAGCATAATAGTATATGCTTGTTGAAATACAAGTACAAAAAGGAATGTAAGTAAGCTTAGTTAAGCAAACATTAAATGTTTGAATGAGTTTATGTTAGCATATGTGATAATGCATGTGTATGTTTATGAGAATTAAATCATTTGCATGAGTATATGTATGTGTATGACAATGTTGTGTGAATTATATCTTTTATGTTTCTCATTAATTTTCTGTTAGATTACTAATATGCTAATGCTTTTTTTCAGAAACATTGAAGATTTAAAGAGCAGTTGAAGTGAAGTGAAGTGAAGTGAAGTGTAGTGACAGATTGAAGATCCATTTATCTTAATTTTCATTTAGTCAATTACTTATTTGTTTAGTCATTTATCCTATTACTATACCCTTACATTTGTATTAGAGTTATTGATTTGAGTCATCAGCTTCTCAATTCATTGACTATTTTTTTATGAACCTTATCTTTAGGCCTGTATAAGAATTTGATCTTTAATCTAATTTCATTTCATCTTATGTCGCAAGAAGCCTCATCAAGTAGTTCCTTTCTACCTTCATCTACCTTTGAGTCATTGTTTCCTAAACCAGTTGAAGTTGAAGAACAAGTAAAAGATAAGATAGTAGAAGAAACTTTGCACGATCCTAGTAGAACTTTCCATTTACTTTCAGTTGTTCCACCTAGCATTGAGAATAGTGAAGACCTTTTTCCTCCAATTGTAGATAGAAACGTAGAAAACTTCCAAGAAGAGACAAACGAAACTATAAAAAATCAAATAGTTAGTGAAAAGATTATCCTACCTTCTTATTTTGACGCAGTTGAACGTTATAGGAACGCTTCACCCTACGGACCTTAAGAAAAACTTGTACCTGTTCCGCATAGTCACCCTGCGTGTGCCGTTAGCGAGGCGACTGAATTGATCCGCCAGTCATCACAAATCACTCCCACAACGTAGGGCTCACTAGTCTATTGACAACAATCACACAAACATACATAATTGCAGACATCTTGCTCTAATTTAGGCCACGAAAGGCTACTTGAAATAATCTTCCAAATGTCTCGAGGAAGGAGATAAGAAAGAGAGCTCACACACACACACTCACAATCAAAGAGAAGCACACACTCAGATTAAGGCAAGGAAGAATGATCTTCTTCTTCTTCTTCTTCTATTATGTAAAAAGGAATGTACAAGAATGACCTAAAAATAAGAATACAACTACTGCAATATATAAAGACTAGTACATAAGGAAAAGCCTAACGAATGAGTGAGCTGGCATGAAAAAAATGTGCCATCACTCTCGGTAGATAAATCTAGTAAAGCTCAATGAAGTGTCCCTAACATATACGGTGTGACCATTATACATGTCAAAGAAATGAAAAAGTGATATTTTTCATCTTGGATCATCACATGTTGAGCTTGATATCTCAACACTCCCCCTCAAGCTCAATGCCATGTCCTCTAATCCAAGCATCTTCCAAAACTTCTTCAGCTTCTCTACTCCGAGTGCTTTAGTGAAAATATCAGCAACCTACTAGTCTATTCTCACATAAACAAGATCAATATCACCTGCTAATACCTTCTCTCTGATGAATTGATAATGTACCTTGATATGATTTGTTCTAGCATGAAAAGCAGGGTTCTATGCTAATTGTATGCTGCTAAGATTATCACAATAGATTTTGATAGGATTTTTCACTTCCACACCTAAATCTGCAAGTAGCATCTCTAGCCATGATGCCTCACATGCTGCCATTCCAACACCTCAATACTTAGTGTCTATACTTGACAAAGCAATAGTGGGTTGCTTGTTGCTGCTCCATGTAATAGCTACACCTCCAAGTGAGAATAGAAAGCCACTAGTAGATCTTCTATCTGTAGTACTACCAACCCAATCTACATCGGTGTATCCATGAAGCTGCAAATCTTCACCGGCTTCATAAAACAATGCATAATCCAAAGTAGCACTCACATAATGTAGAGTGTGCCTGAGAGCATCCAAATATGGCTTCCTGGGAATCTGCATAAATTGACTTTCAAGTCCAATAGGCTAGCTATGATCAAGCCTCATAATTTTGAGATATATCAAACTTCCCATAATTCTCCTATACATAGTAGCATTTTCCAATGCTTCACCTGATGTAGTATTTAGCTTCAAATTTTGATCTGATGGCATACAAATTGGTTACAATTAGCCATACCATACTTTTGCAGCACATTCAAGGCATATTGCCTCTATGAGATCCATATACTGGTTTCTATATGTGTAAAATTAATGCCCAAGAAATAACACAGCACACCAAGATCTTTCATGTCAAATTCCGGCATAAGAAGTTGCTTTACCTCTTTAATGCTTTTTTCATTATCACCATCTACAATCAAGTCATCGACATAGATAGCCACAATTATGATGCCATCATCATCCTTCCTTGCATATAGTGAATGATCTGCATCGCATATAGAAAATCCAATGGTGGTCAAGTACATAGCAATCCTTACATGCCATGCATGAGGCACTTGCTTCAGCCCATACAAAGCCTTTTGCAACGTCCACACATATTTTGGATGCTTTGAATCTTCATATCCTTGTGGTTGGTCAATGCATACTTCTTCTTGTAACTCACCATGTAAAAAAGCATTCTTCACATCCATCTGATGCAATGTCCATCCTTTTGCTATAGCTAATGCAACAAGTGTTTTGACAATAGACATTTTACCTAGAGGGCTGAGTGTTTCCTCATTATCAATGCCATAAGTTTGTGCATATCCTTTTTCTACCAAACGTACTTTATGCCTGCTTATGATGCCATCAGCATTGTGTGTTACCTTGTAAACCCACTTGTAGTCCATGGGTTTCTTTCCTTCTGGCAATGAAACCAGCTTCCATGTATTGTTTCCGTAAAGTGCAGCCATCTCCTCATCTATAGTTTCTCCCAATCTGCATTTCCAATTGCATCTTCAAATCAAGAAGGTTCAACATCTTGTATTACCTTTGTCATGTAGGCACAATTACAAGCCATGTAACTATCATATATCAATCATTGCATTGAATTCCGTATCCTCCCAGATGTTCTTGGTCCTCGGTTACTTCTCCTTGTATCATCTGCATGTGCCTTTGTTACTCTTGTAGTCTTCATAGAGGGCAATGCAAGTTCCTCATTAAGACTCTTCTCTGAACCACTTGAATCTCCATCAACATCTTCAAAACCTGCACATGTTTTACGACCATCATAAAGCTTTTCTTTACCTTTCTTGGATGTATTTGATTGTTGGAGAAACAATCACTAACTGGACATATATTTGAAGGTCAAATCTTAGGAAGAAAACCCCATGCCTATGTGAAGGGACAAATTCACAAGTGTATCATATTTGTAAAGTTAGTTCACTTTAGTTCTAGAAGTTTTTTAAAATCACGAGAATAAGAAAATCTATATAAGTTAGTTTGTATCAACTGACGCGATGGGGAAGACAATGAGAAAGTGAGAAGAACTCATTTTTGTATAACTGAGTATAGTCGGGCTTCTCTGAGCGAGAAAGCACTTGTAAGCTTCTGAGTTTTTCATAGTTATGACAAGAACTAGTTAAAGTTCTGTGTATAAGTCTTCTTCCTCCATCTCTAGTGAGGTTGAGTTTTATGGGAGCAACTCGATGCCTGTCATCGAATTCCAGTTGATAAGTCATATTCTAAGTGTGCATGAAATCACCTATAGTTTTGGTGTCCAAAAGATCAAGACTTTATGCAGGAAGTCGATGCCCGGCATCTAATCCCTGCTGAAAAGTGACCAAAAACATCCCAAGTCGATGCCCGGCATCGAATTCTCGTTGCAAGTCGATGCTAGGCATCGAATTCTAATTTTAAACAGGCGCTCTTACTAAAACAGGTAAAATTTCCAGTTTTGGAAGGTCATACAGGGTCATCTTGTGAGAGCCATAACTAGAGTTCTAGAGATCCGTTTGATGCAGGGGATGAAAGGTGGAAACCTTTTGTCTTATCAACAGAACTTTCATTAAATCATTATGTTCCATACTTGAACCAGTTGCTTGGTTTGATGCTCACATATGAGCAAGACTTGAAGGGAGATGGAGATAAAGGACAAAGTTCTGCAATGTACATGAAGAACAAGAAGAAAGGAGATAAAGGTAAAGCAAAGGATGAAGAGGAGTCTAGTTCTCAAGCTTATTATACAAGAGGTAAAGGCACTGGTAGAGGAAGAGCAAGAGGATTTGGAAGAGGAAGAGGTAATCAAAATAACAACAAGAAGGCTTGCTGGATCTGTGGATTGAGTAATCATTTGGCTCATGACTGTTGGCACAACCAACAAGGATCAAACCAGAATCAAAATAACAATAGCAGAGGCCGAGGTGGAAGATATCAAAGTAATTTTCAAAGAGGTAGACAAAGTCAAAGAGGAGGCTATGGTAGAGGTGGAGGAAGAAGTTGGGGACAGAATCAATCCTACAACACCACCTACTACAACTATGCAAATGACACACAGAATGAAAGTCATACATCATTGATGATGAATTCAATCAACACATCAGACAAAGAAGATCTAAAGGTATTTTACATTGACTCTGGATGTTCTAATCATTTGTCAGGAAACATAGAATTGATGTCAGAATTGGAAAAAGGTATTTCGAGTCACACAGTTCAAACAGGTGATAATACCAGACATAGTGTACATTCAATTGGAAAAGTGAAATGCAAGAGTGGAGCAGATTTGCTAACCAATGTTTTGTATGTTCCTACAATACCTAAAAACTTGATTAGTGTGGGACAGATAGTTGAAAAAGGTTTTCAAGTCAGGTTTACAAATGAAGGAGTATTTGTGGAAGATCCAGAGAATGGATATAATCAGATTGTCTCTCGTAAGAAAGAAGGTAGACTCTTTACTTTAAGAGTGCAAGGAAACATTGGTCAAGCTTTGCTCACACATGGTGAAGCAGTGATTACAGAACTTGATCTCTGGCATAAGAGATTAGGTCATTTCAATGAAAGAGGAATTAAAGCTATGGTTGCTAATCAGTCTGTACTAGGATTACCAAATGTGCAAAGTCAACATATGGTTTATAAATGTGAAGCATGTCAAATGGGTAAAGCACACAGGTTACCATTTAAAAAGAAAGGATTCAAACATGATGAACTACTAGAGCTCATTCATACAGATGTATGGGGACCAACAAAAGAAGGATCTATCAGTGGCTCAAGGTACTATGTTCTTTTTATTGATGATGCTACAAGATGGATAACATTATATGTTTTGAAGGAAAGATCAGAAGTGTTTGGAGCTTTCAAGCATTTTCATGCATATGCAGAGAGAGTAACAGGTCAAAAGCTTAAAAGACTGAGGTCTGATGGAGGGGGAGAATATTTCTCCCAAGAGTTCAATGATTATCTTTGGAATGCAGGTATTAAGAGAGAAATAACTTGCAGGTATACACCACAACAAAATGGTGTAGCAGAAAGAAGGAACAGGACTTTGGTTGAGTTTGCTAGAGCTATGCTGAAGGAGAAGAACTGTCCAAATTATCTTTGGGCTGAGGCTGTAAATACAGCTACATATCTTGTGAATAGATTACCATGTGCAGCTCTGAATGGAATGACTCCATATGAAGCTTGGTGGGGTAAGAAACCAACACTAGATCATTGTAGAGTGTTTGGATCAATTGTATATGCTTATGTGCCATCACAGCTTAGGCATAAACTTGAACCAAAGGCAGAAAAATATGTGTTCATTGGTTATGATGAAAAGCAGATGGGTTACAGATTGTGGAATCCTCTAACCAAACAATTTATTGTTTCTAGAGATGTTACATTTGATGAACAGAAAAGTTGGTATGCAGATCAAAGTAATACAGCTGAGGAATTTGAAGAAGAGGTAAGAAGATGTGAGAAAGGAAAATCAATTGTGCAGGTGAATAGAGATGAAGACTATATGCAAGCAAGTACATCCAGAAGTGGATTAACAAGAAGGAATGAAGAAGCTCCTATATTTGATGAAGAGGTGTATCCAGAAACTTATGAAGAATGTGAACCAAGAAGGTCAAGCAGGACTAGAAGGCAACCACAAAGGTATTCTTATGATACTTCTTACATAACTCAGAAGAACTATGCATATATGGTCAAAGATGATGAAGAACCTCAGAACTATGATGAAGCTAAAGGTAAGAAGCAATGGGAAGAAGCAATGAAGGAAGAGTTCAATGCACTGGAGGAGAACAAGACATGGGAACTTGTTCCTAAACCAAATGGTAAGAAAGTAATTGGAAATAAATGGGTTTATAAAGTGAAGAAGCTTGCAGATGGAAGTATAGCCAGATACAAAGCTAGATTGGTGGTGAAAGGCTATGCCCAGACCTATGGCATAGATTATGATGAGACATTCAGTCCCGTAGCTAAGATGTCAACTATAAGGACAATCATTGCTATTGCAGCTTCAAAAGGATGGACTCTAAGTCAATTGGATATAAAGAATGCATTCTTGAATGGATACATATCAGATGAGGTATACATGGAACAACCTCAAGGGTTTATAGATTCCAGGTATCCAAATTTTGTTTGCAGGTTGAGAAGAGCATTGTATGGATTGAAGCAAGCTCCAAGAGCTTGGAACTATAGACTGGTGAAGTATCTCAATGATCTTGGATATCAAAGTTCAAAAGCAGACCTAAGTCTACTTATCAGAAGAACAGAGGAAGGTACAATCTACATTTGTATTTATGTAGATGACATTATAATCACAGGTACTTCAGATGAAGGAATCAAGGAGGTAAAGAGATTGCTTGAAAAAGAATTCAAGATCAGTGACCTAGGAAAGTTATCATACTTTCTTGGAATGGAAGTTACTTATACAGATCATGGCATATATGTGTCACAAGAAAGGTATCTTCTGAACTTGTTGAAGAAGTTTGATATGGAAAATTGCAGAGAAGCTTCAACTCCACTTGAAGTTAATCACAAGCTTAGTAAATATGATGGTGCAGACTACAAAGATATGAGGAAGTATCAATCTCTTGTGGGTAGTTTGATTTATGCTACACTAACAAGACCTGATCTTAGTTATGCAGTGGGAGTTTTGTCACAATTCATGCATTGTCCAAAGGACCCACATTGGATTGCAGGTCAAAGAGTTCTCAGATATATCAAAGGAACTATAAAGGAAGGATTATATTATCCTTTTACATCAGATTTGAAGTTGAGAGCCTATAGTGATTCAGATTGGGCAGGTAATCAAGATGACAGAAGATCAACTCATGGTTACATGATATATATTGGTGATAAGCTTGTAAGTTGGTGTTCAAAGAAACAACATACAGTAGCATTATCATCAACTGAAGCAGAGTACAAAGGACTTGTGGAAGCAGCTAAGGAAGTCATATGGATGCAGACATTGTTCAAGAGCTTAGGCATTGATCAAGGTACACCTACAATACATGGAGATAATATGAGTTTACTTTATCTTGCAGCAAATCCAGTATTTCATGCAAGGACAAAGCACATAGAGATACAGTATCATTTTCTCAGAGAAAAGGTAATGGAGAAGGAGATTGAAGTGGAGTACATTTCTACTAAAGATCAGTTAGCAGACATAATGACAAAGAGCTTGGATGGTGTGAAGACCAGCAGATTCAAAAGCATGGCAGGAGTAAAAGAAAAGAAGATGATATGAAGAAACAGGGAATGTCAATTAGTGATTGAGGGGGAGCTGTTGGAGAAACAATCACTAACTGGACATATATTTGAAGGTCAAATCTTAGGAAGAAAACCCCATGCCTATGTGAAGGGACAAATTCACGTGTATCATATTTGTAAAGTTAGTTCACTTTAGTTCTAGAAGTTTTTTAAAATCACGAGAATAAGAAAATCTATATAAGTTAGTTTGTATCAACTGACGCGATGGGGAAGACAATGAGAAAGTGAGAAGAACTCATTTTTGTATAACTGAGTATAGTCGGGCTTCTCTGAGCGAGAAAGCACTTGTAAGCTTCTGAGTTTTTCATAGTTATGACAAGAACTAGTTAACGTTCTGTGTATAAGTCTTCTTCCTCCATCTCCAGTGTTTGTCTTCTGTGCAATGATTTGAAAGATTGAAGTTTTCCAAGCAAGTCGATGCGTGGCATCGAATGTATGTTGAAAGGTTGAGTTTTATGGGAGCAACTCGATGCCTGTCATCGAATTCCAGTTGATAAGTCATATTCTAAGTGTGCATGAAATCACCTATAGTTTTGGTGTCCAAAAGATCAAGACTTTATGCAGGAAGTCGATGCCCGGCATCTAATCCTTGCTGAAAAGTGGCCAAAAACATCCCAAGTCGATGCCCGGCATCAAATTCTCGTTGCAAGTCGATGCTAGGCATCGAATTCTAATTTTAAACAGGCGCTCTTACTAAAACAGGTAAAATTTCCAGTTTTGGAAGGTCATACAGGGTCATCTTGTGAGAGCCATAACTTGAGTTCTAGAGATCCGTTTGATGCATATGATAGCTTTTTGGAAAGCTCTACTCTTTTAGTTTTAGCCTATAAAGTTTCATGGAGAAATAATACTTGAGCTAGGAGAAATTAGCAAAATACTGAAGGTATGTCATTTTGGGTGACTAGGAATTTCTGTAGAAGCAAAGTTCTCACTTTAGGCTATCATTTCTCAAAGTTTGGAGTGGAAATGAGTTAATGGTGACCATAGAGGTCTTCTAGTGTCACATTAATTCATTTCTTGTGGTGTTTCATACATCAACATTGATGAATTTGTTAGACTCAAATTTCCACACAATCTTCCAGTCCATGGATTTGAGTTGGAACTATTGCTTGGTGATGCATTCGGTCCACTCAAAGCTTTAGATTTTGCACTTGATTTTTCATTTTTTTTTGTCATTTGGTTAAATAAAGATTTAGTCCTTCTTTGGCATCTGCATAGAAGCTTGAAATTTCATCAAATACCACATCTTTTCTCACCACCTCTCATGTGAGTGGGTTATAACATTTATATCCCTTTTTCTCAAGGGAGTATCCAAAGAAGACACACTTTTCTGCTTTTGGATCAAGCTTTGTCCTCAATTCATCTAGAACATGTACATATGCAATACAACCCAAAACTTTGATATATGATAAGCTTGGCTTTTGACCTGTGAAATTCTCTTCAAGTGTAACTTGATGTACAACAGTAGTCGGAGTTCTGTTCATGATGTATGCAGTAGTATGAATAGCTTCTGCCCAATAACAATGAGGCATATTCTTCTCGGCCATCAAGGCTCTTGCTATTTCTACAATATGTCTATTTTTGTGTTCAACAACACCATATTGTTGTGGTATGTACCTAGATGAAAACTAACACCAAATTCCATGATTTTTTAGAAATCTGTTGAACTCATTTGACATGTATTCACCTCCTCTATCACATCTTAATGTTTGAATATACATCCCTATCTGCTTTTCCACCATAGCTTAAAAAAATTGGAAGTGATTGAACACCTCACTCTTCTCTTTCATGAAATATACCCACACTTTTCGTGTATGGTCATCAATGAGAGTAACATAAAACCTGCAACCACCCATAGATGTGGTCTTTCCAAGATCCCAAACATCCATATGTACTATTTCTAGTATGTTTTCACTAACATGCTTGTCATGTAGGAATGATGCTCTTGCCTGTTTTCCAAATTGACATGCTGCACATACGTTTTGCATCTCTGCAACCTTGAAATTTGGTAGTCCATGGGCAATCTCCTTCGAGTTCATCAATTTCAGCCTTTGCAAGTTTGAATGTCCAATCCATTTGTGCCAGATCTCTATATCAGCAATGACTCTTACACTTTCTGCAAACATGGCTGCATTCATTTTAGAAATTTTCACATTTAACGTTAACACCCAACTGTTGGTGTAAATCACAAGCCTACACATTTGGCTTGAAAGACATCATGAAGACTCAACATACATGAAGAACCATAGGAACATACGCTAGTGGTTTATTACCACTTTACCTCATTGTAAAAGTCAAATTGACTTGGAATCTTTTGTAATCACCTACCTAAGTGATTCGTGGAAAAACGTAGCTCACTTGATTGAGAGAATATCTCCAAACCTTTAGGATCTTGATCATAGGGAGCCAAGAATTTGAATTTGAATTCAAATTCCTAGTCATTACATATAAAAGTGATCAAGAAAAGTCGCGGTATGAGAGATCACTCCCGAGCTTCATTCTACTGTCATTGAGTGTGTGTGAGGACTACTCCATAGCTTACACCTCTCTACACCGTTAGGCAATGCTAGACATGCCAATGGAATTGTACACAAGTGTTAATTTATAGATACATTTACATCATTCATCTCTGTGTTCTATGCTAGTCTACTCAAAAGTCTGTCAACTTGTCAAGGGCATATCTCGATCAATATTCCATTAATTTCATGGATTCTAAGCTTGTTGGATTCAACTCAATGTCATCTACAGGCTGACAAAGTTTGAAGTGATTTCATTGAGCCAATTCAGAGAAATCTGTGTCGAGGTGCTCACTGGTCTATTTCTGCTACAGTCCTAAAAAGTCGAGGGTATAGCTAAACTTGCTAAATTGATTTCTCTTAGCATAGTTTATCTTTTTACATCATTCTACTTGCAAATGGTAGCTTACTAAGCTAATTGAATATCCCTAGAAGGACGTTTATCAATTGCTACTGTGCTGGTCACACTGAGCAAAACATTGAGTAGGTGTCAAGATAAAAATAGAAGGTTTTCTTGAATTTGTGACTTCCAAAGTTATCTGTTTTTTATTCAATCATTGCACACTTCATTTCCAAAGGACATAGGCCATTTCTTGGTGTCATTGGAAAGCTAAGGAAGTCTACTAATCAAGTCTGAAGCTAAAGAGGGCTGGTACAAAGCAGGTTTAGCAGTACCTACTCAGTCTCTTGGATCATCCATCCATCTTTCCCAACAGTGGTATCAGAGCAAATAAGGTAAAATGGGAGATGGTTTTCCTTCATTTATTGACAAATTGGATAGGAACAATTATCAGGCTTGGTCTCTAAGGATGAAGACCTACTTACAAGGAAGGAGTCTCTATGGATACATCTCAGGAGATGAGGAATTGCCCTCATTCAAAACAAGAGGATTGCCAACCAAGGAAGAACAAGAAAAGCTCAACACATGGTGTGCTAAGGATGCTTTGGCAAGGTCTTATCTACTCAACTCTATATCTGATGTTCTTTTACCTCATATCAGAAATTGCAAGACTTCCCAAGAAACTTAGGAAACCTTGTCATCATATTTTTCCTCCAATAAAAGGGCTAGGAAAAATCTGTTGTGGATTGAGTTCACAACACTAAGGAAGCAACCTAAGCAAGCTGTTTCAGAATTTGTGACCAAAATCAAAGATGTTGCAGATCAGTTAGCAAGCATAGGAGAAGAAATTGAAGAAGAACAAATTGTGAGGCAGGTAATCAATGGAATCAAGGCTGATGACAAGTGGGAAAGCTTCACCACTGCAATGGATCTCTACATGGACATGCACACTCCAGATCTTACAACTCTCATGGGTCAGCTATTTACACATGAAGCAAAGCTTACCAACAGGGGAGATACATCCAAAGGTAATAACTCTTCTGCCCTATACACTGATAAGAAGTCTAAGGATAAAGGTAAGAACAAGAAGGTGGAAGATGAAGGCTCTACCTCCCAAGCCAACTATGCAGGGAGAGGTAGATCTTCAAGAGGTAGGGGCAGAGGAGGTAAGCAAGGAAGGTGGTTTATCAAATCACACCACAAATGAGTGTTTCACGAATTACAAAAATCAGAGAGGAAGAGGCTACCAAAGAGGTGGATAGTCACAGTCAAGAGGAAGATTCAACCAACACCAAGGCCACAACAACAATTACAACAACAACTACAACAACAATTACAATGGCAACTATCAAGGAGGATTCAGAAACAGAAAGGACTACAACAACTACACAGAGGAGCAGGATGACTCTCTCTTGATCATGAACATGACTTCAAAGTCAGGTACAAATGATGATCATTTATTTTATATTGATTAGGGTGTTCAAATTATGTGGCTGGTAATATGCACTACTCTCTGATCTTGAAGAACCAAAAGGTAAACATCAAGCCCAAACAGGTGATGATACAAAGCATTCTGTAGTTAAAGTTGGAAATGTGAAAACTTGTGATGGTAATCAGAATTTGTTAAGCAGGGTACTCTATGTACCAACCATTACAAAGAACCTAATGAGTGTTGGCCAGATTGTGGAGAAAGGTTTGCAAGTCAGATTCAATCAATATGGAGCATTTGTGGAGGACCCAAGACATGGATTCAAAAGGATAGCTAAAGGAGAAAAATCAGGTAGACTTTTCACTTTTGAGTTGGAAGATACAAAAAATATTGCATTATACAGTTATAAGGATCAGACACTTTCAGAGCTTGAGATTTGGCACAAGAGATTAGGGCATATAGGAGAAAGGACCTTGAAGCAAATGTGCAGGGACCAATGTGTGCTTGGGATACATAATGTACCCAAGCAACATATGATTTACAAGTGTGGTGCTTGTCAATTTGGTAAATCTCACAGGTTACCCTACTCAAGGAAAGGATATATGCATGAAGGCTACCTAGAGTTGGTTCACACAGATGTTTGGGGACCTAGCAAAGACCCCTCAGTCTCAAGTTCAAGGTACTATGTGTCTTTTATTGATGACTATAGCAGATGGACTATATTATACTTTATGAAGCACAAGGATGAGGTGTTTAATTGTTTTAAGAAATATCTTGCACTAGTTGAAAATCAGACAAGAAGGAACTTGAAGAGGCTAAGATCAGATGGAGGAGGTGAATACTTCTCCAATGAATTTGAGGACTTCTTGCAAGACAGAGGCATCAAAAGGGAAATAACAACAAGGTATTCTCCTGAACAGAATGGGGTAGTAGAAAGAAGAAATAGGTTAATTGTTGAGATAGCTAGATCTATGCTTAATGAGAAGAAGTCACCTAACTACCTATGGGCAGAGAGTGTCTCTACTACCACCTATCTCATAAACATGTTACCATCAAAATCACTTGATGGTATGACACCTTATGAAGCTTGGCATGGTAAGAGACCATCATTAGATCATTGCAAAATTTTTGGATGTGTAGCATATGTGCACATTCCCTCACAGGTAAGGGGTAAGCTAGAACCAAAGGCTGAAAAATGCATTTTTATTGGGTATGATTTAAATAAAAAAGGTTACAGGTTTTATAACCCTACCAATAAGGGATTTATGGTAAGCAGAGATGTGATCTTTGATGAGAATGACTCTTGGTATGAGAATGAATGCAGGAAAGTGAAACTACCTATGTTTGGAAGTTTCCAAAACTTGCAAAGGAGGAACCTACTCAAAATGAAGACTCAAGTTCAGATGATGAAGACACTATCAACCTTCAAGAGTTCAAGGCATGGAAGTCCAAAGGCAAAATGAAGATGAAGAATCTTGAAGACATACCAGAATCTTCAACTCAATCAATCAGAAGATCTCAGAGAGAAAGCAAAAAACCAATCAGATATGGGTATGATACATCTCTTGTTACTAAACATTCAGTTTATCTTGCAAAGGATTTGTCAAATGAAGAACCAGGTTCATATGAAGAAGCAATACCAAATCAAAATGAAAAGAGGCTATGGATGAGGAGATTGAAGCACTCAAGGAGAGTGATACATGGGAGCTGGTACCTAAGAAGGACACAATGAAGGTAATAGGATCCAGATGGATCTATAAATTGAAAAGCAATTCTGATGGAACAATTAATAGGTACAAGGCTAGATTTGTAGCCAAGGGTTTTGCAAAAACCCAAGGCATTGATTATGAAGAAACATTTTCTCATGTGGCCAAGATGCCAACAATCATAGTGTTGGTGAGTGTGGCTGCATCAAAGAATTGGAACATGTACCAATGGTATGTCAAGAATGCTTTCTTGAATGGATGGATTTCAGAAGAGGTTTATATGTCACAACCTCCTGGCTATGAAGACCCTAAGAAGGTAACATTTGTTTGCAAATTGAAGAAGGCTTTATATGGATTGAAGCAGGCACCTAGGGCATGGAATTATAGGTTAACTACATATCTCCAAGACCAAGGATTTATTATGAGCAAAGCAGATACTTCTCTATTCATTAAGAGAAGTAGTTCAAAGGTAATCTATCTTTGTGTTTATGTTGATGACATCATCATCATAGGTAATGATGTCAATGGAATCAGAAATATCAAAAGTCAGATGATGAAGGAGTTCAAGATCAATGATCTTGGATTATTGAATATTTTTTAGGGCTTGAATTAGTTTACACTAATTCAAGGATATACATTACTCAGAAAAAATATGTACAAGATATGTTGAAGAAATTTCACTTGCAGGATGCTAAAGCAGCAAGCACTCCAATGGAGGTGAACCTAAAGCTAAGTGCCATGAAGGTGATGAAGTCCAAGACATTACAGGTTATCAAAGTATAGTGGGTAGCTTGAACTATGCAACTCTAACCAGAATTGATATTGCATATGGAGTTAGTGTGCTAAGTCAATTCATGCACAAACCAAGGATACCTCACTTAGAGGCTGCCAAGAGAATCATGAAGTATCTTAAGGGTACACAGAACCATGGTTTGTACTTTCCTTACACTTCAGATATTGATATAAAAGTTTATTCACATGCAGATTGGGCAGGATGCAAGGATGATAGAAGAAGTACTTCTGGATACATTTCTTTTGCAGGTGACAAACCGATTTCATGGTCTACAAAGAAGCAACCAACTGTTGCATTGTCTTCTACAGAGGCAAAATATAGAGGGCTAGCTAATGCCACTCAAGAAGCAATCTGGATTAAGCTTTTGTATACAGAATTGGGTTTATATACTAGGCCTCCAATTATCTTTGGAGATAATATAAGTTCTCTTCACCTTGCAGCTAATCCTATCTATCATGCCCGGACCAAACACATAGAAGTTCATTATCATTATGTGAGAGAGAAGTTGCTAAGCAAGGATATTCAACTGACTTATGTGTCAACCAACATGCAATGTGCAGATTTACTTACTAAAGCTTTGGATGGAACCAAACTTTGCAGGCTCAAATCTATGATTGGATTGCAGGATATACTTGAAGATTGAGGATGAAGACTTAAGCCAAAATGTTTGGCTTGAGGGGGAGCTGTTGGTGTAAATCACAAGCCTACACATTTGCCTTGAAAGACATCATGAAGACTCAACATAGATGAAGAACCATAGGAACATATGCTAGTGGTTTATTACCACTTTACCTCATTGTAAAAGTCAAATTGACTTGGAATCTTTTGTAATCACCTACCTAAGTGATTCGTGGAAAAAAGTAGCTCACTTGAGAGAATATCTCCAAACCTTTAGGAGCTTGATCATGGGGAGCCAAGAATTTGAATTTGAATTCAAATTCCTAGTCATTACATATAAAAGCGATCAAGAAAAGTCGCGGTATGAGAGATCACTCCCGAGCTTCATTCTACTGTCATTCAGTGTGTGTGAGGACTACTCCATAGCCTAAACCTCTCTACGCCATTAGGCAATGCTAGACATGCCAATGGAATTGTACAAAAGTGTTAATTTATAGATACATTTACATCATTCATCTATGTGTTCTATGCTAGTCTACTCAAAAGTCTGTCAACTTTTCAAGGGCATATCTCGGTCAACATTCCACCAATTTCAGTGATTCAAAGCTCGTTGGATTCAGCTCAATGTCATCTATATGTGACAAAGTTTGAAGTGATTTCATTCAGCCAAATCAGAGAAATCTGCGTCGAGGTGCTCACTGGTCTATTTCTGCTACATTCCTAAAAAGTCGGGGGTATAGCTAAACTTGCTAAATTGATTTCTTTTAGCATAGTTTATCTTTTTACATCATTCTACTTGCAAATGGTAGCTTACTAAGCTAATTGAATACGCCTAGAAGGAATTTTATCAACTGCTACTGTGTTGGTCATACTGAGCAAAACATTGAGCAGGTGTCAAGATAAAAATAGAAGGTTTTCTTGAATTTGTGACTTCCAAAGTTATCTGTTTTTTATTCAATCATTGCACACTTCATTTCCACAGGACATAGGCCATTTCTTGGTGTCATTGGAAAGCTAAGGAAGTCTACTAATCAACTTTGAAGCTAAAGAGGGCTGGTACAAAGCAGGTTTAGCAGTACCTACTCAGTCTCTTGGATCATCCATCCATCTTTCCCAAAACCAACCCACTTTGTTTCCTTTGGCAATCATTCTTCCATCTCGTTTGTATTCTTCTACATATAACCCATCAACATTGAACTTGACTTATAATCCCTGGTCAACCATTTGTCCAACAAAATCCGGATTCTTTGATATATGTGGAACATGCAACAAACCAAAAAGATGTTTTACCTTCTCGTACTCCATAGACAATGCTATGTTTCGTGTATACTTGATAGAGTGTGATGTGTTATCACCTGTTTCAACATATCTAGGAAGAGGAAATTTTTGTGAAGTACTTAACCATTCCGCATGACTAGCCATGTCATTTGAAGCACTCAAATCAACATACCAGACATTATCATTCGATTTTGAAACACCAGTAGAAATCATATTCATCATGTGATGTTGAACCATGATCAGCTTCTCCGAATCATCTGCACTTGTGGATGCAAAGTTGTTTTGCAGCCTTCTATTATTTTGATTCTTTAACCTGCAATCACGTTCAAAGTGTCCAGGTTTACCACAATTTGAGCATCCTTTACTGTCATTACTTGAATCATTTCTTTGGAAATTTTTGTGACCTCTTTGGCTCCCCTTGCCTCGAAAATGTCCTCTTCCTTCTGGATGATTCTGTTGTTGACCATGGTCTTGGTTACTGTTTCCTATTCCACTTCCGAAACCTCTACCTCTGCCTTTTCCTCTGCCAGAGTAGAATACATGCTGAGAAATAGGCTTTCCTTGGGAGTTTGAATCCTCACCAAGATTCTTTTCTTCAATAATCAGCATGGATACCAAATAAGCAAAATTCGGAATATTTAGATCTAGTTGTGTTAAGCTCCCATGAAGCAATGTAGTAGATTTTTGGTAAACCTTGTTCACGAGAATAGAAGTACATGTGTTTACCTAAATAGTCACCATGGAAGATCTATCTACGCTTTCCTACCCTTTCTTTGAATCTACAAAGGAAGTGGTATGGAATTTCATAGATTTTATACTCACTACTGGTTGAAGCAGCAATGGAAGTAGTTAGTGTTAATTAGGCCAAGATCATCTTTCACAAACTCAAGAAAGAAGTATGTCAGTTGTTTTGAGTCTCCAAAAGAACTCAACTCTTGGACACAAAACTAGGACTTTTTGAATTTAGAGGTATCGATGGAGACATTCCTATAGGAACTCAAGTGCCAAGGTAAGCCTAAGGAGTCTCTGGTGGAGAGTGTAGTGGATTTTGTGCAAAAAATTCTCAAGTTGCAAATCATTAAGGAGGCGTTACTACAAGTTGAGGAGGAGCTAGTTAGGAAAACTTGGGAGAATTCCACTACATCTTCCTTTTGGGAGGAGGAAGCATGTAGACTCCAAGAGGGAGTTGCGACAATAGTGAAGGCTCAGCAATATTGGATGGTAGTGTCATTGACAAAGGGGATCTTTTGAACCTCATATTCCATGTGACTTTTGTATTTCATGATTGGTTCAAATGTTGGGGAAACCAATGCTACCATTGCATCCCAAAAATGCAAGAACCATAAGATCGACTATCTTCTTACTTGATTCTGACATCCAAAGATCATGTTTCAAATTGATGACATCATCAATTTGTAATTACTCTTGAACCATCCTTGGAAACCTATATAAGGAGGGTGTTGGAACTCAAGGTCAAGCACAAGCATGGAAGCACATCAGAAAGGTAGAAACACACAAGAAGAAGGAGCAAGTAGGGAGCTCCATGATGTACATGTCAACTTTTCAGAAGAATCCCCTACAAAAATAGTGATTTCCATCACTAAAACCTTTGTAAATACCATTATCTATTTTTAGTAACTCCATTTTGTTCAAGCCGAGGAGTCCTCGAGCTTGAGGAGTATTAGAAGTACCATCCTACCAATTTTCATAATTTTTAGACTTCGTTTGAGCCCTCAAATAAGCCCTGGAACCTAATTTTTAACTAGGCCGGACACTAGGTCTGGACAGGGCCAAAACTAGTCAAAAAACTATAAAAAGAGCTAGAAAGCTCATTTTTGAGGTTACCTTGTTAGAGAATAGAACTTTTGTAAGAGAACTCTTTTGCAATCTAAGCTTTCCATTGTTCCTCTCTTTGATCTTACTTTGTGCGCATGTGTGTGTATGTGTGTGCATGTTTGTGTGCTTTCACTCACGCACTTGTGCCTTCACTTGCTCGTGGTCTTCATACCGGTCCTCACGTCTCCGCGGATTGACAAGTAAAGGAGGTGGTGCTTACGCTTGAGCTACACCAAATTTTGGCGCCGTTGCCGGGGAGAGAGCTTCGAGGACGAGCGTTGTGATGGTAAGATCGTAGATTTGCGACGTTGGAAGGTAAAAAAACTGTCATTTCAGTTCATTTTCTGTTTTTTCCTCTTCTTCTTCATCATCATCATCATCTCCACCTTCTTCCATCTTCTTCTTCATAGAAATTTCTTGTTTTTTAGTGCATTTTCACCATCTTCATACCATTTTTCATGCATTATTGTGTGGGAAGGAGTTAGGAGAAGCAAGGGAGAGCAAGCGCTGTGTTTTTTTCATGATTTTCTGCTCATACGGAGCTCGCCATAGCCGGCGCTCAGAAATTTGAATTTCCCGCCAAAAAACGCGATTCTGTGATGAAAATCGCGATTCTGTGAAAATTCAAAATTTTTTGAAAAATCACGATTTTCTGTTTTCCCGCCTAAAAGTTGGCTGAAAAAAAAAATCACGATTCTGTGGTCATTCTCAGAATCGCGATTCTGTGATTGTGCTCAAAATCGCGATTCTCAAAAATCATGATTTTCAGTCAAAAAACACGATTTTGAGAAAACACGATTCTCTACTCAAAATCGCGATTTTCATGTAAAAAAACACGATTCTCTAAAACACGATTCTGTGCTCAAAATCGCGATTTTCATGTCAAAAAACACGATTCTCTAAAACACGATTCTGTGCTCAAAATCGCGATTTTCATGTCAAAAAACACGATTCTCTAAAACACGATTCTGTGCTCAAAATCGCGATTTTCATGTCAAAAAACACGATTCTCTAAAACACGATTCTGTGCTCAAAATCGCGATTTTCATGTCAAAAAACACGATTCTCTAAAACACGATTCTGTGCTCAAAATCGCGATTTTCATGTCAAAAAACACGATTCTCTAAAACACGATTCTGTGCTCAAAATCGCAATTTTCATGTCAAAAACACGACTTTGTGCTCAACCTCGCAATTTTCTGAGTTCACAAAATCGCGATTCTCTGAAAGTTCACAAAATCGCGATTTTCTCCAAAGGTCCTGTTTGCCTGTTTTGACCCCCAGGAGCCTGAATTGGCATAACTTTCTCATCCAAAGTCCATTTTTTGAGCTCTATAGTTCGTTAGAAAGCTCGTTTCAAGTCCTACACGACCTCAACTGTTTTTTTCAAGAATAACGCGTTGATTTTGAGATAGGATAATTTGAAGTAGACCCTCAAGTGGGACTTGGGAACCAAGGGGACTCCATAGAATTTTGAACCATACCAAAGGGAAAATTTGGACTCTTGACTAAAGCTTATGAACCTGAGATCTGGTAGACACTTAGGCAAGGATAAACAAAGCATTAGATCTTCTGAGGCTAGTGTCAACCATACATCCAAGTCTTGGGCACAACAAATAAGTGGTCATCTTTTACTAAGTTCAGACACAAGTGATTCAGAAATGTCTCTTAGTATGGGAAAACCTGCAGGTGGCTCAGGGACTGCCCATCTACAAACACCAGAAGGTCCCTATAGGACACAGTTGGAATATATTCGGACCAACCAATTAGGTGCTCGCATCTATGAGGATGGTCTGAGGCGATCAGTAATCCAACTCAAAAATCCAGATCAATCCTTTGGACTTGAACACCCGGTGGTCAAGTTCGAAGAGGGTTCATACATTGATAAGGAAGGAACCATGTATGTGGTCACCAACCTACCAGATAGGACTGATGAGTTTGGAAATGTCATTCCTGAGAATGAAATAGGAGACCTAGAACAAGGAAATGTAGGACAAGGACCCCAGACTCCTAGAGGGAAGTCAGTTTTGACCCGAGTGATCACTCCAGACTGGATCCCTCAAGATAACAAAAGCATAGAACTGTTTTTGAATAGAGAAACAGAGGAAGCCTTTTGGAGATTCAAGCCAGATCAACCTAGCCAATTGGGCATAGTCATCATCTACGAGTTCAAGGATCCAGAAATACCAGGCAAAGTGGTCTACTTGGATAACACATCAGAGAAAATTTTCTTGGTAACAGAACATGATAGACATGCATATACTTGGAAGAATGAATTGATTTTCCCCCCACCAAGATCCAATGTTTCCCATGGTCTCCAAGGAGTAGGATCAGCCCATGCTCATGAAGCCCAGAGAGAAAGAACTAGAGAGAGACCTGAGGTAAGTTTTGCACACACCATGGGCAGGAATAGATCAGGATTTGAAAATGAAAGACCTGAAAGAGAGAGACATCAAGCACATAGGCAACAAAGAGATGAACAGGATTTTCCATTGCCTAGACCCCGTGAGTACCCAAGAACCCTTAGACCCATTCAAGTGATCAAGGCAATGAAGAACTATTTCGATGGGACAGGGGATCCTTATGATCATGTGGCCGAGTACAAACAAGTGCTGAGAGCCGAACAAATTGAGGACTGGTTCACCCAGTACGAGGCATTTGGTTTGACCCTTAAGGGCACTGCCTTAGCTTGGTTTCAACCATTGAGTAGAAGCAGCTATCACGATATAGGTCAACTGCTAGACGAATTCATTGTAGAATTTTCCAAGAGTGGTATCAGGCATAACACATCATCCTTGATCCACAGCTTCAAGCAGACTCCCCAAGAAACAGTGCGACTAGCAGGTAGAAGATTTAGACAATACCTAGAAAGATGCCCTGCTCCCGAGTTACCCACACCAGCCAAACAAGTGGCTTTGTTCTTAGATGGCTTACTGAGCACAAAGTTAAGATCATATGTATATTTGAAAGAGCCTAGATCCATAGAAGAGTGCGTGCGGACATGCATTGACATAGAAGATAACTTGGGTGAGGAGTTAGGATTGTCCAAACTCTACAAAGATTCGGATAGTTCTACTAGTCATACTTCAAAGATCTCCACAGAAATAGAAGAGATAGCTGAGCAAGTTGCCAAGAAGCTGGGAGTCCAAAATAAACAAACACAGAGAGTCACTCCAGTGAATCGGTGTTATACTTGTGGGGGCGACCACATGGCTAATGTATGCCCAATGCAAAACCAAAACATTAGAGAAAGGAATGCTCCATATTGCACTATTGAGAGAAAATACACAAACCACACGGCTCATGATTGTCCCTACAATAGGCAGGCTGTTAGACAGAATTATCAGCAACCTTACCCACAAGGTAGGTATCAGAACCAATACCAACAGCCATATTATAGACCACAACAGCAATATCAGGTACCATATAGGCCACAACCTGTCTTGGGAAACCAACCACCAGCTCCAGCCAACGTGATTCCAGTCAAATATGCTGGGGGAGAAGAAAATCCAAATAGAGCATTGGTGCCACTAACCCCATTGATGCTAGATAATGACTCTCATGCTCATTGTTCAGACTACTCCCATGAAGGTAGTCCACATGCTTATTACACAGAGTCACCTGAACATAGTGAGATTTACTCGTATCAATATGAGGTACCACCTATGGAGCAAAATTGGGAGCCAGAATACTCCAATGTCATGTACACAAATCCTAACCCTAGGCCCCAGTTGAGACAAATGAGACCACAAGCCCCTAGAGGATCTTGTTTTAGATGTCAAGGTGATCATTTCATTCGTGACTGTCCCCACCCATCATCTCCGAGTCAAGGACAGGCTATCACAATACAGGCTTTTTGTCCTGATTGCGGCAAAGACCATCTCCCCAGAGATTGTCCAAGAAACCCCTCCAGTGCACCCAAGATTACACCCATTAATGTGGTAGGCTTAGTGGCAGATTCAAGTTCAAGTAGTAGCAATGTGGCTCCTATACAAGCTGTCACAAGAGCACAAGCCTTAAAACAGGATAAACCAGTAGAACAATCAGAGTCGAGTGAATCGGGAGAGCCTAGTAAGAGGAAAACAAGAACATGGAAGGATACCAGAGATAAGGCCAATCGCAAGTGGAATAAAAAGTTATCGGAACTAGAAGAAAGCTTAAAAGAAGCGAAAACAAAAATAGAAGACATTGCATCTCAAAGCCCCTTGCATGCCGAAACTCCATCCACTCCACCTCATCCCACCCCACCACCCATTGTAAATAGACCACAACCAGGGTCTGTTCTTGCAGATCCAACCCCAGAAGGCTTGGACATGATGTTCAAGGCCTACCAGGCTCGACTTCAAGAAGGGCCTACAGCTGCAAACCTAGACAAGAGTTACCCTAGAGCGGACTTAGAGATTGAACGGATGAAAATGTGCATGAAAATGGTAGAACAAGCTCAAGCTATACTTGAGACTAGTCAAAAGTTCAATCAGACAAACTCTGTCAAAGGGGAATTGCACTTCCAGGGCTTACTAGAACGATTAGAGCAGTTGGTAAACAAACCACAAGTTTCTTTACCTCCACAGGCTCAACCAGTTATTGAAAGAGGAAGCTCACCACCAATGGGAGCTCATGTTCCTAATTCCACAGATCCAGGAATACCTCCTTCAATTCAACAGTACTCTCAAGAATTCTTGCGGGAAATACAAGAAGAGAAATGGGGCAAGGAGAAGGGTAATTCCCCTCCTATTCCTGAGATTGATGATCTTCATGATCAATTTCCCCAAGACATTCCATCTATTTACGGGGATGAAGCAGAACAACAAGAAGACGAAAGGTTAGATTTTGAATCTAATACCTTAGAAGAACTGCCTCAATTTCCAGGCCCATGGGAATCTGAATCTCTCCAGATTAGAGCTCCCACAATACTAGTAAGAAATGAAGACTCAGTGGTTCCAAGGAACACAGATGTCGTGAAGAACACTAAGGTTCAGTGTCATCTCACTGTAGAAGAGTTGCTCAAAGCAAAACCTGAGCTTTGGAATCATGTGAAGGATCAGGTTCCAGAACTGGATTCCAACATGCCAAAAGCAGGCTCCAAGCAAAGGGTACCAGAGATACCTCTAGACAAAATAGGGGACATGTGTGAGGGTGAAGAAGGTAATACTTATCTTCCAATCACCTACCAAGGTTACACAACCAAAGCAATCATAGATTCAGGTGCTGGTGTTGCTATTGCGACCACCTCCTTGTGGAAGCAATGGGGCAAGCCCACATTAAGACCAACTAGAATGAAGCTTCAAATGGCTGATGGTCATTTTGAAAGACCTCTAGGATTGCTAGAAGGGATCACCCTAACCACTTGTGGTGTAGAGTTTGAGCATACATTTGCTATATGTGACTTTGAGAAAAATAATGTCTATGAGATGATCCTAGGAAGACCCTTCCTACGACAATTGCAAATAGTACAGGATTGGGGAACTAACTCCTTGTACTTACAGCACTTAGGGGTCACCACCAAGGTCAATTTGAAGGATTACACCTTCAGAGATGTACCACCCCTACAGTGGAATTCTATCCACAAAGCGAAAGAAGATTCCATCTCTGTGCAATCTGAAAGTTCACCTGATCCATCATGGTTGCATGAAGATACTCATTTGTGGATGTGCAAGGTCGCAAAGGAAGAGGAAAAATGTTTAAAGGCAAGAGAAGAAGGAACTTCGCTAGGAGATAGACCAGTTAGAGACCCAGCCTACACACCGATGATCTTTCCAGATGAGGAGTTTGAGCCTCATGGCTGGCCAGAAATCTTAGCCACCATGGACATTGCTGTCAATGAGGAACAGTGGACACCTCATTGTGATGAGGAGGGTTATGATATCTCAGTGTTCATGTGTCAACCCTTGCTAGAAGAATGTGACCCTAGTGATATCATAGAAGAAGAAGAGAATGATGATGATCTGGAGTCTATTGTGATGGATAGTTGCTTTAACTCAGAGCAGCACTATCTAGAAGATATAGGAGTGTTCACCCAGAAAGAAGAAGAACCTCTCACAAGTATTAAAACAGTAAACTCAAAGGATGGAAGTGAGAGTAGTCAAAAGAAAAAGAAAAGAAAAGCAGTGAAACAAGAAGAGGAGGAATCATTGTTTGAAGTACCAGAAAACTTCAAGAAATATGAAGTTGACGACCGCAAAATTTTGGTACGAATGCCTAAGAGAGAAGCCATCATAGGAGAATCATACGATAATAAAGAAAAGACCAAGAAGATTGTAGTGACCATTGAAGAGCACGAAGAGAGATGCACATATATAGGAGATGACCTAAGTGCAAGAGAGGAAATGGAGCTCATAGCTCTATTAAGGGAATATAGGGATGTGTTTGCATGGCACTATAGAGACTTGAAAGGGGTAGATCCAAGAATTTGCTCTCATACTATCCCCATGACTGCTGATGCTAAGCCCACCAAACAGAAGCCCTACACATATAATGATACCTATGCAGCCAAAATAAAAGAAGAAATTGATAGGTTGATTGAAGCGGGATTCATCTATGAGATTGAGCATACCGAATGGGTGTCCCCCATTGTTGTGGTACCCAAGAAGAACGGGAAGTTGCGAGTGTGTATTAACCTTAAAAAAGTTAATGCCGCTACGATTAGAGATAGTTATCCACTTCCAATCACAGAACACCTTTTGGAGCGTGTTGCAGGCAAGGAAGTTTATAGCTTCCTTGATGGATTTTCAGGTTACAATCAAGTAGCCATTGCCCCAGAAGATCAACACAAAACAGCTTTTGCTACAGAGTGGGGAATCTTTGCATTTCGTGTGATGCCATTTGGGCTCACCAATGCACCTGCAACATTCCAAGGGCTCATGTGTCATGTCTTCAAAGAGTTCTTGCGAAAGAGCTTAGAAGTGTATGTGGATGATTTATGTGCTCATTCCCAAGAAAGAAGGTTTCACATCCCTGAGCTCAGACAAATCTTCAACAAGTGTAGAGAATATCGAGTGTGTCTGAACCCAGAAAAGTGTGTGTTTATGGTGCGTCAAGGTAAAATCTTAGGTCATATTGTTTCTAAGAATGGAATCTCAACAGATGAAGATAAGGTACGAGCCATAGCGGAGCTACCAAGGCCAAGGAATATTAAAGAGGTACAAGCCTTTATGGGCCATTGTGGATACTACCGTAGGTTTATCCACATGTACGCGATGATAGCTAGACCCCTCTATGCCTTGTTGTCTAATTTTGAGTGGAACGACGAATGCGAGAATTCTTTCAACGAACTGAAGAAACGTTTGTGCACGGCACCAATACTCACCACTCCTGATTGGAATAAGCCCTTCCATGTCCATGTGGATGCATCCAATCATGCCATAGGATGTGTGCTAGCACAACCCACAAGTGAAGGAAACTTAGATTTGCCCATAGCATATGCTAGTAGACAGCTCACTGCAGCTGAACGGAACTATACCACGACTGAGCGAGAGGGCTTAGGCATGGTATATGCTGTGAAGAAGTTTAGACACTATTTATTGGCCAACAAGTTCAAGTTTTTCACTGATCATCAAGCTTTGTTATATTTGGTCAATAAACCTTGCAATACTGGACGCTTAGTAAGATGGTTCCTCTTACTAATGGAATATGACTTTGAAGTTGTTGTCAGGAAAGGTAGAACCCACCTTCGGGCAGATCACCTTTCTCGCATCACTTCAGGAGAGTCACCGCAAGGAGTGTCTGAAGAATTACCCGATGCTTATCTGTTCAATTTAGAAGTTGTTCCTAAATGGGCAAATAAGTTGGTACCAGTCCTAACCTTTGGCCCTGCAAATAAGAATGTGAAAACATCACAAGAAGAAATTGTAAAATCACAAAAATATCACATATTAGCAGGAAGCATGTACAAACAAGATACTGAGGGTGTATTAGCTTGTTGTGTGGAGGATGATGAACATAGTAGTTGGTTGCAACAGGCCCATGAAGGAATGCTAGGAAATCACTATTCTAAACAACGAACATTGCAGAATCTAAAGCGTTTAGGAGTGTATTGGCCTAGCATGGACAAAGAAATACATGAGTGGATTAAGAATTGTCCAAGGTGCAGAGAGAGACCTCCAGTGGAGCATGCGACCCTTTATCAAGTGTCATTAATTCCAGATTGGAGTGCTCCATTGGTAGAGTTTATGAGATCGGGAAGATTACCCAAAGAGGCTAGTCTAGCAAGAAGACGAAGCATGGAGCAAGAGGCTCAAGGCTACGCCTTAGTAGGGGACAACCTATACCGAAGAGGCAAAGATGGTTACTTAAGACTATGCGTTCATGAATCAGACTATTTAAAGGTCTTAGAGACTGCACACAGCGGTGTTGCAGGTGGACATTTTGGTCCTGACCGAGTGATCAAGACCATTCTATTCTCAGGACTTTGGTGGCCCACTCTTCATATGGACGCACATACCTATGTGAAGAAATGTGACACATGCCAACGTGCACAATATCCAGTGAGAAAAGACGAGATGCCCTTGAGGCCAATGATGGGAGGACGTGCATTTTCAAAGTGGGGCATAGACTTCATAGGTCCTATTAACCCCCCAGCTAGAAACTCCCATGCAGAGTACATCATTGTAGCCACACATTACCTTACAAAGTGGGTAGAAGTCAAAGCCACAACAAAGAATGATGCTCAGACTACGGCTAAATTCTTATTCGAGAATGTGTTCACGAGATATGGACTACCAATAGAATTGGTGAGCGATAGAGGCACACACTTCTTGAATGAAGTCATTGAAAATCTTCTCCAAGAATTCTTGGTGATACATAAGAAATCTGCCCCCTATCACCCACAAGCCAACGGACAAGCCGAGAGTACCAATAAGATCCTCTGTAACGTATTGACAAAACTGGTAAATAATAAACGCTCTGATTGGGACAAACAACTTCATCATGCTGTTTGGGCTTATCGAGTTGCCTACAAAACGATACTCAACGCCACCCCATTTCGGATGGTCTTCGGACAGAACGCTGTGCTACCATTAGATTTCTTAATCCCTGCCTTAAAAGTAGCACAAGAGTATGAGTGGAATGGGCATGAATTGTCCTCTAGGATCTTTGATCTCGAACGCTTGGGTGAGACGAGGCTACGAGCGGCAGCAGGCATCTACGCTGCAAAGAAGAGGCAAAAGGCTTACTTTGATGCACACATCAAGGATAAGGGATTGAAAGAGGGAGATCTAGTGTTGGTATACACACTAAAACAACATGCCCGTAAGTTGGAAAAAAGAGGATACGGACCCATGATCATTAATAGAATTTCCACTAGTGGTGCAGTTCAGTTGGCCACGCTAGAAGGAGATATCTTGCCAAACTATATTAGTGGCTGTAGAGTCAAGCTATATCAAGAACCTCTTACTGAGGATATGCTAATGAGACTCAACACTGCTAAGAAGCGAAAAGATGAAGAGTTAAGAGTGAGAGAAGAAGCACAGGTAGAGGCCAGAGAGCGTATTAGGCGAAATAAGTTAAGGCGATTAGGCCTAGATGTCAACTCAAAAGCCACAAAATATCACATGGATATGTGTCAGAAGTCAGGCATAGCAACTTCTCAGGTCATTGACCGACGACCCTTTGTGACCATAGAGATAGGACAAGGGAAGGGTGCAAGGACGGTGAAAGCATTGATTGACTCAGGTGCAGCAAGTAGTGCAGTTAGACTTTCCTACTGCCAAGACTTACAGTTTAACATCAATCCCATAGAAGCTTATCTCATAGGATTGGGAGGTGTGGAAACCCCTTGTTTGGGCGAAGTGGAACTTCCCATCTACCTTCAAGATGTTCCACTGAAAGTCAAAGCGCTAGTATGTCAAGATGGGAACCTTACAGAACCACTTGTCTTGGGTCAAGATTGGATCTATGACCATGCAGTTAACTTAAACCTAAGAAGTCAAACTCTTCAAGTTTAGGTACATGAACAATGCATCACATTAGAATTAGAGAACTGCATGCTCCTAAATCATGGCACCACACACTCTCTTAGTTCTTCCAAGACTAATCATATGAAAGAAGATGTTGTATGTGTCAAAAGCTCTATGATGCAGAAGGAGTCAATCATGGCAGACCAGGTTCAAAGGCGGTTGGATCTTTCTTCTTCCCTAAAGAATCAAGTAGCCACAATAGTGCGTCCACCACACAAGCAAACACATCCGTTCACGACAACTGCTACATCAAATAGAAAAACACCATTCGATAAAAAAGCAGTTCCGAGCATGAAGCAGATATGGGTACGCAGAGGAGAGCAACCACCAACCTTACCCCCACAAATTCCATCCATGCAAACCAACCAGCTCAGAAGACGAAGGAAGCAGCTCAGACAAGCTCAATCACAAGGTATCCAACAAGTTTGGGTGCCTAAGAAGTTAGCTGCAGCTCAACAAGGGCAATTACAAATGTGGGTACCTAAGAAGCTCCTACATCCACAACAACCTTTGTTCTCCCACATGCAAAAGGTTTCAACGCAGAAGCCAAAAAGAGAAAAGGGTAAGAACCACATACAGAAACCAAAGGAAGATCAAATCAGCTCTTCAACCTTAGTAGGAAGACATGCAAAAAGGATATGGGTTTGGAAGCCAAAAGTGCAAGTAGCCTCCACCGAACCAAAGCGTCAACCACACTGGATACCACAGTTCAGAAAGCATCCAAAGAGAAAGACGCCTGAAGTGACCTCTACAGTGCCACATGATGTTCTAAAATGGACTCCAATGAGGAGGATTACATCAGTTCAAGACTCAATGGATACCTCCACCAAGGTCGGCATCAACATCCACAAATAACATCGAAAGCCTCGAACGAGCGACAACCATGTGCTCCTTGCACAACCCTGTCTTCTGCACCATTCAGGTCATGCATTTCCAAAGTATGCATTAATATAGGGCCACATTACACGGCCGTGCATAGACACACTTGAGAATCCCAAGCACAAGAGCACATTGACATAGGTCAAATATGTCTATTGATACTAACTTTTGTGTTCTTGTTTTGTGCTATTCTTTGCAAAAAAAAAAAAAAAAAAAAGAGAGAGAGAGAGAGTGCTTGTTCCTAGATTTGGCTTATGGAACATGAATGAGTCATGCTTAGGTGGACCATCAACCAGGGCATCCAGCGACAATGATAAACCAACCAATGGTCCATCATGATGAAAGGTGTACAACACGAAGAGATCCGCATCGACTGACCTTTCCTTATGGTAAGAATCTTCTACTTGGACCACAACCATGATAGTTTGGGAAACCTCTTCGTCAGCATACCCTTGAGCACTTAGCTCAAGACCCGCAATTTTTGCACCATGCTCTTCCAATGCATTTTTCAAGTAAGCATGCATAGGGCTACATTACAAGGCCGTGCACAAGGCACATAATTTTTTCAACCCATGCACTAACACACTTACCCATCATTCACTATGGGTTATGAGTACTTGGCATGACTACTCTGAGCATCATCTTTCGAAGAGCTAGAGGACATCTTGGGGGCAACATCAATACCTAGGAAGCAATTCGAAGCTAGCAGTTGCTCCAACTCAATCTTGATAACCTCTTTTGAGCAACTCACAATCTTTGAAAGCTCACAACGACGCATTCATGCGGAATCCACGAAAGAAGCACATACCAAGGGACTATGACTTGCAAAGGCTTGCAGTGACAAATGAAGAACCGGACAACCAACGCTGCCAAATTTGGAAGTTAGACGGCTCTTGTTCATACAGAATGGATACTACCTCTCAAAGCACTACATGGAACAACCACTACAACAAGGGTCTGTCAGGGACGACAGACTCGAGAGGGGGGGAGTGTTGGAACTCAAGGTCAAGCACAAGCATGGAAGCACATCAGAAAGGTAGAAACACACAAGAAGAAGGAGCAAGTAGGGAGCTCCATGATGTACATGTCAACTTTTCAGAAGAATCCCCTACAAAAATAGTGATTTCCATCACTAAAACCTTTGTAAATACCATTATCTATTTTTAGTAACTCCATTTTGTTCAAGCCGAGGAGTCCTCGAGCTTGAGGAGTATTAGAAGTACCATCGTACCAATTTTCATAATTTTTAGACTTCGTTTGAGCCCTCAAATAAGCCCTGGAACCTAATTTTTAACTAGGCCGGACACTAGGTCTGGACAGGGCCAAAACTAGTCAAAAAACTATAAAAAGAGCTAGAAAGCTCATTTTTGAGGTTAGCTTGTTAGAGAATAGAACTTTTGTAAGAGAACTCTTTTGCAATCTAAGCTTTCCATTGTTCCTCTCTTTGATCTTACTTTGTGCGTGTGTGTGTGTATGTGTGTGCATGTTTGTGTGCTTTCACTCACGCACTTGTGCCTTCACTTGCTCGTGGTCTTCATACCGGTCCTCACGTCTCCGCGGATTGACAAGTAAAGGAGGTGGTGCTTACGCTTGAGCTACAGAGGGGTTGGCCCCACTCATACTCGGTCTAGCCAATACCAGTCTTGGGAGCTCAAGGAGTCATGACCACCAAGTAAGTACTCTCTAAGTTCCAATTTGAGTTCTTGTCTTGTTCCTTGCTCTAGTCCTCTCTAGTCCAGTTCTTGTCATCTAGCCTTGCCCTCTTGTAATCCCATAGTATGAGATCTTGTCTAGTTATTTCTTATATCTAGATCATCTCCTTGAAGGGAGTTCTTGTAACCTAGAGATCTTGCTTCAAACCTATGAGTCTCAAGTTGTGGGACATCTTGTATCATGTTTGGTCTAGTTATTCATACCAATTAGTCCCTGATTCTGGGACACCTTGTATCAATTACGTATTCTTCTATTATTTTCCCTACGTGGGTGTTCTTGTAATCAAAAGTGTATTTCTTAAATCTTGTCTACTGTACTGAGAGAGCACAATCTAGTGATCCCTTGACATTTTGGTAAGGCTAGCCTCTATCCAAGACCAGGCATCATGGAGAACACTAATGAACAGATTGTAGGATCACTTCAAAGTCTCGAACAACAAGTCGAGGACCTGACTCATCGACAAACACAAGTTGAGATGGGACATCCGGTGCATGTAGGTGCAGCCCCCTAAGACTTACAAGAACGAATGGGGAGTCTTCAAGAAAATAAAGGGAGTATTCAAGTGAATCAAGGGCCTAGTACATCCTTCATCAAGGAACCCAACATTTGCATGCCAAAAGAGTTTGATGGGGATTGCACAAAGTTTCATGAATTTCTCAAGTTAAATTGTACATCCATATGCAACCTAATAAATACCCTAACGAGGCATCCACAATTGGGTTAAGTGGAAGCTTGCTTTATGGGCAAACATTATCATGGTTTGCCCCAATCTTGGAAAAGAACATGGAAGTACGCTAGGACTATGAGGGATTTCTTTGAGAATTCACCACCACATTTGGAAATACAGATACAAGTTGAGTAGTAGAAACAAAACTTTGGAAGTTATGTCAAGGTAAACACCCGTCCTATGCATCGGAATTTAGGCTGTTGATATGTGATCTCACTTGGCATGAAGATTATTTCATAAGCCATTTTAGATGGGGTTTAAGAGATGATGTGAAGGACCTTTTGCTCACGATACCAAAGGTTAAGACATTGAATGAATACATCATGCAAGCTATTCAATGCGATAGCCAACAATTTGAAAGAAAACAAGAAAAACAAGTAGAACAAAGACTTCACCAAAGGTAGCCCTTCCAACCCACTCCTAAAGATGAGTCTATGGCTGAACCTATGCAAATAGATGTAACTAGGTTCAAGCCTCTAACATCACAAGAGAAATAGAGAAGGAGAGATAACAAGCTATGCCTCTATTATGGAAACGATGGACATATTAGAGTTAACTGTCCCAACATGAGAACAAACTCTAGAGTCGTAGCCACCCTTGTAGAGTAGGGAAACAAGAAAGTCCAATGGTAAAAGAGACCATACATCCGGACCATCATGAGAAAGGTTCTCATAATTCTAGCTACACCCATAGAAACATGTCTTCCACTTGTCTAGTTAATCATTCCCAAGAAGACCCTTTCCCTTAGAGTCCTAGTAGATTCAAGAGCCTCCTCATGTTTCATCGATGAAGGATCCGTAAAGAAACATAGAATTCTTGTACTTCGCAAGAACAAACAAGTAGTAGCTAAAGTAGTAGATGGACGACCTCTAGCATCTAGGAATATAACGATGGAAACCACACCATTAAGAGTACACCTTGGGCATGAATCCCACATATTTTTCAATGCAATATCAAGCCTTGTACATCTAGTTATCATTAGAATGCCCTGGTTAAGAAACATAATCTAGACATTAATTGGGAAAAGAATAAAATCACCCATCAAGATATCCAGAAGAACTCGGCATATGTTGGAGCCAAAGTCTTCATAAATGTAGTAAGGAAGGAATGAAGGCAAAGAAGAAAGAGGCTAGAATGGTTGTTGCAGAGGCCTCTAAACCAAAAACAGAGTCTTTCAATCTTGTGCAGGATGAAGAATGGGCCTTCACTACTGTTTGTACTTTTGACCAATCTTCTCATGAGCAGTGCATGTCCATAGTAGAGTCAGATGTTTGGTTCTTTGATAGTGGGGCAACAAAACATATTACCTCACAATGCACTTTTTTCACTTTAATCCAGCCTAGCCCTATAGGAAATACTATCACATGCACCAACAACTCATCCTATCGTATCATGGGAGTTGTAAAGATCATTCTAACTACTGTTGATGGTATGTCTTTTACATTGTCATATGCTCTATTTATGCCCAGAGTAGGGTCGACCCAGAAGCTCTGTATTGGATATTATTAGCCCAAGTTGAAGTGGAAAATCAACTCTGTTAAGAGCCAGAAATATAATGTGGAAGCCACCACGAGAATGTATCCTTAGGACAGAAAAGATATTAAAAATCTTGATGCGATTTCTGTGGGTTGCAAAGTAGGAATACTTTTCCAACTCCCTGCTCTTTTGAATGGTGGGTGAAAACATGTTAATGTTTACAAAAAAGTGATGTCGAGGACATAGTTAATTAGTTGTAAAAACACAATCATTCTTAGCTAAACATCGTGCAATAGTTATTGAAAGAGAACTAAAAGTGAGGTGGTGGGGTGAGAGTAGGCCGTAGTACGCATGCTAGAGTGTGGAGCGTTCATGACGTGGGTTTTTCTGTGTGCTAAATGTTGGAGAGTAGGCGGCAGTACCTCATCTTGCCTGGGAGTTTTTCTGTGTGCTGCATGTTGAATAGTGTACACTGAGAGGGACTCCATCACTATAAGCATTTTTTCTTCACGCTGCCTCCTGAGTGGGGAATATTGATAACTATTTTTATGTGTGCAACATGTTGGAGAGTATGTTGTAGTACCTCTTCTTGCTTGTGATTTTTTCTACATGCTGCATGTTGAGTGGTGAATAGTGATAGGGACTCCATCACTATACGTATTTCTTCTATGTGCTGCATCCTGAGTCTATACAAATAACTATTTTTGTGCATATCACATATTTTGGTTTGGAGATCATTCCTAAAAAGGTAATCCACCTCTTCATATTTGATGACAAGAAGCATGAAACCTTTTTTGTGCAACAGTGTTTCCAATTACATTGAGAATGGCTGAGAGAGATAAACCTTGACTTAAGACAACATTGGGTGTAATAAAGTAAGTATATGGTCTAGGGATCCGGCTGCTTCAGACAGATCTGAAATCGGATACCGTTTGGTCACTCGTGTATAGGAACAAAGATCTCAAGAATAGACTCAAGCATAAGTTAATGTGCTCTCATATTCAAGTGATCCACTTAGCCTAATGGTTAAGTCTCATGGTTGTGAAGAAGGAGGTCTTGGGTTCAACTCCCATGGGGAGCCTGAGGAGAGAGTTTTGCCCAAGGAGCTCTAGAGCCTTCTAACTCAAGTTAAGATGAGTTAACTTGAGTCCACGGAGACTTAACTCAAGAGGTGAGTACAAGAACCACTAGTGGACTCTAGTGGTGGATATGAAACGAGTGGAGGCGATTGCACATGCACTTGTGGACTCTAGTTACATTTGTGGTCCTCATTGATTCAAGCAGCTATATGTACAGGCATAAAGTTGGGAGGAGAGTCATCTCACTAGCACGTGGTGGTCGTAATTGTTAGTTTCTTACATTGGTATCATGTTCTTCAAGTTTTAGAACATGATCATGTTCTTCCAGTTTTAGAACATAAGGATCGCGGGTTGCCTACAGTATGTATATAGCTCTATTTTCGAGGGCAAAAATGTTTTCAAAGGGGGGAAGAATGTAATAAAGTAAGTCTATGGTCTAGGGATCGAGTTGCTTTAGACAGATCTGAAATCGGATACCGTTTGGTCACTCGTCTGTAGGACCAAAGATCTCAAGAATAGACTGAAGCATAAGTTAATGTGCTTTCATATTCAAGTGATCCACTTAGCCTAATGGTTCAGTCTCATGGTTGTGAAGGAGGAGGTCTTGGGTTCAACTCCCATGGGGAGCATGAGGAGAGAGTTTTGCCCAAGGAGCTCTAGAGCCTTCTAACTCAAGTTCAGATGAGTTAACTTGAGTCCAGGGAGACTTAACTCAAGAGGTGAGTACAACAACCGCTAGTGGACTCTAGTGGTGGATATGAAAGGAGTGGAGGAGATTGCACATGCAGTTGTGGACTCTAGTTACCTTTGTGGTCCTCATTGATTCAAGCAGCTATATATACAGGCATAAGGTTGGGAGGAGAGTCATCTCACTAGCACGTGGTGGTCGTAATTGTTAGTTTCTTACATTGGGTATAGTTAGATGGTGCAACTTCTCGTTGTAGAGATTGATAACATTGATTTTATGGTGATGTGTGGGATCTTGGCCTCTACACATTTTGTAAAATTCCCTCATTAATCTACTTCTTTCCTCTTCTCTAAAAAAAAGGAAGTACTCTAGTTACCTTTGTGGTCCTCATTGATTGAAGCAGCTATATATACAAGCATAAGGTTGGCAGGAGAGTCATCTCACTAGCACGTGGTGGTCGTAAATGTTAGTTTGTTACATTGGGTATAGTTAGATGGTGCAGCTTCTCGTTGTAAAGATTGATAACATTGATTTTATGGTGATGTGTGGGATCTTGGCCTCTGCACATTTTGTACAATTCCCTCATTAATCTACTTCTTTCCTCTTCTCTAAAAAAAGGAAGTTATATACGAGTAACATCTCAGATTATGGATGATTGTTGCAGGTTTAAAAGTATGCCTAACAATGTCCATTTAGTTTCATATTGTTCATTCATTGTATCTAACATCTGAGGTTTTGGATGATTGTTGTAGGTTTAAAAGTGGTATAATAAGTCTGCATACGTAAGTGATGGAGCACATAATGATATCAGATGAGTATACTCAATGTAAAGTCAATATAATAAAGTGGATTCATGAGTGGTAGATGTTATCGTATTTATGGTTTCTTCATCATTTGTAGTGTGTTGATGCAGGGCAATCTCGGACAAGCCAACTTATGGAAGTTAATACAATACCAATAGCGGATATGGATCAGCAAGCATTAAGATGTTATTGGAAGGAAAAGAAAGGGAAATATAGAGACACAATAATATCAAGGTCGGGCACTAATGTGGAGGGTAATGCTTATTTTAGTTCAAGCAACTTGGATGGCATTGTGGATAAGATCATCAAGTATTTTAAGTGGAAATAGGTTTAGAGTCATCAAGGCAAAAATGCTCCAATAATGTGTCAATGTATTTTGTTTGACACAAAGACATTCCATCATCAACGTGCATAAACTGAATCCCCAAATAGTGATGCAAGTGCCCCAAATAAGACATCTCAAATGAGGCATGCAAATCAGCCTTAAGATCAGCAATATGCCTCTCATGAGGACTAGTGAGTAGCATGCTATCAACATAAACCACAATGATCAGAAGTACATCATTAGCACACTTAACATATAAGGTGCTTTCAGTTGGACTGTTCTCAAAACCATGTGCAATCAGATAGGCATGTATCTTCTTATACCAAGCAGGTGGAACTTGCTTTAAACCATATAATGCCTTCATTAACCTCCACATCTGGTTTTCATGCCCTTTCTGCACAACACCACAGGCCAAAAAACATACACTTCTTCATGCAAGTTGCCATTCAAAAATGATGTTTAAATGTCCCACTGATGTACATTCCAACTAGGATGGGCTGAAAGTGCACAGATGCTCCGAACAGTAGTCATACGACATGTAGGTGCAAAGGTCTCATCAAAATCAATGCCTCTTTCTTGTGCATAACCCTTTGCAACAAGCCTAGCCTTATACCTATCAACTCTTCCATCAGGCTTACACTTCAGTTTGTATACCCACTTAGTGACAATGGCCTTCTTGCCAGGAGGCAAGTCACATAAAGACCGCATACCATTTTTCATGATAGCATCATATTCAGATTGCATTGCAGCCATCCAATGTTCAGAAGTTTGTGCTTCATCAAACAAAACAGGATTAGTCTCATCACAGAGACTAGATGCAGCCATATCATAGCAATTTGATGCAAAAGAGGCACTATGAGAGCCTGAATGGGTACAATATGATAGAGGTACATCTAATTTGCTATCACGCAAAGTATGCACCAGCCATTTTGGCAAAGTTTTTGCCTCCTCAATATCACCTCTCTCATCAACAAGTGCATCATGTAAATTTGCATCAGAAATGGGATGATTCTGCATCATCACATGAAATCTGCAAAGGTTGAGAAGTTTCTTCATTAGGACCAGCACTAGACTGTCCACCTGTAAAAAGAGGCAACAAAGCATGATACATGTCTTTGGAGCTAACAGATGTCTCCTTAGTACATGAAAGCCATGGCTGAATAGGATCTTCCACAAAAAGAACATCATGGCTAACCAGAATGCATTTGGTCTCTGGATGATACAGACGATAGCCTTTACTTTCAAAACTGTACCCAAAAAAAATAAATTTTACCACTTCATCATCCAATTTTGTTTTATGTTGTTCAGGCACTAAGACATATACCAAAAAACCACAAACACACAGATGAGTAATAGATGGCTTGCGATCATGCAGAGCCTCATATGGAGTTATCGTCTGTAGCGCTTTCGTGGGACACCTGTTAAGTACATATGCTGCACATGCACACATGACAACCTCAAGCCAAAAACTATGTGGTAAAGGCTGACTCTTGATCATACACCTTGCCATCTCCTTGAGTGACCTATTCTTTCTTTCAACAATTCCATTCTGTTGAGATTTATACAACACTATACACTGGTGTTTTATCCCACGTTCAGCCAAAAATGCATTAAAATCAGAAGACATATATCCCCCCCCTCGATCAAAACGAAGGGTGTCCATTTTACATGCTGATAGATTTTCAGCCAAAACCAAAAACTTTTTGAAGCACATGAACACTTCGGACTTTGCTTTCAATGGATATACCCATGCATGCCTGTAAAAGTCATCAATGAAAGTTATAAAGTAGAGATAATTTCCAAAAGAAGGTGTCTGCATAGGACCACAGACATCACTATGTACGAGCTGCAATTTCTGAGTAGCCCAAACTGAACCATCTTTTGGAAAGGAAGAACATTGCATTTTGCACAAAAAGGAGCCTTCACAAACATGGTTTCCAGGTGCCTCAAGTTTGGGAAAAGACGACACCATTTTAGATTTTTGGAGGCATGGCAAACTAGCGGACTTCAGATGACCAAAGCGTGCATGCCAAAGCTTTGCATCTGACATAGCCTGAGAATCATGCATTACACATACCGAATCATTTATAGATCTTTCATAGTATATGAGCTTGTACAGCCGATGACATAAAATGCGAGAAGCAATAATCATGTCACCATTTAACAGATCATACAATATACATCTATCATCAACAAATCTCATAACCAAGCCAATCTTTGCTAATGCAAAAATTGATAACAGATTTTTCTTGATCCCTAGCACAAACAAAGCATCTGACAAAGTGAGAGAACTACCATGAGCAGTAGTTAGAATGATCTTTCCAACTCCCACAATAGGAGAAGAGTAGTTGTTGGCACATGTGAGAGTATTCACTATAGGGGTTGGCTCGAGTGAAGAGAAGAAACTGTGTTGTGATGTAATACGTTTGGTTGGAACATATTATTCCACTGTCAAAGTACCATACATCTGAGTCTACTCCAGACATGCACTACTCATGAGAAGATGGGTCAAAACTGCAAACAATAGTAAACGCCCATTCTTCTTCATGCACAAGATTAGCAGACCCTGTTTTTGGTGTAGAGGCCTCTGCAACAACCATTCCAGCGTCTTTCTTCTTTGCCTCTTTAGAAGCTAGTTTTGAATAGCTCTTTATGATATGATCATTTCTTTTATAGTACTTGCAAAACAATCTCTTCTTTTTTTATTTCTTTTCATCTTTTTCTTCCCTCTTGGATTGTGTAGAATTAGCACATTTTTGCTTACTAATTGAAGAGCTCCATTTTACTTTGCCCTTTTGACTAGCCACAAAAGCCTGATTTGCAACATGCATAATGGACCGGTTCTGCCTCGACTGATCTTCTTGCAATAGAAGAGAGACTAACTCCTCAAATGACAGGGCATTTGGATTTCGTTTCATCATCAACCGAAGAGTAGAAGCAAAACTCTGATATGAATCAAGAAGACCATTTAGAACATTCTACAGAAGTGAGCTATCTAGTATAATTTCATTAGCAGAAATCAACTATTCCTTCAAGTCTTTGATCTTTGTTAGAAACCTATCCATAGAATCACCTTCATGCATGTGCTCACTCTCCAACTTTTTTCGGAGGTAAGCAACACTAGCCTCATTCCTTGCTTGGTACAATGTGGTAAGTGTATCCCAAGCATCCTTAGCTATTTTGCAAGAGCGAATGTGAGAAATAATGGCATGTTTGATAGACAAAGCTATCAATGCATGTGCCTGGGCATCTCGGGCATCCCAACAAATTTTCTCTATAGTAGATGTAGCAAAAAAACGCACCACAAACAAGAATATGCAGAATATCATAATCTTTGACACCTTCTGTATCAGCTTCAATACCTACAGTTGTAACATTGTGACGTGTGATAGGACGTTTTTCAACACCCTACACAATGTTCCACAATCCTTTTGAAACCAATACATGTCACATCATATAAAGCCCATAATGGGTAGTTGGTACCATCCAACTTATCCTGAGTTGCCAACATATGAGATACATCACAGCTTTCAGTTATGGCTAGTGACTAGAATCCCTTGATGCAGAAAATTGATTGTATCTCAAAAACGTTGAACAGAACTACCCAAAGGAATTATGCTAAACGTGTAGCAGACTTCGAAATGCTTATACTAGCGAACCAAAACTTGTATATATGTTTGGCACAAAAAGATGAATTAGTCGGCACAAGTGTTGTGATAGTCTGTTCAAAGGTCGAAATTTTCTCAGATGTGATTTCGGCACCACATAGCAAAGCTATTTTGATCTCAAAAACACGTTGAGTATGCTCACCCAAATTTGTGCGATTCTGGGAGTACAATCGGACAGGTGTTGAGGACGCCCTAGATGAAGCAGGGACCTGCCCTATACCAATTGTTGGAGTTAGATGTATGTGGAAGCACATGAACAGCACAAGGAAGAAGAAGAAGCTTGGAGCGCAACACACAATATAGAATGTGTTAGCACTAGAATGTACAAAGATAAGTAGCTTGTTAGGGCAATAGGCGTATATACATGCCGGGGTAGAAAACCTCCTAAAGATGGAAAAAAGTGCCCTGGGGGTCCTAGTGTGTTCACACACATCATTAACTAATTATATCAACATATATGCATCTATTTATATGTATATATTTATGCATGTATATATAGAAATAAATAGAAAATTGAAAATTATATCTTAATAGTGCCGAAACAGATACACTACTCCATCCAAAACAATTTTGAAGATTGAGAATAAGTAAGCTCGCACTTAGTCATGTCAAACAACTTCCTTCATATACATGCTTTAGATATTCCTCTCGAAGAAATTTCTCATTTTTAGAAATATCAATGCTCTCACTGTCAGCCTGATAACAATCCTCAATAAAATCTTCCATTACTTTATCTTCTTTTGAATATAGATCTTTTAACCTTTCATATTCCACATGATCATTTTTGCATAGCCTCCTCATAGAATCTTTTGATAAATGCGGTCTTACTGGCAATTGTGAATGGTGTGGAGGAATATCATCAACATCATACGTTGGAATCTACACACATGAATAAAAATCATTAGTATTCCATAAATAAATAAAAAGTAAAGTTAAATATATGAGTTATTAAATATGGATAGAAAATTTTCATTCTCTCTCTAGCTAAAAGGTGTTCTTGGAGGTCTACGCCATCCAATAATTCGCTAATAATTCATCATCAACATGTAATGTGGTAATAGCATCGACAACTATGTATCTTGATACATCTCTACTCATGTATGGTGATTCATGACTATTTTCATGCTCCTCAAATGTGTAATTAGTCCTTGAACTATTATCTAACCCTCGACTACTATTTATTAAAAATGCTATATTTCCATGCATATAAGGTCTTCCATTAATATATAATCTTTCATTTTCTACATGTGAAATCCTTCTACTAGTAAGGGATGCTGCATTCACGGATATTACATAAGTACTCAAGCTTTGAACATAGCGTGAAAGTTGATGCCAATCTCCCCATCCATATATAGGACCACAAAATGACATAAGAGTGACTTCAAAGTTTGGAGGCACATACAAATACTCTACAGTAAAGAGACCATGACTAGCATTAGCAATAGTGGATGGACCAATCATATAGTGATTACCCCAAAAGTTGAAAACATCTCCATCTAAACGAAGGGGTCCTCTTTTCCATCCTCCATATATTCTTCTTCTATCATATGTTTGTACTAGATAACGATCACGAGCTAGCAATGGATAATCTCCAATTGTTTCAGTCTCTAAACAAGGAGGTACAGGATTTCTAGAAACCTCTCCTTGTAATTGATGAACAGCAAGTCCATGACATGTAAAAGGTATATTAACATTATGAGAATTATTATCATCATCATCATCATCGAGCAAATATTCTTGTATATCAACAGTAATTTGATTTTGTATATGATTTTTAAATAAAATAATGACATTAGTTTATAGAAAAAATACATACCTAAGGATTATCACATTCACCAGGTGGTGGTGCACACTCAAAAATACCATACTCTACCTCATGTTCAATACATTCCAATCATGGTCTTTGATACGTGCCATAGCAAGAGTTACACCAACATATAATATGCTCTTGATAGTAAAATTCATCATAATTCCTATCGGAGGACACATGTGAAGTCTTGTATGGGTAGGAGATGGTGGAGTGCCCTCTGATTGATCAGAATTTGATTTTAACAAGAAACAAAAAAAAATATCAGTTATGTATCTATCAAATATATTTAAAATTAAAAGTTTGATATGCTTACAATATATAGTCCTTGCACGATTAGGAGACGGTGGTGGAGTTCCATCTGATTGATTGGAATCTACAAATAATGGTATTTTATATTAATAATCTGATTATTTACATACAGAAATATTCACATATACATATTTACGCATACACATATTCATATATACACATTTACATATAGACACATATTCACATATACACAAATACACATTATTGTGGGATAAATGCATGTATTTTGTATGAATGAGTGTATATGCATGCATTTGTATGTGTGTACGTATATATGTGGATATTGTTGGAACATCAACCTTACACTTAACTTAAGGTGGATTTTATCTACATCAAAGGCTATCGCGTCGAAAGAATATCCGTTGGAGAGTTTGTTTTCTTATGCTCATTTATTGTATTTTTAGAGAGGTGTTTTATGGTTCATTTGCCATTGTAAAAGCCTTGAGCTTTACACATGTAAAGGTAGAAAGGTAGAGCCCAAATCCCATGAACTTGTGGTGGTTGAAGTTGCATTCAATCAAGCAATCAATCACCTAAAAGTAGATCAAACTAGATCTTCTTTTCCTAGATTGTAGGAAAGTGAATTGATTCCCTCCAACAACCATTCCGATCTTCATTTGAATTCAAAATCCACTTGTAGAAGTCGTTGAATACTCCTAGAGTCTATATAAAGACTTGAAATCACTTGTACAATACATGGAAGCAATATACATACACTTGTGATCATCATTGTCTTGCTCCTTCAATTCTCTGCATCATCTTCTTCGCCAACAGTAATCTTGCAGAGGCTTTTGTTCTCTCTCTAGACCACCCAATTGAGTGCAAAATGGCTCCTTGGAAAGTTATTAGTGTCTAGTTTATGCATATAAAGTTTCTTAGAATTTGGTTCAGTAGATTGGGAGAAATATGAGTTTTTTTCTATCTTGGGGTCAATCTCTGCGTATTCCTGAAAAATAGGAAGTACCACCGGTGAATGTCTCATTTAGTCCTAAAGTAGATTTTTCTTATTCCTTATACTTTTGTGCATTCTATACACTCAACCATATGTGTATCACTCCCATAAAAGGATTATTTCTAATTGTAATCACGCTGGTTTCTATAAGCATTTGAAGTTCATTGTGTCTTCCATAGATAGTGAGCTTTTTTAGCTAGTCAACTCGTGCACATATCCGTTTTGTATTGACTCATTCTCCTTGATGCTCCAAAGTGCATAAACTGAATCCCCAAATAGTGATGCAAATGCCCCAAATAAGACATCTCAAATGAGGCATGCAAATCAGCCTTAAGATCAGCAATATGCCTCTCACGAGGACTAGTGAGCAGCATGCTATCAACATAAGCCAAAATTATCAGAAGTACATCATTAGCACGTGTAACATATAAGGTGCTTTTAGTTGGACTCTTCTCAAAACCATGTGCAATTAGATAGGCATGTATCTTCTCATACTAAGCACGTGGTACTTGCTTTAAACCATATAATGCCTTCTTTAACCTACACACCTGGTTTTCATCCCCCTTTTGCACAATGCCATGGGCTGAAAAACATACACTTCTTCATGCAAGTCGCCATTCAAAAATGATGTTTAAATGTCCCACTGATGTATATTCCAACCATGATGGGCTGAAAGTGCACAAATGCTCCGAACAGTAGTCATACGACATGTAGCTGCAAAGGTCTCATCAAAATCAATGCCTCTTTCCTATGCATAACCCTTTGCAACAAGCCTAACCTTATACCTATCAACTCTTCCATCAGTGTTACCCTTCAGCTTGTATACCCACTTAGTGCCAATGGCCTTCTTGTTAGGAGGCAAGTCATATAAAGACCACATACCATTTTTCATGATAGCATCATATTCAGATTGCATTGTAGTCATCCAATGTTCAGAAGTTTGTGCTTCATCAAACGAAAAAGGATTAGTCTCATCACAGAGACTAGATGCAGCCATATCATAGCAATTTTGATGCAAAAGAGGCATTAAGAGAGTGTGAATGGGTACAATATGATACAGTTCCATGTAATTTGTTATCACGCAAAGTCTGCACCAACAATTTTGGCATATTTTTTGCCTCCTCAATATCAGCTCTCTCATCAACAAGTGCATCATGTAAATCTGCATCAGAAATGGGATGATTCTCCATCATCACATGAAATCTCCAAAGGTTGAGAAGTTGCTTCATTAGGACCAACACTACACTGTCCACCTGTAAAAGGAGGCAACAAAGTATGATACATGTCTTTGGAGCTAACATGTGTCTCCTTAGTACATGAAAGCAATGTCTGAAGAGCATCTTCCACAAAAACAACATCAGGGCTAACCAGAATGCATTTAGTCTATGGATGATACAGACGGTAGCCTTTACTTTCAAAACTATACCCAACAAAAATAAAATTTACTACTTTATCATCCAATTTTTTGTGATGTTGTTTAGGCACTAATTCATATACCAAACAACCAAAAACATGTAGATGAGAAACATATGGCTTGTGATCATGCAAAGCCTGATATGGAGTGATAGACTACAACGCTTCAGTGGGACACCTGTTAAGTACATATGATGCACACATGACAACCTCAAACCAAAAACTATGTGGTAAAGCCTGACTCTTGATCATACACCTTGCCATCTCCTTGAGTGACGTGTTCTTTCTTTCAACAACTCCATTCTGTTGAGATGTATACAACACTATACACTGGTTTTTTATCCCCCGTTCAGCCAAAAATGCATGAAAATTAGAAGACATATAGCCCCCCTCCCCCCTCAATCAGAACGAAAGGTGCCCATTTTACATGCTGATAGATTTTCAGCCAAAACCAAAAATTGTTTGATGCACATGAACACTTCGGACTTTGCTTTCAATGGATATACCCATGCATGCCTGGAAAATTCATCAATGAAAGTTATAAAGTAGAGATACTTTCCAAAAGAAGGTGTCTGCATAGGACCATAGACATCACTATGTACAAGGTGCAATTTTTGAGTAGCCCCAACTGAACCATCTTTTGGAAAGGAAGAATGTTGCATTTTGCACAAAAAAGAGCCTTCACAAACATGTTTTCCAGATGCCTCAAGTTTGGGCAAAGAGGACACCATTTTAGATTTTTGGAGGTGTAGCAAACTAGCAAAATTTAGATGACCAAAGCGTGCATGCCAAAGCTTTGCATCTGACATAGCCTTAGAATCATGCATTGCACATGCCGAATCATTTATTAATCTTTCATAGTATATGAGCTTATACAGCCCATGAAATAAAATGTGAGAAGCAATAATCACATCACCATCGAACAGATCATAAATTGTACATCTATCATGAACAAATCGTAATCAGATCAAGACTTTCTCAGTACACAGCACCAAAGTAAACATTACCGTCACACCGATTTAGATCTTTAAGTTCACGGAACTAAGTTAATCACCAGTTAACTTAATCAAACAAAGACTGAAACATAACACTAATCATATAACTCAAATACTGCATCACCGCAACTTCACAGAATGCAATCGCCCAGACAGACAGTCTGGCGATCCTCCTCTGATCGTTATTGGAGCGTCCTTTCATTGATGTATAAGTAGTTACAACTCTGCGCAACGACCTTTCGGTTCGTGTGGAATATGAAACCTTTCAATTCATGCGGGATATGAAAATACAGGAATTACAAAAATACAAAGTGCCAATCCGGCGGCTTACACTAGCACGCACGGTGGACTTGAACCCGCAGGTACACAAAATTTATGGCTTATCTATTATACCCTGTAGATACATGGTGCTTGCTAATTTAAATGTTCTGGCAATTTTCTGCTTCAGGCTATCCAGCATTTTCTTCAAAGTGTCTGGTTCGACTAATTGGGCGTCGGTACGAACAGAGCTTGTTGTAATTACTTGTGTCATCAAAATGTCAGCCTGTGTCTGCAAAAATGCTTCCTGTAAATAAAAATCGTTCGCTAGAGCTGCATCATGGCTCACTTTCATGTCCTCAATCCTTTTATCTATTTGGGATAGATGTTCTGCTTGAGCACCCAATTGGTTCTCTCTTCTCTCCAATTCTTGAGCCTGATATTGAATGATCCGGTAATAAGCATCTCGCTCTTTTCTTATCCCTGTTATCTCCTTCAAGAGTTCACCTGTTAAAATTCATCTGAACTTTAAGAGCTTAATTGGATTGAGCGTGTTGGCGTTTGCGAGCTGAAGTTCTGTATTAGTTCGCTTTGCTAAATCCGCCATCTCTTGTCCTTTCTACACCACTTCATCCAACTGTACTCGCGTTTCTTCCACTAAATTTCCAAGCGCTATGTGAGCATCTTCTTTATCCTGGACTAATTGTTTTAACTAGACAATCTCAGCATCAGCAGCACTTAATAATTCATCTTTAGCTTGTATCTCAGCTAACGCAGCATCTCTCTGACTGATCAATGATTCGTGTTTGGTAAGTCTAGCGTGAAGCTGTTGAATCTGTTCGTGCAGAGCATGATTTTCTGCTTTTACTACATCTATCTCTTCCTGGAGTGGATTAATATCTGCTTCAAGGACATCGACTTTATGCTGGAATTCTTCTATGAGATTATCAGTAACCTCTTTCATCTGTTTTGGTAGCTGTTGCGACAGTTGGATCAACATATGACCCATGGATGCTAGCTCAGTAAACATAGGTATCGAAGGAAACAGAAGAGGAGGACGTGGTTGAGATGAAGAAGCTGTCAAGAGTTGATGTGAAGTGGGTGGAGAATAGTTAGGTGAAGAGGATGAGGAATCCGGTGCTTCAGGGACAATAGGTGGAATGGGGACAATGGTTTTAATTGGAGGTATGGGTGGAGGAGTGGGTTGCAGATTGTTGGACACCAACAATTTTTTGGTAGGTTGTTGCGTAGTCACTTGAGGTTGGGAAACTGTAGAATCTACTGCCAAAATCAATTCTGCCAAATCTTCTGCAACAATAACCTGTGTATCTTCTTGCACATCTTGTTTGGACTATTGCTAAGATTCTTCCTTAGAGGATCTGTCTTCAGAATCGGCAGTAACACTGTGATCTTGTTGCTGGTTTGGAGAAGACTGGGCGGACGAATCAAGGTGAATAGAGATGCCGATGTCATGAAAAAATTCTTCTTCATTCTTTTTGCTTCATTTCTAGCAGCGGAACCTTGTTCTTGACTTTCAGAGGTGCTGATTCTTCTGCGTTTCCAGCGAAGTAGTTGGAAGATATCTTCATCATCATCTTCTTTGTCTTCAAGCACTTGGGCAGATTCTTCATGATACAAAATTGGAGCCCTTGGAGGTAGTTGCGCAGCTTGAATGGCGGGAAACAGAAAGGTAATGATATGCGGTAAACACGAACGCGGAAGCTCTCCTTTGTTAACATGCTTAATGATCGTAACGCATTCACGATGAATGTGCTGAAAATAGTAAGAAGCAAAATTGATAGGCTCTCGAGCAGCCATGTCAATCACCGAGTAGAATGGGCGAGAAATCCCATAAGTGCGTTTCTGTAAGTTCAGTATGGCTACTAAAAATTGAAGGGCAGTCCGTTCACGATCAGGGCAACAGAGTATGGCATACTCATTTGAAGAGTACCTGGGGAACAATTCAATCATAATAGCGATCGAAAGGTTAGGACCATTCTCTCATCCTTCCGGAGAGAGTCGAAAAGCTGCAGCAAATGATTTTAAGGTGATTATTGCACGAGATGGTAAAGATGTAATTGGCCAACTCTGCTCTGTAGCAGGTGTGGCGGAAATAGTAGCGATAATTTGAGCATAATATGGATGGAACTCCACTGAATGTCAAGGCAATTCAGCGAAGTTTGACAAACCTCGGATACGCAAGAATTCACTTACGTCCTGAGGGAGTCCGTCACGGAAGGTAGCAAAATTTACTAAAGCTTCCATGATGCGCACACGACAGCACGAAGACACGAATACACAATGAAAACACAAAACACACACTGCACACAAGCAGAATAGCGATTAACAGCGAAAAGAAAAAGATTAAGTAGATACTCGGCGATAGGAGGTGATTGAAAATGCTAATCATCGCGCGATGTTGAGATGATAACCTTCATAACTACGGTGTGCATGCATGAGCAGAATTAATAACAAAAGGCGGCGATTATTCATGGTTATGTAGCAAAACAAGGAGTTTATGTTTATGTAGCAAAACGAGGAGTTTATGGTTTTATTATTCAACTAACACGCAAAAAGAAAGTAAATAACACGTGTAAAAAACAAAGAATATGTCAGTGAGAATCAGGTGGTTGATGATACGGCCGCAACTTTGAACCATTGATCACTTTAGGAATAGGAATTCCGGTCAAGGTAGTCAACCGAAAAGTAGCTGGGCCCACTTGTTCACTAATCCGGTAAGGGCCAAACCATCGTAACTTGAATTTTCCAGCAGAACGATTTGATTTTGCATTATAAAACAGCACAAGTTGCCCCACCGTAAAAACTGGAGTTTTGAGATGCCGATCATGGGTATGTGCTTGCCGCAAGTGAACTTCTTGAAGAGTCAGAAAACTTTCCCAGCGATGCTCATCCAGTTCCCTGAGTGTGTCCAACTGAAATGGCAAAGACTCTTCGGGTATCAACTTCTTAGTAATGGGGTAGTCCGGTATGCCCATAATACTGCAGGTAGTAACTGATCCCATCTTCTAGTGATTCCACAATCAGTTTACGAAGCATAGTCAATAAAGTTTTGTTTGTACTCTCAGCTAAGCCATTAGCACGAGGATAATACGGTGAATTGAATTTATGCAGAATCTGAAAAGTGTGTGTGAGCACTAGCATTAAATTGTTAGCAAAGTGCATGCCTTGATCTGTTACAAGTTCCAGAGGTAATCCATATTGTGGGAATACGTCCTTCATCAGGCATTTTTCCACTGAAAAAACTGTGGCGGACCATAAAGCCCAAGCTTCTGCCCATCTGGTAGCATAATCTGTACAGGTCATAATTTATCGATTGTTGCTAAGAATTGCTGGAGGTGTAATTGGTCCAATAAAATCAAGATCCCATTTCTGAAAATGTTCCAAAGGCAAAATAGGTTGTAGAGGGAAGAAGTGGTGTTGTAAAGGCTGTCCAGATCGCTGACAATTGTCACACTGTAGCACAAACTGAGTCACATCTTTGTACATAGTAGGCCACCAGAGCCCACTTTGCAGAATTTTTTGGTGCATTAAATCTGCTGCAAAATGTCCACCGGAGGGTATTGAGTGTGCCATAGCAATAACCAAGTTTACTTCATGTGGTGGAATACAACACAGCAATGCACCAGTATGATCCATGTAATACAACTGTCCGGCAATCAACCGGAATCTGCGACTGTAAACTGCAATTTTTTGGCATAAAGCAAGAGAAGTTTGAGGGGGAAGACATCCATCAGTAAGAAAGGTTAATAACTGATCATAGTAGGTAGGTGTCACAGGAGGTTCTGCAGATTCATTACTAGTCGATTCAGTAATGTAAATTGCTGGAGTGGTATCATCAACGTCCACCAAAGCTTCACCAAAATCCAACCGAGAGAGAAAATCTACTAATGCATGTGCAGTGCTAGGTCGATGAATCACTTCATAATCGAACTCTTGTAACAATAAAACCCAACGTGCCAAGCGACCACCTAAATGCTTCTACCGGACCAGATACACCAGCGCAGCATGATCTACATGAAAGATGAATTTTTGGCCTAGCAAATAATCCGGAATTTCTTTACAAAATACACCAAACTCAGACATTCTCTTTCAGTCACTGAATAATTCTTTCCAGCAGGAGCAAGCCGTCGACTTGCATTATAGACAGGCCAGAACCACTTATCAGTTTGTTGCATTAAAACACTTCTAATGGCTATGTCCAATGCATCTACAAAAACATAAAATGGGCGTTCCCAATCAGGAGGTTGTAGAATTGGAACCTCCGTTAATAACCCTTTTAAACGATCAAATGCAGTTTGACATTCCGGGGTCCATTCAAACTGTCGTGAAGTACTAGTCATTAATCCATTAAGTGGGGTAGCCAAATGGGTGAGCCACCGTAAATGTCGACCATGCCACCTGACTTGACCCAGGAAGCGCATCACTTCTTTCAGCGTAGTAGGCACAGGTGCTTCTAACACGGCTACAACTTTGTCTGGGTCAACTTGTATGCCCTGTGCAGATACAATATGGCCAAGGAGCTTACCACAAGAAACCGCAAAGACAGATTTGGATGGGTTCAGGCAGAGTCGGTATTCACGACATTTCTCAAAACAACACCGTAAATGATACAGGTGTGCTACAATCTTGCCGAATAAAGAGAAGTCATCTAGATATACTTGCATAAAAGAAGTGAGGTAGGGTGAGAAGATTTCCTGCATACAACGTTGAAAAGTGCTGGGAGCATTCCTTAACCCAAACCACATGACTGTACAAGCAAAAACACCCCAGTTGGTAATGAAAGCTGTTTTTGGTATGTCTTGTTTAGCCATTCTGACCTGGTTATAACCACTATAACCATCCAAAAAGGAGTACATCTCATGCCCGGCCACTCTGTCAAGCATTGTGTCTAGAAAGGAAGAGGAAACGGATCAAGTACCATGGCCGCATTCAGTTTTTGGTAATCCACACAGATTTGAAGATGCTTATTTTTCTTAGGAACAATAACAATCAGTGATATCTATTCAGCGTGTTCTATTGGTACGATGAATCCCACCTTTAATAACCTATCAAGCTCTGCCTTGACCTGTGCTGCATAGTTAGGATTCATTTGATAGCTGGATTGTTTAATTGGCTTCGCCTCAGGTTTAAGCACAACCCGATGTTGATAGATGTGAGGGTCCAGACCTTTCATATCACGGTAATCCATGCAAAAACATTAGAAAACTCACGCAGGAGTTGGATCAAATCTTATTGAAATGCCTCAGCCAATCCTGCCTTTATCTTGACAGGTCACATATTAACTTCATCACCCAAATTGTAGGTGACTAACTGATCTTCTAGAACATTGAATTGTCGAGGTTTCACCTGATCGTCAACTGACTGTAAAAGGTGATGTAGAGTGGCCTTATCTATAGCATCAGTATCATCTGTATCTGCCTCTCCGATCACGGGAACAACTATACATGCTGCCAGATTCTAGGTGTCCGCTACTGATTGCAGGTCTACAGTACCTAAGGAAATCAGATCTTCATTGTTTTTCAGAAATGCTTCTTCTTCATCATCAGATAAGCCATCCAACATGTGGACAGGCTCTACTACATATGGTCTGGCATGAAGTTGGCAAGGTTGAATGGCATCCGGTTTGACAATATATTTACGGTGGTTATCCTTAAAAGTCAATTCCTATGCGGACCAATCCTGTATGACCTTAGCCTGTTTTAACCAGGGTCGACCGAAAAGAAGATTATAGTCGAGACTAGACTCCGGTAGTTCTAAGACTACAAAAGTCATCTTAAACGTTGTACCCTGCAAAGTGATCGGGACATTTCGTACACATGAACTCGGGATTGATCTGCCATTCTTACAAAAAACTGGAGAGGTTTGATTTGCGTCCACACCAACTTCTTACAAAGCGTTGTAGTGGCTATGTCTACAGCAAACCCACAATCAATTAGTACTTGAGTAATCTTGTGATTTTTTTACCATATCGTAATTAAGGGGACCGAATGATCCACCATAGAGTCAGCTTCCGGTTGTATTGTTGTCGTTGCTGGAATGCAGGAAGACCCAGGACTGAGCTGTTGCTGGAGTTGCTGCCGAACTCCCGATACTAATGCAAGTAACTGTCCAAGAGGGAGAGTAATGGACGCCTTAGATAAAATTTCCCATGCCTGATCTGCTTGAATTGTACTTTTTGCTGGTTCTAATGATGATTCTCCTATTACTGGTGTACCATCTTGTTCCTCCGATCCTTGCTTTGGTAGCGGAACCTGTGTCACCAGAACTGGATCTGGGAACACTGTAGGCTCTTTGGTGGTCCATTGGCTAGCTTTTTTATACATTCTCTGCTGTTCACGGATGCCTGGTTCAAACACCTCAGCTGCTGGTTGTAACTGCTTACCGGATCTTGTCTGGACTACTGCCGCTTGGGTTACAACTGGTGAAATATAGACCATATTGGTCATCGAATTCTGACGCTCTTTCTTCTTTTGATCATATTCGGCTGCATCTTTACAGAATCTTCGGATGTGACCCAACTAACCGCAAAAATGACAGCGAGGTGGTGGCAAAGAAGTACCTTCTGCGGATGTACGTGTCAGCCATCGATTTGTATTGAATTTTGTATTCCGTTGTCCCCGATAATTTCTATATCCTTGCTGCTGATTATTTCTCATCTGAGGTGGTGCATAATGGATGGCCGGCTGCCCTGGTTCTTGTATAATGGCATTTACAGTTGCTGGTCCCCACACTTTGGCATTATACGCATAATTTTTGGTGGAATGTCCGGTGGTATTGCAGATAGCACAATACATTTGATTAAGGGCACAGGTAGCACTGGTATTCCCAGGGCTTTTACATTTAGTGCAATACATCTGTTTAGCCGGATCATCTGCAACATTTTTACTGGCTTTCAGCCATTCCAGGTCTTCGGTAAAACCTTCAACCTTATGCTTGAGTTTCAAGGCCATTGCAATAACCTCATCTAGTGTCATGGCTCCCACACAACGGATGATCATAATTTGTCTTAATTGTGGGGTTAACCCGTTAATAAACCACTGAGTTATCACATCATCCGACAGGTTGGCATGAGTATTGCATAACTTATTTCAAAGGTGCGTACATGGGCATCGGGATCATCACCTGGAAATCCACCAAACTTGGTGTATGTTACTCCTGTTGGAACCGGCTGGAGTGGAAGTGGCTATTGCCGTTGCTGCTATTGTTGTTGTTGTTGTTGTTGTTGCTATTTTTGTTGTTGTTGTTGTCCACTCATGGCGCTAATAGTGGTACTGTTACTATCCCCTGAGTTCTAAGCTGGCATTTCTCGTGCTTCAGAATCTGAATGGTCAGACTGCTCACCTTCCGACTTGAAAATAACGTCCAGTCTTTTACGGATTTCCAATTCAAATAGCCTATCCTCTTTTGTGGTATCAAACGTAGGCAAGCTTACCCCGAACAGTGGTGTCCTAACTAAAGATTCACCAGGAAGTATCACACTATCACCGGAAAACTCTACATTCCCTACAACTGGGACCGAACTGCCACCAGAATTAGTTGACTTTCCCCAACCCAGGGTAGTCTTTCACCTTCATAGACTTTTCTAGGCAAGGCACCTCTATCCTCAGACGGGTTCGAATCCAGACCAGACGGTGTCGGGTCAACTACACACTGCATCCTTCTAGACTCCGAAGTTACTATATATTCTGTAGACTGTGCCGAAATTACACCGGAATCTACCGGAATTGTAGTATGTTTCACCGGAATGCTACCAAAGTCACTGCTACCATGCTTCGCTTCTTCGACGACCAGGCCTAACCGATCCGTGCTTCTGCCTCCTGGGGGTGTCCTTAACAAATTTGGTACTGCCCAAGGACGTTGGTTGCTTCTGTACTTCAGATACGACTCACCAGACTGAGTAACCGGCATATACCACCTTTGCAACACTTTGCATACTACTCCACGTTACTATCGATTCACAATCTATGGCCACTTTCTCACTATCAATTTGCAACACTCTGTTCCCACTTTCCCAGAGATGGCACCATTTGTGGGAATCGAACCCACGCGTTTAAACTCTTTCGGGTTCTTGGGAGTGGAAGGGGTCTGCTAATCAGAGGCCCTATCCAAAGGTCATGGGTTCGATTCCCACAGACGGCGCCAGTGTTAAACACGCGTTGCCGTCAGAGACGCGTTTAAACTCTTTCTGATTCTTGGGAGTGGAAGGGGTTTGTTAATCATAGGCCCTATACTTGATTTTCCCAATTATCGTATCCAAGTTATAGTACGTTAACACTCAAAAACTTTGCATACAAATTACTATCAATACTCTGGTTCGTTCTCTCACACACTTACGGTTTGTAATCAGATCAAGACTTTCTCAGTACACAGTGCCAAAGTAAACATTACCGTCACACCGATTTAGATCTTTAAGTTCACGGAACTAAGTTAATCACGAGTTAACTTAATCAAAGAAAGACTGAAACATAACACTAATCATATAAGTCAAATACTGCATCACAACAACTTCACAGAATGCAATCGCCTAGACAGATAGTCTGGCGATCCTCCTCTGATCGTTACTGGAGCATCCTTTCATTGATGTATAAGTAGTTACAACTCTTCGCAACGACCTTTCGCTTCGTGCGGAATATGAAACCTTTCAATTCATGCGGCATATGAAAATACAGGAATTATGAAAATACAAAGTGCCAATCCAGCGGCTTACATATCTATCAAATATATTTAAAATTAAGAGTTTGATATGCTTACAATATATATTCCTTGTACAATTAGGAGATGGTGGTAGAGTACCATATGATTGATTGGAATCTACAAATAATGGTATTTTTTATTAATATTCTGATTATTTACATACTTAAACATTCACATATACATATTTACGCATACACACATATTCACATATAGACATTTATATATAGACACATATTCACATATACACAAATACACATTATTATGGGATAAATGCATGTATTTTGTATGAATGTGTGTATATGCATGCATGTGTATGTGTGTACGTATATATTTGGATATTGTTGGAACATCAAGCTTACACTATGTTTAAGGTGGATTTGATCTACATCAAAGGCTATCATGTCAAAAGAATATCCGTTGGAGAGTTCTTTTTGTTATGCTCATTTATTGTATTTGTGAGAGATTTTTGATGGTTCATTTACTGTTGTAAAAGCCTTGAGCTTTACACATGTAAAGGTAGAAAGATAGAGCCCAAATCCCACCAATTTGTGGTGGTTGAAGTTGCATTCAATCAAGCAATCAATCACCTAAAAGTAGATCGAACTAGATCTTCACTTTTCCTAGATTGTAGGAAAGTGAATTTATTCCCTCCAACAACCATTCCGACCTTCATTTGAATTCAAAATCCACTTGTAGAAGTTGTGGAACACTCCTAGAGTCTATATAAAGACTTGAAATCACTTGTACAATACATGGAAGCAATATACATACACTTGTGGCCATCATTATCTTGCACCTTCAATTCTCTGCATCATCTTCTTCGCCAACATCTTGCAGAGGCTTCTGTTCTCTCTCAAGAGCACCCAGCTGAGTGAAAGATGCCTCATTGGAATTAGTTTCTAGTTTATGCATATAAAGTTTCATAGCATTTGGTTCACTAGATTGGGAGAAATATGAGTTTTTCTGTCTCGGGGTCAATCTGTGCGTATTCCTGAAAAATAGGAAGTACCATCGGTGAATGTCTCATTCATTCCTAAAGCATATTTTTCTTATTCCTTATACTTCTGTGAATTATATGCACTCAATCCTATGTGTATCACTCCCATAAAATGATTATTTCTAATTGTAATCACGCAGGTTGCTATGGGCATTTGAAATTCATTGTCTCTTCCATAGATAGTAAGTTTTTTGAGCTAGTTGACCTGTGCACCTATCTATTTTGTATTGACTCATTCTCCTTGATGCTCCAAAGTACATAGTGCATTTCTTTGCACTTATCGCATGCCTATAAGGTCTATTTGAGTCTCCATAAGCTCAAGGGCTGGTCCTATGTTGGTTGGCTAGACCAAACTTTGTCGCTTCGAAACACACTTTTCTACCTTCTACAAGATTCTCCAAGTTTCTTTCAGTGGTATCAGAGCTAGACCAAGATAGGTGATGGCTTTCCTTCAATGATCAAGAAGCTTGATCGGCACAACTACGTAGCTTGGCAAATCAGAATGGAGGCCTATTTGCAAGGTAGAAATCTTTATGGAATTGTAGCAAGTGATGAAGCTATGCCTATTCCAAGATCCAAAGAAGGACCTACACAAGAGGAGATAGATAAGCTCACACTTTGGTGTGCAAGGGATGCTCAAGCAAGGTTGTACATACTAAACGTTATCTGTGACTTTTGGTTTCCCTTAAGGTGCTTTGGTTTCTTAGGGAAATGGAAACTTTAGCACAAGACAAGACCATTCAGGTCAAAGCTTCTTGATTGAATGGTCTCTTTAGTGCAAGATAAGATCATTCAGGTCTTCCCTTTGGGTAATGGTCTTCCCTCCGGGCCTTAAGGTGCTAAAGTTTCCTATTAGTGCTTTAGTTTCTTAGGGAAATGGTTTCGGTTTCGGCTAAAGTCGTTTGGGGCGAAAAAAAACAAAACCTAAACGTAGAAGCTAATACCTATTGCGGTGAAGCTACACCATGTTGGTCTTGCTACAGCTCGCTTAACTTTAATGTTTTCTTTACTTTCTCTTTAGAAAAACTTTAGAAAACCTTTAGGTTAAGCGTTTACCATTCCCTTTACGGTACCCAAAAACCTAAAAGTAAGCTAATACCATTCCCTTTACGGTCAACTTTAGCCCGACGCTAAAGAAGACCGGGTCTTGCGCTAATTCGCTGTAGATTCCAAGACCAATATGGTGTAGCTTAATTAACCAACATGGTCTTCTTTAGCGCATTCCCTACATGGTGAAGCTGTAGCTTCACCTTAATGGTCTTCGTTGTAGCCTTCATGGTCTTCGCTGTAGCCTTCTGTTGCTCTAGCACAATGGTGAGAACCACGTTAAGAAGCTCCACCTCCTTAATGTCAATCCGCGGAAGAGATAGGAGTGATATGAAGATCGTGAATGTGAGATGAAGTGAAAGTGAAGGTGAGAAGCATAGAAATGCACACACACATACACACACACTACGAAGAGACAAGCAAGACACAATGGAAGGTGAGAAATCAACTCTATTACTCAAGAACACTATTACAAACTCAAACTAGCTCTAAGCTCACACTAGCCAAAATGAACCAACCTCAAAAATGAGCTCTCTAGCTCTTTTTATAGTTTCTAGACTAGTTTTGACCGGTTTCACATCTAGTGACCGGCATAGTTAAAAAATAGGTCCTAGAGGCTATTTGGAAGGGTAAACGATGTCTAAAAATAACGAAAGTTGGTACGCGCATTCTACCTAAGCTCCTCAAGCTCGAGGACTCCTCGGCTTGCACAAAATGGAGCTATGAATTACAAAATGAGGTTTTGTCTATATTACATATGTTACAAGAGTGATGAAGATCACTGTTGGACGTTTGAAGAGGTAATAAAAACATATTTGTTTGAAAAAATAATCCGACTGGCTCCCTGCTCCGTCTTTACATGCTTCCGTGGCGTCTGTGCCTCTGGCTGCTTCCAACACCCCCCTCCCTCTCGCTTCTGTCGTCCCTGACAGAACCTTGTTGTGAGGTCTGCCGGATGTAGTTCTGTAGGAGGTCTTGAGCGAGGGTGTGCTCGGATATACGAATGCCTCGGGCTAGATCAGCCTCGAGTTTCTCCCAGTTGATAGGTTGCGGCGCGTCTGGTGGTGGGAGCTGATAATGTGTGGAGTACACCATTCGTTCACAGGCGAATAATTGCAATAAGTGTGTGGGCCTGCTTATAAATACCTCTGAATGGTACTCCCAAAAGCCGGTGGTGAACATTTCTTCGAATGTCTGCTTGTAGCATGCCGGTAGGTATTTTATCCTGCAGTGCCAGGCATAACACACCCGTAGCGATGGCGTTGTGCTCATATCATAGACTAAATCAAAGTTGCCATGCTCGAAGCTCGGGGTGTTTACATGGGGAGCCTTGATGCGTCGGAAGACTTTAAAGATCATCTGCATCATGTCAAAGATTTTGACAGTCATGTGCGCGGCAATATCATCCATATGCTTTAACCTAGGGAGCCAGTGGCGGATCGTCGCCATCATGTAGCCTACTGTGGGTAACTCGGTTGGTGGCTTGAAGTAGGGATAGTTCACCCAGTCTTGGCACTGCTTATTGTTTTGTACCTTAATAGCGAATGCAGTCCAAGAGCGGCGTCGTGGTACTGGTCCCCAGCACGGGTTAAATTTTAAGTGCAGCGGCGCTTTCACCCATGTGCTCATCATCTCTGGATAGTTTTGCAATAGATCTTTGCGCCAGTCTGGTTGAAGGATTTCACCTCTCTGCGCCCTTGGTGGCAAGTCTTCCGGTTCGAATTGAGTGGCATGCGTTGGTTTCATGCCTGTTTCTTTCTCTATGGCTGACTGATATTCGGCCATTAACATGAAGTACGGTTTATATTGAAGCTCGTGCCCAGATATGTAGCGTCGCGGGGCCAATTGAGCAAAGAATGGTGACTGTAAAATCCTCTCTTCAATCATGGCCATGGCATGTAGTTGTGCCTCTACTCTGGCCGAGTGTGTCGTTCCAAGTTCTTCGATCGTTTTCATCCACGCGGGGGTAGGAAGTTCATAGGTCATCTGGCCTTCGGCCGTGACTTGTCCGCCTGGGATGGGTATGGGCTCGTATGCTTCTTCAAACGTTTCCTCCACCGGAATGGTTATGTTCTCGTCGTCAGCTGGGATCTCCTGTGGGGAATTAGGCCGTGGTGGTGCTTCGTATACATCTATGCGTGATTGGAGAGTGGTTACCTGGGCCCGTAGTGCGTTGAGTTCCTCTATGAGTTCAGGAGAGGGGTCCACAGGTTCTGGTACTTCTGCTGCCACTGGTAGTTGTTGTGGTGCCGGTTCTCTGAGCTGTAGTAACTTGTGATCTTCTTTTAGCTTCTGATGCTCTTCGTTCATTCGATCATAGTCCTCTAGCAGTCGAACGTGGTCGTCTAGCAACATTCGCATCGATTCAGATGGGATTGCCTTGAATCTGCTAGGACTTAATGGTTGTTCTGGATGGTCCAATGCTGCTTCCAAATTCTCTCTATTCTGCTCTTGGAGTCTCTGGTTCTCCTCTTTTGCTGCGGCTAAGTGTCTTCTTAGTAAGCCCATATTTCTAGTGAGCGTTGCATTGCGGACGGTTTGGGCTCGAAGGAGGTTGTCCAAATCCGCAGTGGCCTCTTTTGTTTTCTTCTCACTTTCTAGTTCTAATTTGTGATAGGCCTCTCGTAACTCTTGGTATTGGCTGTTCAGTGAGACATTCTCAATTGATAACAAATTAAGCTGCGTTTGTAGTTCATTCGTCGTTCTCTGCAGCTGTTGATAGTTGGTGCCGAGTGATGCAAACTCATCGCGGACTTGTGTCATGCATGTGAACATGTGTTGAAATGCGGTGTCTATGGCAGGTGATAATAGTAATGGAGTGCTAATTGAAGATGCAGTGGAATTAGATGCAGTGGGGATGGGGAATGGGGTTGGGAAGGTGGATGCAGTGGTGATTGTGGAAAATTGTGACGTGCCTAAATATGAGGGTGCTGTGAGTGGAGTGGGTGGTGGTGAGGTGGATGGTGATATGTCCATGCCAGTGGATGTGTCAAGTGCGGTGACTGTGAAAAGTGGTGTGTAAGTGGGTGGTTGTGCAGGTGTGAAGACGGGATTTACAAACGTAGAGTAATTTACAGGGGGGATGGCTGGAGCAGCTTGGTGAAAAGGGGAAATAGGGGTTATGGTGGGTTGAGGAGGTGAAACTGGTGAGAAGGTTAGTGGGGTTAGGAAGGGGAATGGGGTTCTTAGAGGTGGGGGAAACGCTGGGAAGGATGAAGGGGTGAAGGGGTTAACATATGGATGCGGAGGGTTGGGTGTGGGCATGGAAGTCTGAATTGGCAGGGCAAAGGGTGCGGTTGTGTTGCCTTGAACTGGTGTGGATATGGGGGAAGTGGGTGGGTGTGCGGGGGATACAGGATGGGTTGGTGAAAGATGAGGTGAGAGAGGAGTAGAGGGTGTGGATGTTATTTCGAAGATAGTAGTGGTATGTACAATGGTGGTACCTGGTGGGGAATCTACAAGGATGGGTTCTGCGGTCGATGAGCTTTCGGGGACTAGGCGTGCCTCCCTGACTTGTGCTGGAGACTGAGCTCCTGTTGGTACGCGAATATACTCTCCGGGTTTTGAAAGTAATCGCACTCGGCGGGGATCAAACTGTGGTAGTTGCTTTCGTTGTAAAAACCTGAGTGCTTCATGGGAGCCTATTGATTTGACTAGCTCCCTGAACCCTCTGATGTATGCGTCTTCGAATCCTCCGGAGATGAGTTCCTGTTCAATTAATGCCTGGCTCTCCTCTTCAGTTAGCTTCTTCCGGGCCCAGACTTTCTCCATGGTACGATATAATTTCTTTATGGCCAGCGTGTACGCTGCGGCTTCGAAAGTCTCTTCTTCATATGTGCTGGTGTCGCCGTGTGTGTCAGTCTATTGGCCTTGACCATCTGTCTGTCCGTCATGTGAGCCCTGGCTGGCTTCATCGTCGCCTTCCTCGTCGTCTGTTTCGGTTCTTTCTTCTTCAGAGCTCGACACCGCTTGTCCCTGTGGCAGATCTCGCGGTGTGGTAGGGTAACTGGGGCGTTCATATTCCTGGGAGAACAGCTGTGCCTCTGAATATTGGAATTCGTTTGAGAATGCATCAGGCATCTCAAAATCAAATGTTGTGTTTATAGGGTCTGTCTCCATATGTGGTATCGGGAAAGAAAACGCTTCCGCACCAATAGTTGTGGGAGCTTCTGCTGTTGTGGTGGGGGGTTCTGTGGTGGCAGCTGCCTGAGGTGCAGCGGTACTAGTGGTGGCCTCCGTAACCACTGGTCTGGATAACCTTATGCGAATAGGTTGTACTGTGGGAGCCGCTTCTGTCTGTGGTCGTTCTGGAGAGGGTTGTGGTGATGGCGACTCTGGCACTTGAAGGCAGGGGATGGTGCCTCTCATGCGCTTACCTGCCCGTGTTCGACTGGGCTTCCTGGCTTTCTTCGTTGTGCCTTTGAATGCTTTCAGCTCTTCTCCAGTTAATGCGCGCTCGATGGGCAAGTCATATGCTAAGCACATATACACAATTCTAGTGAGTGCACAACATCCATTAAGTACTTTCTTGCGCTCCCATCTGTGCTGTGCCAGATACATTTGATCTATGATCCAGCTTGCCAGATCAACAGTTTGAGGTCCCGTACATGCCAAATACAATCCGAACCATATTCTTTTATGTGGCATGGTAAATCTGTCCTGAGCGGGGAATGCGAAATGTTGCATGCATATCCTTAATGGCTTCGACAGCTCAGGTGTAATTGCCGAAATCTCCTCCCACTTCGTGACATCCCCACGTTTCATCGGTTCTGGAATTAATCTCTCTCGATCTGTGGGTGTGTGGGTGCCATGAATTTTGATGGCCGCTCTTATTAAATCCTTAGATAGGTAAAACCTTTTGTAAGGTGGATCGTCCACTAGAGTAGGCAATATGAAGGTCCCTGGGATGTCCTTATTCTCTGAGGCCAGTAGGGTAGTGATTAAGTAGTAGCACCTGTAAAAATCCGGTTTGGGCAGAGGATCACTGAAATACTCTGTGAAGCCTGCTCTGGCCCAAACATGAGTTAAATCCTGGGTGCTCTGTAGGGCTTCGAACTCTCTGGAGAAAAACTGGTATTTTCCCCACGTGCGGTCATCAAATGTCAAAGAGGATTCAAATATAAAGTCCGCGTCCGCAAGGGGTCCTGCAAGGCCCTGAAACCAATGAGAGTTCCTGTGTATCTTTTCGGTGTAGCCCATGGGTGGGTTGTCGATAGGCATGGGCCCTGGAAATCCCTGAAATTCCGGCGGTGGAGCAGTCGGGTGGGACTCTGCTTGTAGCACGTTGAGGGGCACAGCCGCTACACTGGGGCCTGCTCCTGATGTTCCTTCGTCGGTTTGCATGGTGACTGATGCGCTAATGAGAAAGATCTGCTACAAAGGATTAACACATTAGCATGGAAATTAATTATGATCCCATTAAAGTGAGACCGCAATCCCTTTCCATAACTGATGCGTAACTCGTGTAGCCAAGTGCTGTGATGTGATGGATGCAATGTTTCTTGCAGCACTAGTGCAGGTCTCTAGACACCTATACGTTTCAGATCATGCATACATTTCTTGATGATATGAGATTACGAGTGATGTGTGATGATGGTGGGTGAATTTATACAAGGTTTAAAGGTTAGTGATTTAGTACAAGGTTGTATGTTAGTCGGGGGGGTAGTTTTATCAGACATGGGGTTAGGGGGAGACGGTTGGACACGTTTCGGTATCCATTTCCTAAGAGTCTTCGAGTGGGTGGTGGGTTTCTGCTGAGGGGCAAAAGGTAGTATCGGGTGTGGTGGTATTGAGGGATGGAAAGATTTGTGAGGGGTATATATTACATGGCTTAAGGGTTGAGCTATGATACATGATTTGGGTACCCAAATCTGCGTGGGTGTGGGTCTATGGGTAAGGTATTTCTTGGCGATCCAAATTTGTCGAATGCTCGGACCTGTAGAAGAAGGTCGAGGGGATGGAGGATATCGATTCTGTTTCTGCCCTGCCTCTTTCTTGTTGATCTCTGCTTGGTTGGAGTTCTTTGGTGCTTTTTGTCCTTTTGGCACCCACATTTGTCTGGTGCCGCTTCCTTTGGGTGGCCTGAACTGCCTTCCTTGTTGTTTCCTCCGATACTGCAGTCGGTCTGGGTTCCTCTGTTGTGGTTGACTCTGTCGTGGTTGAGGTTGAGAGGTCGGATGGACACTCTGCTTTGGAAAAGAAGGGAGATCCAACACTTGCGTGACCTGCCCATTAGGAAGTGATGCGTTCTTTAACTTTAATCTAGGCCAGTCCGCAACAAGTTTGGAAGGATGAGCACCGCAGGGTGTCGTGCTCATTTGGCCGCTGATGCAACCCACCTGACCGCTGATTGTGTTCATCTGCCCTAGCGGTTGGGTAGCTGCCCCTTCTAGTTTGCAGGAAGTCCCAGGGAAGATCTCCTTTCGTCCTTCTAATTGACAACTGTCTATAGCCAAGCCAGAGTGGGTTGGTGTAGACGTAACGTGACTGATCTGACTCAAGATCTTCCGGTCTTCCATCGCATGTGTTTCGTGGGGTCTAGGGTCACATCTGTCAGGCGGAATGCCGTTAGGGAAGTCAAGCGGTATCACTCGCCTCTGTTCTAAGGTTCCAATCTGTAAGGAGCCTTGTCTAAGATTTAGGTCCACTGAGTGATCGTATAGCCAATCTTGGCCAAGGATTAGGGGTTCTATCAGGTCGTCATCATGGCACACTAGTAGCTTTGCCGTCATGGTCACACCCTTTATGAGGATAGGAAGGTCCACCTCACCCATGCAAGGGGTTTCCATGCCTCCTAGCCCTATGAGGTATGCCTCAATTGGCCGCATTTCTATTCCTGAATCCTTATAGTGGGACCATCTAATCGCACTAGTCGCAGCACCTGAGTCAATTAAAGCCCTGAGCTCTTGGCAAGGGTTGCCGTGCTCTAGCCTAACTGTAATGAATGGTCTCCTGTCCACTATACTAGGATGAGTGGTTGACTTTACTTGACACATGGCCATGGGATATCTGGGTGTAGGTTCCAGATGGTCATATTGTTCTCTCCCTAGTCCTTGTCTTCTTAGCTTCATGCGCTTAATGCGTTCGATTGCTTCTGCCTGAGCTTCCGCTCGTATTCTATTTTCTTCCTCCTTACGCTTCTTTGCCAACGTGAGTCGTCTAAGCATATCCTCCGTAAGAGGTTCTTGATATAGCTTGACTCTACAGCCACTAATATAATTAGGCATTATATCTCCTTCCAAGGTGGCTAACTGTACTGCTCCACTTGTCGAGAGTCTGTTAATGATCATAGGTCCATAACCTCGCTTTTCTAACTTCCGTGCGTGCTGTTTCAGCGTATATACTAGAACTAAATCTCCTTCTCTTAGGCCTTTATCTTTCACATGTGCATCAAAATACGCTTTCTGTCGCTTTTTTCGCTGCATAGATGCCTGCTGCTGCCTTTAGCCTGGTTTCACCTAATCGTTCCAAGTCCATTATTCTCGCTGATAATTCATGGCCGGTCCACTGATGTTCTTGTGCAACCTTAAGGGTCGGTATCAAGAAGTCCAAAGGAAGCACAGCATTCTGACCGAAAACCATCTGAAAGGGAGTTGCATTGAGTACGTTCTTGTAGGCCACTCGATATGCCCAAACAGCATGGTGTAACTGTTTGTCCCAATCTGAACGCTTGTTGTTCACGAGTTTCGTCAGTACGTTACAAAGTATCTTGTTAGTGCTTTCAGCCTGACCATTGGCCTGAGGATGATATGGTGCGGATTTCTTGTGAATCACCATAAAATCCTGTAACAAATATTCAATGACTTGGTTTAGAAAGTGAGTGCCTCGATCGCTCACTAACTCTATAGGCAGTCCATATCTTGTAAAGACATTTTCAAATAAGAATTTTGCAGTTGTGTGTGCATCATTCTTTTTCGTAGCTTTGGCCTCTACCCATTTCGTAAGATAATCCGTGGCAACAATAATATATTCCGCATGTGTACCTTTTGCAGGGGGGTTAATGGGTCCTACAAAGTCTATACCCCACTTAGAAAATGCACGTCCGCCCATCATGGGTTTCAATGGCATTTCATCTCTGCGCGTAGGAAACTGAGTTCTTTGGCACACGTCACATCTCTTTACATAGGTATGAGCATCCATGTGAAGAGTGGGCCACCATAATCCTGCAAAGAGGATGGCTTTGATTATCCTATCGGGTCCAAAATGACCTCCTGCAACACCTTGGTGTGCAGTCTCTAGTATGCTCAGATAATCGCTCTCATGAGCACATTGTCTTAGATATCCATCTCGTCCTCTTTTGTATAGGTTATCGCCAATAAGAGAATAGTCGTGAGCTTCCTGCTCCAGACTACGTTGTCGAGCTAAAGTCATGCCTTAAGGGAAGGTTTTCGTCCTCAAGTATGTCACTAATGGTTCACTCCAGTCTGGTGTGAGAGACACATGATATAATGTAGCATGCTCTACTGGTGGTCTTTCACAACAAACGTGGCATTCCTTACACAACTTGTAGACATCTGCTTCCATTGAAGGCCAATATACTCCTAGTCTTTGCAGAGTCTGTAGTGTTCGATGTTTTGAATGATGTTGCTTTAATGCACCTATGTGTGCTAATTGCAACCAATTCGCATGTTCTGATTCGTCTACACAGCAAGCAAGAATCTTTTGATTATCCTGTTTATATATGCTTCCTGCCAAGATTTGGTATCTCTGAGACTTGGTAATCTCTCCTTCGTTGATCTTAATCCTAGGATTCTTGGGTCCGTATGTAAGAATAGGGACTATAGACTTAGCCCATTCTGGTGCTACCTCAAGATTAAACAAATATGCATCTGGTAGATCATCCGCTACTCCTTGAGGAGCTTCTCCTGATGTTAATCTTGAAAGGTGGTCAGCTCTAAGATGTGTCTTTCCTTTCCTGACTACTACTTCAAAATCATACTCCATGAGTAATAGAAACCAACGTATCAGTCGTCCCGTGTTACATGGTTTGTTGACTAGGTACAATAGGGCTTGATGATCTGTAAAGAACTTGAATCTGTTGGCCAACAAGTAGTGCCTGAACTTCTTTACTGCGTAGATCATCCCTAATCCTTCTCGTTCCGTCGTGGTGTAATTTCTTTCTGCTGCGTTCAATTGTCTGCTTGCGTAAGCTATTGGGAGATCTATGTTACCTTCACTCGTGGGTTGTGCTAACACACATCCTATGGCGTAATTGGATGCATCCACATGTACATGGAATGGCTTATTCCAATCTGGGGTTGTCAATATAGGTGCTGAGCACAAGCGTCGTTTAAGTTCATTGAATGAGTTCTCACATTCTTCTGTCCATTCGAAATTAGTTAAAAGAGAGTACAATGGCTTGGCTATGATTGCATACATGTGTATGAATCTCCTATAATATCCGCAATGGCCCATAAATGCCTGTACCTCCTTTACATTAGTTGGTCTCGGTAATTCTGCAATTACCTTCACCTTTTCTTCATCCGTAGAGATTCCATTTTTTGACACAATGTGTCCTAGAATTTTGCCTTGTCTGACCATGAAAACACATTTTTCTGGGTTCAAGCAAACCTGATATTCTCGACATTTGTCAAATATTTGCCTTAACTCTGGGATATGTGTCTGTCTTATATTAGAATGAGCACATATGTCATCGACATAAACTTCCAAGCTCTTGCGTAAGAATTCCTTAAAAACATGACACATGAGTCGCTGGAAAGTGGCGGGTGCATTTGTTAAGCCAAATGGCATTACACGAAATGCAAATATGCCCCATTCAGTGGCAAAAGCCGTCTTGTGTTGATCTTCTGGAGCAATGGCTACTTGATTATAGCCTGAAAATCCATCAAGAAAGCTGTAAACTTCCTTGCCCGCAACTCTTTCCAATAAATGTTCCGTGATAGGAAGAGGATAACTATCTCTAATCGTTGCGGCATTAACCTTTTTAAGGTTAATACACACACGCAATTTTCCATTCTTCTTGGGCACTACCACAATAGGGGATACCCATTCGGTATGCTCAATTTCGTAAATGAATCCTGCTTCTATCAAGCGATCTATCTCCTCTTTAATCTTCGCAGCGTAGTTATCATTGTACGTGTACGGTTTCTGTTTTGTCGGTTTTGCATCTGGAGTCATAGGGATTTTATGAGAACATATATCTGGATCTACTCCTTTCAAATCTTTGTAACTCCAAGCGAACACATCTCTATATTCACGCAATAGGGCAACTAATTCTTCTTCTTCTTCCTTCGTCAAATCATGCCCTATGTATGTACATTTTTCTTCTTCTCCTTCTATGGCTACTACTATTTTCTTGGTTTTCTCTCGGTTATCATATACTTGTCCGTCATTCGCCTTCCTATTAGGCATTCGTACCATGATTCTTCTATCTTCAATTTCATATTTCTTGAAATTCTCTGGTACTTCAAATAAAGATTCTTCTTTTTCTGACATGGTTTCTTTCTTCTTTCTTTTCTTGCCTTCACTCTTAGTAGTCACTTCTGTGGCTAATCTCACCTCATTCGTAATTTCCTCGTGTCTCTGAGTGTGAGTCTCTACTTCGAAAAAATATTCTTCCTCTGATGCAAAGGGTGAATCCATGATAATTGATTCTAACTCGAAATCGCTTGCATCCTCAAATGCCTCAGTGCTAGGTTCACATTCTTCTAAAATTGCATCGCACATGATTGGCTCTATCGTGAAAACTGATATGTCATAGCCATCCTCATCACAGTGGGGAGTCCATTGTTCTTCATTGATGGCTACATCCATGGTTGCTAGGATTTCTGCCCAACCATGGGGTTCAAACTCTTCGTCAGGGAATACTACAGGTGCGTAAGCTGGATCTTGAAGGGTTCGTGGATTTTGTTCTGCACCTAAGGTCCTTGCTTCTAATCGTTCTTCCTCTTGTTTGGCTACTTTACACATCCATAAATGGGTATCCTCATGCAACCAAGAAGGATCTGATTCTAATGAGTGCACGGATTCCGTCTCTACTGGTGTCTTATGGATGGTATTCCATTGTATTGGGGGTACATCTCTATGTGAATAGTCTTTAAGATTGACTTTGGTAGTCACTCCTAAATGTTGCAAGTACAAAGAATTAGTTCCCCAATCTTGTACAATTTGCAACTGACGCATGAATGGTCGTCCCAATATCATCTCATAAGCATGGTTTTTTGCAAAGTCACAAATGGCAAAGGTATGCTCGAATTCTACACCACAAGTGGTGAGAGATATGCCTTCTAGTAAGCCTAATGGTTTTTCTATGTGTCCATCAGCCATTTGTAGCTTCATCCTGGTGGGTCTTAATGCTGGCTTACCCCAACGTTTCCATAAAGCGGTGGTAGCGATGGCTACTCCGGCTCCTGAATCTAAAATGGCTTTCGTGGTGTAGCCCTGATGGGTTATTGGAAGATAAGTGTTACCTTCCTCTCCTTCACTTACATCTCCGATCTTTTCTACGGGTATCTCTGGTACCTTCTTATGTGATCCTATCTGAGAGGGTGTGGTAGCAAACTCAGGGAATTGATTTGCTACGTGCTTCCACAATTCTGGTTTTACCTTTAACAATTCCTCCAGAGTGAGATTACACTGTACTTTAGTGTTCTTGATCACTTCCGTGTTCCTAGGGATCACTGATTCTTCATTCCTCACTATTATCGTGGGTGCTCTCATACTAATAGACTTTGCTTCCCAAGGTCCTGTGAACTGAGGTAATTCTTGTAAAGAATTAGATTCAAACCCCGTGGGTTCACTCAGTTGTTCCTCCTCTACATCATCGTAAATAGAGGGAATGTCTTGGGGAAATTGCTCCTGCAAATCGTCTATTTCTTGAATAGGAGGATGAGTTCCTTGTTCTTTTCTCCATTTCTCTTCTTGTATTTCCCGCAAAAATTCATGAGAGTGCCTATGTATAGAAGACAAATTGTCTTGACTTTCTGTATTGGGTACTTGAGACAGGGATGGTGCATTCCTTTCCTGTGTCTCTGGGACAATAGGGTTCCTAGGCTGATCCTGTTTCTCTTTGCTCTCGATCAAATATTCTAGCCTCTCCATCAGTCCTTGAAAGTGTAATTCCGGTTTTGCCATGTTATTCCAATTAAGATATCTAGAGGCTTCGAACAAGGCTTGTGCTAGTTCTACCATCTTCATGCAAAGTTTAGTTCTCTCAATTTCCAGATCAGCTCGGGGATAGTTTTTACTCATTTCAGCTACTTGAGGTCCCTCTTTTAATCTAGCCTGATATGCACGAAACATCATGTCTAGATTCTCTGGTATGGGTTCCGCTAAAACTGATCCTGATTTTTGAGCTGGGTTTTCTTGGTTTAATTCCTGTGAAGTCAATTCTTGGATTTTGGCTCTAGATTCCTTTAAACTTCCTTCCAACTCAGTTATCTTTTTACTCCATTTTCTCTTAATTCTTTCTCTCGAATCTTTCCAAGATTTTGTCTTTTTACTGCCAGATTCTGCAACTTCACTGGTTCCAGCCACTTTCTCTTGATTAAGCCTGTGGTTCTGTAAGAGCGCCTGGGCTCTCGTTATAGCTTGGATAGGCACGTATGTAGGGTTGGATCCATCTGCGTTACTTACAATACCTATCACGTTAATCGGTGTCACATTCGAAGTGTTAACTGGGTTCTTAGGACAATCTTTGATTATGTGCTCTTTGCCACAATCGGCACAAAAGCCTTGGATGTTATAGTACTGTGATTGCCTTGCTATTGGGGGATGTGGACAATCCTTTATGAAATGGTCTCCTTGGCACCTAAAGCATGGTCCTCTAGGGCCCTGTGGTCTCTGTTGTCTCAATTGGGGCCGTAGGTTTGGGTTTGCGTACATCACATTAGCATAGTCTGGCTCCCAACTAGGTTCCATTGGTGGACTATCATAATGATATGTCTCCACGTGTTCTGGTGACTCTGTGTAATATGCGGGTGGACTAGTTACATGGGTAGAGTCAAAACTGTTTGAGTTCGGGTCACTCTCTGTGATCAAGGGTGATGAAGGCACTAAGGCCCTACTTAGGTTCTCTTCTGCAACAGCATATTTGACTGAGATGACATTCGCTGGTGGAGGTGGCTGCTGAGCTAAGACAGGTTGAGGTCTCTGTTGAGCCTGGTATGGGTAGTTCTGAGGAGGCCTATAGTAATAAGGCTGAGCATTGTATTGACCTTGATACCTACCTGGCTGCTGGTATGCTTGCGGATAGTTCTGTCTCACGGTTTGTTTGTTGTATGGGCAGTCCTGAGCCGTATGATTCGTGTATCTTCTCTCAATTGTACAGTATTGGCCACTAGGGTTGGCTTGAGGTTGTGGTGCGTTTGGACACACGTTTGCCATATGGTCACCGCCACAGGTGTAACAACGCTTGTTTGTTAGCACCCTAGTTTTACTAGAAACTCCTAGTTTCTGGGCCACTTTTTCTGCTAGATCCTCTATCGAGCTAGACAATTTTGTGGATGCTAGAGAAGAACAATCTGAGTCCTTATAAACCTTTGAGAGTTCCAATTCATCTCCTAGGTTGTCCTCGATGTCTATACATATTCTTACACACTCCTCTAGCGTTCTGGGTTCTTTTAGGTACACGTAGGAGCGTAGTTTAGAGCTCAACAAGCCATCTAAAAACAATGACACTTGCTTAGCTTGTGAGGGTAAATCTTGCATTGGACATCGTTCAATATATTGTCTAAACCTACGTCCTGCCAGTCTAACTGTTTCCTGAGGGGTTTGTTTAAAGCTATGAATCAACGAAGACGTGTCATGTCTAATCCCACTTTTAGAGAATTCGGTGATGAATGACTCTAAAAAGTGATGGATGTCTCTAAATTGCCTTTGTTGCAAAGGTTGGAACCAAGTTAAAGCGGTGTTCTTTAACGTTAGCCCAAATGCGTTGTACTGCGTGAACATGTCTTCAACTTGTTCGGCTCTTAGTACTTGCTTGAATTCTGCGACGTGGTCGTAGGGATCTCCTGTCCCATCAAAATAATTTTTCATTGATTTTACCAATTGAGTGGGTCTCAATACTCTTGCGTGTTCACGTGGTCTAGGTAGAGGAAAATCATCTCTACCACCTGGTATTCCATGATCTCTTTGTCTATCCGTGGTTGTTCTATCTCTCCCTATGGGGTGAGTGAAGCTTGCTTCGGGTCTTTCTTTATTCTTTTCTCTTTGGTTTCCAAAGGCTGATGATGTTCCTGCTCCTTGTTGACTTGTATTCATGTTAGTTCTGGATGGAGGGAATACCAATTCACCTCTCCATGTGTATGTGTTTCTAGCGTGGTCAGGCACCACAAAGACTCTTTCTGAAGTTTCATCCAGGTATACAACCTTTCCAGGTGTATCCGGGTCCTTGAACTCATAGATTGTGATGATACCTACCTCACTAGGGTGTTCCTTTCTGTACCTCCAAAAGGCTTCATCGGTCTCTTTATTTACCAACAACTCGATACTCCTGTTATCCTGAGGGATCCACTCTGGGATGAGTACTCTTGTTAATACGGATTTCCCTCTAGGTGTTCTAGGTTCTTCTAACGGTTCTTTTCCTTGAACTTTCGCTTCCGTCTCTAATTGAATTGTGCCAAACTCATTAGTATCGTTTGGCTGCGTACTTAGGACGTACATGGTCCCTTCCTTGTCTATGTAAGCGTCTCTCTCAAATTTCACCACTGGTCTCTCCAATCCTATGGGTTGATCAGGGTTGTGCAGTTGCACCACTTGCCTTCGCAAACCATCCTCATAGATGCGTGCACCTAATCGGTTGGTTCGGAGAAACCCTAATTGCGTTCTATAGGGTCCTTCTGGTTTTTCTAAGTATGCTACATTTGACCCTACTTCTGGTCTATCTGTGCTAAATGCCATTTCTGATTCGCTAGTATCTGAGCTCTCGTAAGGGTAACTAGTATTCAATTGTTGAGCCCACGATCGAGCAGTAGTTCTTACACTCGCCTCTGATGATCTAAGGCTTCGTCTGTCTGACTTACCTATATGTTTGCCTGATCTAAGGTTCATTAATTTTTTCCCTTGCTCACTTAATTACACACTTAGATCGTCTCTGATTCTTTGTTATTCTTTTTGTTTCTTTTTTAAAGGTCTTTAAGTTCTTGTCTTAATGTATGCGTCAGGAATTCGACTTTCCGTTATAATTTTGAGTTCTCGTTCCGTCAGACTTAGGTTCTTTCCTTTAGGGTTTTCGCGTCACACACACCTTTAGTCTTGGACTTGAAAAAATTACGTATCTTGAACTTGAGGCGTTCCTATCGTTTTAAATCCACAATGCTAACATTTAGCCTAAACTAAGAATTGACTGAGGGGGTTGAGTAATCTTCCAACCTCGAGTCGGCTTTTCTGTTGCTCTGATGCCCTGTTGCCCAAGAAGCCGCGCTTCCCAAGCTCTACTGTCTTCACTGCCTTGCTTGCTTGCCTTTGATTGCCTTTGCTAGACCTGGAAAATTCCAATGTTAGACCAATTCACAGGATGATCAAATACTTGAGTATATACACCTTTTAAGTCCCTTCCCTTTTTGCCCAAATTTTCAATGTGTACCCCCTGGCTTCCTAGTCCCTAACTGAGTGAACCTCAAAATAGCTTATCCAAAATTAGATGTATTCTTTATGAAAAAAACAGTTGAGGTCACGTAGTACTCGTCACGAGCTTTCTAATGAGCTATTAAGCTCAAAAAACGGACTTCGGATGAAAAAGTTATGAGCGTTCAGGCCCTGCGGGGTAAAAACTGACAAACAGGTTTTTCTCTAAATATGAGCTAAGGGGTCTCCTATGAGTCTAATGGTCCAAAAATTTCTCAAAAATTCCCTCAAAATTGGTCAAAAATTGAAGTCCAAAATTTGCGATGGGGGTGCACAATCGCGATGGTCTGGGACCGTCGCGATGGTCCGAGCGAACCGTCGCGATGGCGTGGGATTTGGACAATCGTGATGGCCCGAAAAATCGAACCGTCGCGATGGCGCGAAGATGGACAATCGCGATGGCGTAAGGTCGAACCGTCGTGATGGTCCGAAAAATGAACCGTCACGATGGCGTAAGCTTGAACCGTCGCGATGGCCCGAATTGAACAATCGCGATGGCCCGGTCAACGGTCAACGGTGAACCGTCGCGATGGTGTAAGGTTGAACCGTCGCGATGGCTCGATCAAGCGGACAATCGCGATGGCGCGGTCAACGGTCAACGGGGAACAATCGCGATGGTCCGAGGTGAACCGTCGCGATGGTCCGCGATGCGATGGCTTGAGCCAATCGCGATGGTCCGAATTTTCGAAGTGTCGCGATGGTCCAAAAAATGAACCGTCGCGATGGTCTATCGTGACACGTGGCACTGTCGCGGCGATGGCGTGAGCCAATCGCGATGGTCCGGGGTCAACTGAACAATCGCGATGGTCCAAGTGGACCGTCGCGATGGCTCAAGTGAACCGTCGCGATGGTCCGAAAAGTGAACCGTCGCGATGGTCCGGCCGAGCCGTCGCGATGGCGTGAGCCTATCGCGATGGTGCGACACAATCGCGATGGTCCGAGCCAATCGCGATGGTCCACCAAACAACGAATTTTTGAAATGCAAGAATGGTTCCGTGTATGCGCAGGGATCGCCTACCTCGTGGTGTGGTCGCCTACCTCAAAATCCGAAAGTTGCAGACCATCGCGATGGTCCGCCCTACTCGGAAATTTCTGACAGAAAGTACATGTTTTACCTTTTGGAAGCTCTCCTGATGCTCTGAAGCTCTGTACCTGCAAGAAAACTCAAGAAAACACAAGCACACACAAGCACAAATGCTCTCTCTCACTCTCTTGCATGCACAAATGAGGGGAAATGAGGAGAATGGGTGGATATGGTGAATTTTCTGATTTTTTTGGAGATGAAGATGATGATGCGGTGATGAAGATGGAGTGTGGGGGAGGTAAAAAACACTAAAAACTAAGTAAAAACAATAACCAAAAACTGAAATTTTTACCTTCCAACGCCACTTCTTGCTATACTCTTACCATCACACATTCGTCCTAGACTCGATCCCCGGCAACGGCGCCAAATTTGGTGTTGCTCTAGCACAATGGTGAGAACCACGTTAAGAAGCTCCACCTCCTTAATGTCAATCCGCGGAAGAGATAGGAGTGATATGAAGATCGTGAATGTGAGATGAAGTGAAAGTGAAGGTGAGAAGCATAGAAATGCACACACACATACACACACACTACGAAGAGACAAGCAAGACACAATGGAAGGTGAGAAATCAACTCTATTACTCAAGAACACTATTACAAACTCAAACTAGCTCTAAGCTCACACTAGCCAAAATGAACCAACCTCAAAAATGAGCTCTCTAGCTCTTTTTATAGTTTCTAGACTAGTTTTGACCGGTTTCACATCTAGTGACCGGCATAGTTAAAAAATAGGTCCTAGAGGCTATTTGGAAGGGTAAACGATGTCTAAAAATAACGAAAGTTGGTACGCGCATTCTACCTAAGCTCCTCAAGCTCGAGGACTCCTCGGCTTGCACAAAATGGAGCTATGAATTACAAAATGAGGTTTTGTCTATATTACATATGTTACAAGAGTGATGAAGATCACTGTTGGACGTTTGAAGAGGTAATAAAAACATATTTGTTTGAAAAAATAATCCGACTGGCTCCCTGCTCCGTCTTTACATGCTTCCGTGGCGTCTGTGCCTCTGGCTGCTTCCAACACCTTCATGGTCTCTTTAGCGCAAGACCTTAATGGTGTAGTTGTAGTAAGACCATCATGGTTAAGCTACATGCAAGACAAGACCATGTTGGTCAAAGCTTCTACATGGTCTTCCCTCCTTAATGGTTTTCGTTAGCCGTTTCCCTTTAGGGCAAGGAGGGAAGACCAACATGGTTGCTGAAGTGTCCGTTTCCCTAACAACTTTAGCATTGAGGGAGACATACACTTTATTAAGGCTGCGTGCTAAACCCATAAAGGTATTAGCGCGTTAGTTTACTGAGTTGTAAACGTTTTCTTTAGCGCTTAGTTTACCTTAACAGTATTTAGTGCCTTTTTTATTTAGGGAAACATGCATTCCCTTCATGGTCTTCCCTCCGGGCCTTTAAGGTGCTATGCTAATACCTATACATAGTAAAACCGTAAAGGTAAATGTAGAGGAGATACATAGTTAACAACGTTGATCTCAGTAGCTAGTCCACCCACGGAGTTAAGAGAGCCCAAAGCTGCATGCATCATATATTCTGCGGATCGTCTTTCTTGCCATGTTTGTATATCTTTCTTTAACTTACCAAGATCTAAGCCGTTTGGCCCTCTTAGAGGTTCTAACCAAGGAGCACAAAGGTCCTAGAAGCGCATAGTTTCGCCTCCAAAAAATTATTTCTCCGGTGGGAGAGCGCATTAAATATTTACCTAAACCTGTTGGTCCTTGAGTAGAGCCTATATTGGCACCAAGACATTGGTCCCTGACCAGGAAAGTAAAAGCTTGAGCTTGAGAAGCTTCTAGATCGGTGGGACCATAAAATTCGCTAGGATATGCTGTATTATTGAACCAGACAAAACTGCAAGCAGTGAAACCAAAAATTGAAAGAGCACCTAAACTATAGGATAAGTAAGCTTCGCCAGACCAAACAAACGCTCGACGAGCCCAGGCAAAGGGTTTTGTTAATATATGCCAAATTCCCCCGAAAACACAGATAGAGCCCAACCACACATGATCCCCAACAATATCTTCTAAATTATCCACGCTTGCGATCCATCCTTCTCCCCCAAATGGAGATTTCAGTAGATACCCAAAGATAATGCTGGGACGTAAGGTAAGATTTGTGATTTCTCTTACATCTCCACCGCCAGGTGCCCATGTATCATGCAACCCTCCAAAGTAAAGCGCCTTGAAAACCAATAGAAAGGCGCCAAGACCTAATAATATTAAATCAATATACCACATATTAGAGGATGCAAGACATCTCAAGAGACTTGGGATGCCCGCAAGGCTTTCTTTTCTACTAGTACGAAAGAAAGAAAGAATCATCTTTGGAACGATTTCAACCAAATGAAGAAGACACCTAAACAAACCATCACAGAGTTTGCCTCCAAGGTCAAGGAGGTTGCGGTTCAGTTAGCATTCATGGGAGAGCTGATTGAAGAAGAGGTCATCATGAGGAAAATTCTCAATGGCATTCAAAGTGATAAGCAATGGCAATCCTTCACAATAGCTTATGATCTCATCATGGATGTGCAAACTCCAAACTTCAAAATCTTTCTTGGACAACTCTTCAATCAAGAAGTCAACAATAGCATAAAGGAAGGTAACTCTTATCATGGTAATTCAACAAGTGCTCTATATGCAGATAAGAAGGATAAGAAGAAGAAAGGAAAGAAAAAGGAAGAAGATGAAGAAGAGACCTCCCAAGCCAACTTTGCAAGCAAGAGCAAGTGGAAAGGGAAGAAGAAAGGACCAAAGCAAGACAAAACCAAAGGTCAGAATGTTCAACCTTGTGCCATATGCAATAAGACCAACCACACCACTTTGAATTGCTGGTTCAATGGGAAGACCTAGAAAGGAAGTGGAAGAGGTGGATATGGCAGCAATAGAGGCAAAGATGGACCCAACTTCAACAATAATAATAGAAGCTATAATATAAGGGACTACAACAATTATTCAGAAGATCAATCACATGAGGAGTCATTGCTTCTTATGAATCTAAGACACAAAGAAGGTAAAGAAGATGATCATTTGTTCTACATAGATTCAGGATGTTTGAATCATGTTGCAGGCAACGTTGCTCTTCTATTTGATTTGGAAAGTCCAAAGCATAGACATGAAGTGAAAACAGGGGATGACACAAAGCACAATGTGGAGAAGATTGGTAATGTCAAAGCTTCCAATGGTAGGAAAAACATTCTAAGTAAGGTTCTCTATGTACCCACTATCACTAAAAACCTAATAAGTGTAGGCCAAATAGTTGAAAAAGTCTTACAAGTTAGGTTCACCCAACATGGAGCTTTGTGGAAGATCCATGTCAAGGCTTCAAAAAGATAGCCCGAGGTGAGAAGCATGGTAGGCTCTTTACTTTTGAAGTAGGAGAAACCATGAACATAGCTCTATTCAACTTTGGGTCTAAAACCCTAAGTGAGCTTCAAGTGTGGCATAAGAGACTTGCTCATGTGAATGAAAGAACCTTGAAGGATATATGCAGGGATCAAAGTGTTCTAGGACTGCTGAACATATCAAAGCAACACATGATCAACAGGTGTCATGCATGTCAGATTGGGAAGGCACAAAGACAACCATTCAACCACAATGGCTACATCCACAACAACTTATTGGACTTAGTACATACAGATGTATGGGGACCAAGTTAAGAACCTTCATTGGCAAGATCAAGTTAAGAACCTTCATTGGCATTTATTGATGACCATAGTCGATGGAATGTTCTATACTTTATCAAGAGTAAGAATGAAGTGTTTGATTGCTTCAAGAAGTATCTTGCACATGTGGAGAATCATACAGGTAGATCACTAAAGAAGCTTAGATCTGATGGAGGGGGAGAATACTTCTCCAAAGAGTTTGATGAGTTCTTGCAGGACAAAGGTATCAAAAAGGAAGTGACTACTAGGTACTCTCCTCAACTAAATGTAATTGCAGAGAGGAGAAACAAGACGCTAGTTGGATCAGCCCGAACAATGCTTGAAGAGAAGAAGTTTCCACATTATCTATGGGCAGAAGCTATTTCAAATGCTGTGTACCTTGTCAATAGAATACTATCCAAATCACTTCAAGGTATGACTCCTTATGAAGCATGGCATGGAAGAAAACCTAGTCTTGGACATTGCATGATTTTTGGTTGTTTAGCTTATGTTCATGTACCATCACAAATAAGAGGTAAGCTAGATGAAAGGGCAAAAAAGGTAGTGTTTATTGGATATGATTCAACTCAAATGGGTTACAAGTTCTTTAATCCTTCAACCAAGCAATTCTCTACAAGTAGAGATGTTGTGTTTGAAGAACACACGTAAAAGAAACTCAGATGGATCACTTTGTAGGTACAAGGCAAGATTAGTTGCCAAAGGATGCTCACAAAATCATGGTATAGACTATGAGGAAACATTCTCACCACTTACAAAGATGACTACAATTAGGATATTGATATGTGTAGCTGCTGCAAGGAATTGGAGACTCCTCCAACTTGATGTGAGAAATGCATTCTTAAATGGTTGGATAAGTGAAGAGTTATACATGTCAAAACCACTAGGTTTTGAAAACCCTAATCATCCATCTTATGTTTGCAGACTTAAGAAAGCATTGTATGGATTGAAACAAGCTCCTAGAGCTTGGAATTACAGGTTGGTTACATATCTTCAAGATCAAGGGTTCAAAGCTAGCAGCTCAGATCCTTCTCTGTTCATCAAAAGAGATCACAATGAGGTTATCTATCTATGTGTATATGTAGATGATATTATTGTGACAGGTGATGATCTAAATGGCAATCAAAGGATCAAGAGACACATGCAAGAGGAGTTCAAAATCAATGATTTAGGTGAGCTCACATATTTCCTAGGTATGCAGGTGATATATACAGATGAATGAATGTATTTGACTCAGAGAAGATACATTCAGGATATTCTTCTCAAGTTCAAAATGGAGAACACTAAACCTGCAGGTACACCTTTGAAGATGAATCATAAAATTAGTGTTTATGAAGGTGAGAAAATTGAAGACCTAAAAGCATATCAAAGCTTGGTAGTTAGCTTGGTATATGCTACTCATAGAAGGGCAGACATCTCATATAGTGTGGGAGTGCTTAGTCAATTCATGCACTCCTCGGGAAGACCACACATGGATGCAGCTAAGAGAATACTTAAGTATCTCAAAAGTAGAATCAACGAAGGTATTTTCTATCCTTATTCTTTAGATTTGGATATCAAAATCTATTCAGATGTAGATTGGGCCGGACCTAAGGATGATAGAAAAAGTACATCTGGTTACTTAGCATTTGTAGGTTTGAAGCTAGTGTCGTAAAGTTCCAAGAAGCAACCAAGAGTTGCTTTATCCTCAACTGAAGCAGAGTATAGAGGCTTGATCATAGCAACTCAAGAGGCAATATGGTTAAAAGCATTCTATACAGATTTGGGACTTGTGAGTTCCAAACCTCATATATTTGGAGATAATGTAAGTTCCATGCATCTAGCAGCAATTCCTATTTTCCATGCGAGAACCAAGCACATCAAAGTCCATTACCACTTCATCAGGCATAAGCTCATGGCAAAGGAGACTGACAGTTCTTTTGTTCCAACTCAAAAGCAAGTAGCAAATATGATGACGAAGGCACTTGATGGAATAAAGCTTTGTAGATTCAAAGCTATGGCATGTATTCAACCTATCAAAGAATGAAGACTCAAGCATACTTTATCTTGAGGGGGATTTGTTGGAACATCAAGCTTACACTATGCTTGAGATGGATTTGATCTACATCAAAGGCTATCGCGTCAAAAGAATATCCGTTGGAGAGTTCTTTTTCTTATGCTCATTTATTGTATTTTCTGAGAGATTTTTGATGGTTCATTTACCGTTGTAAAAGCCTTGAGCTTTACACATGTAAAGGTAGAATGATAGAGCTCAAATCCCACAAATTTGTGGTGGTTGAAGTTGCATTCAATCAAGCAATCAATCACCTCAAAGTAGATCAAACTAGATCTTCATTTTTCCTAGATTGTAGGAAAGTTAATTGATTCCCTCCAACAACCATTCCCACCTTCATTTGAATTCAAAATCCTCTTGTAGAAGTCGTTGAATACTCCTAGAGTCTATATAAAGACTTGAAATCACTTGTGCAATACATGGAAGCAATATACATACACTTGTGACCATCATTGTCTTGCTCCGTTAATTCTCTACATCATCTTCTTTGCCAATAGTAATCTTGGAGAGGCTGCTTTTATCTTTCTAGAGCTCTAAATTGAGTGCAAGATGTCTCATTGGAAAGGTATTAGTGTCTACTTGATACATGTAAATTTTCATAGCATTGGGTCAAATAGATTGGGAGAAATAGGAGTTTTTCTGTCTCTGGGTCAATCTCTGCATATTCCTGAAAAATAGGAAGTACCACCATTGAATGTCTCATTCATTCCTATAGCATATTTTTGTTATTCCTTATACTTTTGTGCACAATATACACTCAACCTTATGCGTATCACTCCCATAAAAGGATTATTACTAATTGTAATCACGCTAGTCGCTATGGGCATTTGAAGTTCATTGTTTCTTCCATAGATACTAAGTTTTTTGAGTTAGTCAACCCGTGAACCTATCTGTTTTGTATCGACTCATTCTCCTTGATGCTCCAAAGTACATGATGGAGAGTATTAATCTCCAAAAGAATAAGCTACTCTTGAATTTAGAACACCTATATATCAAGATTAACTCCAAACCTTCACCAATTTAGAAGATCACTAACCAATTATCAAAATTTTGACCAAATTGTGAAGATGATGATTCTACAGAAAGTCTGCTACACATAACTCTCTCATTGACTTATCAAATGTATAACATTTTTGACAAAACTTTACACAATCATTCCAAAATTCTCAGTAGATCTTGAGAAATGGACTTAACAAGTCACCTATGTCTAAAATTATTCTTCTGAGAAGTCGATTCAAACACCTGTAACTTCTAACACTTGGTTCTCTTAATCTAGAACCCGTTTATGAAAATGCTTTTAGCAATAGATAGCTTACCTTCCAACTTAAAGATTGAGTGCTTCCTTGCTCAAAACTTTACATTGTAGAAGGAGAATTCACCAAAACATTAAGATCGAATTTTGCGCCTGTTTTAGGAACGAGTGAAAACGTCTTCACATATGAATGTTCCTACTTATAATCATCATAGCCTGTTTACAATTAGGCTCTCAAACTTTAACCATAGACTCATTAACTATGGACTTACATTGTAGAAGGAGAATTGACCAAAACATTAAGATCGAATTTTGCGCTTGTTTTAGGAACGAGTGAAAATGTCTTCACATATGAATGTTCCTACTTATAATCCTCGTAGTCTGTTTACAATTAGGCTCTCAAACTTTAACCATAGACTCATTAACCATAGACTCATTAGGATTCTTGAAATGATCAAGTACAGAAGGAGAATACACAGAAAGATTGGGCGCAACATTTTTCCTTTCTCAGAAAATTCTTACATCTCAGTAATGAGAGAGATTCAACTCACTTCTAAAAGTCTAAAGACATCTAATTCTTGTCAATCTTGTTCTCACATAATCTCCCTACTTTGCCCCGACATTTTCTTTGTATATATAGACAAATTTTTACAAGCTCATGACCATACAAGAGTATATGATGAACTGACTCTAAAAATAATGTACATATGTATACACATCTTTTATCTCCTAGATATGTATTTCCTTCATGCTTCATGACTTGGTCTTTTCTTCAGTCCTTGACTTCAATTCTTCACCCAAAACTTCAATTGTTGATTGCCCTACACCAACAGCTCCCCCTAATCATCAATTGAGGTTTTCTCTATCTTCTTTATACCTACCATGTCTTTGAATCTCTATAGCTTTGGTCCATCCAAGCTTTTGGTTAGCATATCAGCTATCTGATCTTTTGTTGAAGTATGTATGACTTCAATCTCTTTATCCATCACCTTCTCTCTTAGAAAGTGATACTGAATCTCAATGTGTTTAGTCCTAACATGAAACACAAGATTTAGCAGCTAAATACAATGAACTCATGTTATCTCCATGAATAGTAGGTGTACTCTGAATGATGTCAAAACTCTTCATCAGAGTCTTAAGCCATATTACTTCCTTTGCAGCTTCAACCATACCTTTGTAATCTGCTTCTGTAGATGACAAAGCAACTGTGTGTTGCTTCTTTGAACACCAAGAAATTAACTTATCTCCCACATAACACAAGTATCCATATGTTGATCTCCTATCATCAGGATTACCTGCCCAATCTGTATCACTATAAATCTTGATGTTTGTATCTGATGTAAAACCATAATACAAACCTTCTTTGCGTGTACCCTTAATGTACCTCAACACTCTTTGACCTGCAATCCAATGTTCTTTCCTAGGGCAATGCATGAATTGAGATAAAACTCCAACTGCATATGACAAGTCAGGTCTAGTAAAAGTAGCATAAATCAAAATACCAACCAAACTTTGATATAGCTTCATATCTTTGAACTCTTCTCCTCCATATCTGCTTAACTTGTGATTCACCTCCATTGGAGTAGGTGCTACCCTGCAATCATTCATCTTAAACATGATCAAAAAGTTTCTCAAATACCTTTCTTGAGTTACATACACTCCATGTTGAGTGTATGAGATCTCCATGCCCAAGAAATATGACAAGTTTCCCAAGTCACTGATTTTGAACTCTTTCTCCATTTGCTTCTTTAGGCTTTCAATGCCTTTCTCATCTATACCTGTAAGAATTATATCATCAACATATATGCACATGTATATGAACCCATAGTCACTTGCTTTGACAAGCAAACTACTATCTGCTTTAGATACTTGGAATCCAAGTTCTTTCAAGAACTTTACAAGTCTATAGTTCCATGCCCTTCGGGCCTGCTTCAAACCATACAAAGATCTCTTGAGCTTACATATATACTCTGGATACCTTTCATCTCTAAATCCTTGGGGTTGCTCCATGAAAACATCATATGGAATATAACCATTCAAAAAAGCATTCTTCACATCTAATTGACATAATTTCCAACCTTTACATGCAGCAATAGCTATGAGTGTCTTGATGGTTGTCATCTTTGCCACAGGACTATAGGTCTCATCATAATCTATACCATACGTCTGAGCAAAACCCTTCACAACAAGTCTAGCTTTATATCTAGACACTCTTCCATCTGCATATCTCTTTGTCTTGTAGACCCACTTGCATCCAATGATCTTCTGGCTATTTGGTTTAAGAACCAAATCCCAAGTCTGATTCTCTATCAATGCATCATATTCTTCCTGCATAGCTTTCTCCCAATTTTCCTTACCTTTTGCCTCTTCATATGTAGAAGGGTCTTCATCTGCCTTTATCATATAAGCATAATCTTTGGTAGCCAAAAAAGAAGTTTCATAACTATACCTTGTAGGTTGCCATTTGTGTCTTGGAACTTCTTCAACTTCAACATGCACTTCATTGTTCTTCTCTTCATCAACTATCTGAACCTTTGATTTACCTTTCTTTTGATTCACAATTTCTTCATCACCTTCATTAATATTGATTGTACCTGCATACCAAGTACCTTGCTCATCAAATGTAACATCCTTTGATACAAGGAATTGTTTTGTGGATGGACTCCACAACCGATATCCCATCTGCTTATCATCATAACTAATGAGTACATACTTTTCAGCTTTAGGTTCCAATTTATGCCTTAATTGGGATGGCACATATGCATATGTCAAACATCCAAATACTTTGCAATGGTCTAGAGTAGGTCTCTTACCCCACCATGCCTCATATGGTTTCATACCCTGCAAAGCTTTACATGGTAACCTATTGACCAAATAAGTAGCTGTATTTACAGCCTCAGCCCACAAGTAATTTGGGCAATTTTTCTCCTTCATCATGGATCTTGCAAACTCAACAAGAGTTCTATTTCTCCTTTCTGCTACACCATTTTGTTGAGGAGAGTACCTGCAAGTAATTTCCCTTTTTATACTTGCATTCCAAAAATAATCAGTGAACGCATTAGAGAAATACTCTCCCCCTCCATCTCACCTTAGTCTCTTCAACTTACGACCTATAATTCTCTCTCCATACACATGATAATGTTTGAATGTATTGAACACCTCTGACTTATCTTTGATCACATAAATAGTGATCCATCTCGTAGCATCATCAACATAAATCACATAGTACCTTGAGCCATTGATACTGAAATCCTTTGATGGTCCACACACATCTGTGTGTACCAACTCAAGCTTCTCTTAATACATAAAACCATGCTTGGAATAAGATTGCTTATGAGCCTTACCTAATTGACATGCCTCACATCTGTATGTCATATGTTGACCTGCAACATTAGGCAATCCAAGCACTGAACCATTGTTGATCATATCTTTGATACCTCTCTCATTAAAATGTCGAAGCCTTTTGTGCCAAAGATCTAACTCAGAGATCTTATGTCCTCCATAGGTGAACAAGGCATGACCAACATTACCTTGGATCTTCAATGTGAACAATCTTCCTTCTTTCTTCTCTGAAACAACCTATTTATACCCATTACTAGGGTCTTCCACAAACACTCCTTCACTAGTGAACCTAAATTTATAACCTTTTTCAACAACTTGTCCTACACTTATCAGATTCTTAGGAATTGTAGGAACATACAAAACCTTACTCAAGAGAGTACTTCCATCCTTGGACTTCACTCATCCAATTGACTTCACATTGTGCTTTGTATTATCACCTGTTTGAACTACATGATTAGTTAACTTATTTTTCAAATCAGTCATCAAGGCTATGTTACCACTCAGATGATTACTACATCCTGAGTCAATGTAGAAGACTCTTTGATCTTCACTTTCCCTTTCACAAGTTGCATTCATTATCAGCGTTGAATCTTCCTTCTAATCTGAAGCATAATTGTAGTAGGTATTGTTGTATTGTTGGCTTTGGAATCCTCTACCTGCATTTCTTCAAAAGTAACCTCTACTACCTCTACCTCTGAAATTACCTCTTTGATTTCTGCCACCTCTTCCTCTTGAATTAAAGTTCTCATTATATCCACCATTACTCTAAGTATTATGCCAACAATCATTAGCTAAGTGATTTGTCTTACCACAAATCCAGCAAGCTTTGACTCCATCTTTATTACTCCTACCTCTTCCTCTAACTTTGCCACCTCCTCTTCCTCTTAGGAAGTTAGCTTGGCTAGTTGTACCTTCATCTTCATTTGCTTGTTGCTTTCCTTTGATATTCTTCTTTTTATCCTTTGAATACATTGCATGACCTGTACTCTTGTCACTTTCACCTTTGACATCCTGCTCAAAGGTTAACATATGTCCTAGCAACTGATTTAAGTCACGAGTAAAATGATCAAGTGATAATTCAGTAGACAAAATGAATGGCTTCTGTAGCTCAGTGATGAGTAGCACCTCCTTTAATGTCAATCCGGGAAGACGTGAGGATGGTATGAAGACCTCGAGCAAGTGGAAGCACAAGTGCGTGAGTGAGAAGCACACAAACATGCACACACATACACACACACGCGCACACGCAGCAAGACAAAGAGTTAGGAGCAATGGAGTTCTTAGATTACTTTCAAGAAGCTCTTACAAGTTTGTTTCAATTACAATCTACCCTCAAAAATGAGCTCTCTAGCTCCTTTTATAGTTTTTGACTAGCTTTGGCCCTGTTCAGACCTAGTGTCCGGCCTAGTTAAAAATTAGGTTCCAGGGCTTATTTGAGGGCTCAAACGAGATCTAAAAAATACGAAAATTGGCAGGTAGATACTTCTAAAGCTCCTCAAGCTGAAGGACTCCTTGGCTTGCACAAAATGGAGCTACAAAAAGATGAAATGGTATTTACAATGGTGTTTAGTGATGAGAATCACTTTTAATTGGTGTAGAGGTTTTGAAAAATTAAGGTTTCCTTAGTGCTAAATCTGCGTGAATGCTCATCCGTACTTCTTCCTGAAGAAAATTATTGGCCTATTTGCCAGATCTTCGTTGACTCCCTTGTCTGCTTGTGCCTTCTCTCCCTTCTGACTCTCTTCTCTGACTGCCATGCCTTGTTAGTCCTTCAGTCCCTTGTCCGCTGCTAACACCCCCCCCTCTCTCGCGTCTGTCGTCCCTGACAGACCCTTGTTGGGAGGGTCGTTGAATGTAGTATTCGACAACATCTTGCGCTAAGTGATGTTCGGCAATTCTCAATCCTTTGGCCAAATCGGTTAGTAGAGCATCCCAATCTACCGGCCCGGGAACCTCTGGATGTGGCATTCGTAACTTTTCTGAGTGGAGAGCTTGTTCCACTGCAAACAGTTGTAATAAATGTGAGGGCCTGGGAATGAAGATCTCTGAGTGATATTCCCAGAACCCGGTGACAAACATCTCTTCAAATGTTTGTTTGAAGTAGGCCGGTAGGTACTTTATGCGGGCATGCCATGCATAGACAACATTAATGGAGGGCGTTGTGCTCATGTCGTAAACCAGATCCTGATTGCCTTCATTGAATCCGAGCGCAGAGAGATGAGGCTCCTTAACGTTCTTGAAGGTCCGGAAGGTGACTATCATGAGTTCAAAAATTTTAAGACACATCTGCGTCATGATATCTGGTATGTTTTTGAACCTGACGCCCCAATGCCGAATTGTCGATATCATGTACCCTACAGTAGGTTGACCTTTAGGTGGCGCCAAGTAGACATAATTGAGCCACTTTTCGCAGCCTTTGGTTGTCAGCATCATCTTCGTGTATTCCGGCCACGACCTTCTTCTGAAAACAGGACAGTAGCAGGGATTGTACTTTATATATAGGGGCATGTTATTCCAGGTGCGATTCATTTCCGGATAGGTTTCAAGAAGTCGAATCCTCCAAGTTGGTTGACGAATATTCCCCTGCTTGGCACTTTCTGGGATATCATCGGGTGCAAACTGTGTAGCAGAGGTTGGTTCCCGTGAGGTGTGGTGCTTGATTTCAGCATTATAATCCGCCATCAAGACGCAAAAAGGAACATACAGGTCGTCGGAGGTGCCGATCCACCTGTGATGAGAGAGGTTCCTAAAATAGTCCGATTTTATGACCACCTCTTCTAAGCGTGACATCGATGCTATATGGACTGCTACCCTATCATCATGTGCTGTGGCCACTTTTTCCAATTTCTGCATCCATTCCGGAGCCTCTATTTCCAGGGTGTCCATGCTCTCTGCTGTCTGCTTGCCTCCAGGTGCTGGCATCGGAACGTACAGGTCCTCAAAAGTTTCCTCTACTTCGATTGGCACTAGGTCTTCAAGTTCTGGTTCTGCCAAGGGGGAGGGTTGTCGTTCATATACAAGCACTTTCTTTTGCAATTCTTCGAGTTGTGCTTTGAGCGCTGCTACTTCGTCAGCTGTGTCAGCTGTGGTTGGGACTTCTTTGGGTGGTGCTGGTTGAGCTGCCAATTGCCTTCGTAGTTCGTCTCTTTCCTTTTCTAAGGCTGCATGGGCTTCGAGGAGATCCGCATGGGTTTCCAATATGATCTGCATATTGTCCGAGGGAATAGCCTTAAATCTCTCTGGATCAATTTCCTGTGGGGAACCTTCCATGGCTAATTCCAAGTTCTCTTCGTTTTGTGTCTGAAGCCGTCTATTTTCTTCTAGGGCTGCAGACATATGCTTCCGTAATAGAGCCATGTTGCCGTTGAGCTTGAGGTTCTCTGTGATTTGTGAGTGTAGCAAATCATCCATATGTTGTCTTTCCTCTGCATCGGGCTGCGGTGGATTTGCTACAAGTTGCTCATGTTGTTCTTGCAATGCACTAAACTGCTGTTGTAACTGATGCTTTTCTTTCTTCAAATCAATGAAGCTTCCTTGTAACTCCTCATGTCTCCTGAACAAGCTTGTATGCTGAGCATCGAGGTGCTGATAGTGTTGTTGCAACTGGGACATGCACTGATACATATTATGGAATACATTATTAATGGGGATGGATGCAGGGAGGGTGTGATGTGCAGAGGGGAAGGGAATGGGGAAGGGAAGTGTGAATGCAGTGCTGGAAAATGGTGAAGTGGGTGGTGGGGGAATGGGAGATTGTGGTGGTATGGGGGGAGGGAGAGGTGCGGTGGAAGGTGATATATCCATAAAATCCGTGGTGTAAGCAGTAGTGGGAGTGATTGTGAATAGTGGAATTGTGGGTGCAGTGATTGTGGTGAAGGTGTACAGTGGTGTGTGCAATTGTGAATGTGAACTACCCGAAAGTGTGAGTGGGGGAATGGGGATGTCAGTAGCTGTCATTAGGGTTACAGTGTTAGTGGAGGTATATACACGGGAGGTGTTGAGAGGGTGTGTGGGTTGATTGGCGGTTTGTGCTTCAGTCATGGCGGTGGGCGCGGAGGCGGTAACGGTGGTTGTTACATTGGTAATGGGAGGTGAATGTGGTGGAGAGGGAGGTGACGGAGGTAAGGGAGGTGATGGAGGTGCACTTGATATATGGGCTTCCTCGGTTTCGTGAGCGGTGTGTGCAGTGCCCGTGGTTGTGGGGTTGCCTTGTGGTCCTGATCCTAATACATTCATTTGTTTCCCTGCTCGTGGGGGACGTCTTCCGTATCTTCTTTCCATTCTGCGTGATTGTGCCCGGGCCGTCTGCACTGCCTCAGGTACTCCTAGGGCATCAGAGATCATATCTAGTGTGGCACGATACTGTTCATCAACTCCTTCCTCCTCAAGGATTTGGTGCATGATAGCCTTTCCTGCTGCAAGGGATAACTTATGTTGTTGTTGGACCCTGTTGATGGTATCGTAGAGCTTTTTCAGCTCCTTTGTATATGCTGGGGCACCCTCTAACTCCTGTATAACTTCTTGCTCATAGTCATGCGCCCCTTCATCAGAAAATCCTTCTTGTTCATCTTCTTGGTCTTCTTCTTCTACATCTTCCACTTCTACCACTTCTGGTTGTCTTGTCTAGGGTTGTTGTGCGGCCGTTTGTTGTCCACTACCCTGCTCTGCCTCAGCTTCCGCATTAATGGCTTCAATAATTCTAGCCACTTCCTCATCCGTTAGGTCTTCCAAAGTAAATCCATGAGGAAATTCCAGATCAGTAGGCACTGGTGGAAACACAAGGTTAGGGCCATCTGTACTGTGCCTGGGTAACCTGATAGTGAAGGGTTGCACTCTTCGAGGAAGCCTTGGAGTTGTTTCTGGTGTTAGGGTTGCACCGCGGGGTTGTGCACAGGGCATCTGTACGGTGCCTCTCATCTTCTTAGAGGGAGGGCCGACCGCTGACAATCTACGTTGAAACTCCTATGCTCTGGACCAAATGAGGGCCCGTTGCACCGGTACATCATAGGCGAGACATCTGTAGACGATTCTGGTGAGCGTGCAACATCCATAGAGTACAGATTTCTGTTTCTTGTACCATCGTTGATGAGCCATATGGATCTGATCGATAACCCAGTGGGGCATATTGATGGTCAAATCAAAGGCATCCGCTAAGTAGAGGCTAAACCAGATCTTCTTGGGAGGCATTGTGAACCTGTCTTGCGCGGGGAATGCGAAGTGTTGCATGACCATACGTAAATGAATGGCTATCGTGGGAGTCATCGCCACCATGTCCTTTAGTTTTGTCAGATTCTTGTTCTTCATATTATCGGGGACCATAGTCTCCTTCTCCGTAGGAATGTGCATTCCGTGCATATCAAGAGCTTCTCTTACCAAGTTGATAGTCAAGCAGAAACGCTTCAGCTCTGCCCCTTGTGAGTGAGGGAAGCACAAAGGAGCTGTATCCTTTCTTGTCTTTGCTGGGAGTGAGGGTACTAATTAAATATGAGCACCTTAGAAAATCTGGCTTTGGTAGTTGGAACTTGAAGTAATCATAAAGCCCCGCCTTCTTCCATATCGACTTCAGTCCTTCATTGTTCTGTAGCTTTTCAAACTCCCTGGTAAAGAAATGGTATCTGCCCCAACATCCATTGAATTCTACCTCGGACTCCCACATATATGTGCCTTCACCCAGAGGTCCAGCAACGTCACTGAACCAGTGTGAAGCTTTGCCCACCGGCATTGTATGACCCTGTGGAGGATTCTGAATTGGTATGGCATGTAATGCCCGTAATGCCACTGGTCTTTCCTTTAATTCCTCCTCGATCGGAAGGCTTTCGATGTCCACCACTTGGGGGCTGGTGCCTGCCTGGGAGCTGGTTCCTACCGTATCGGCCATGTTACTTCTTGTTGCCTGTCTCTGTGAGAATATACAAACATGTGTTAACATTGTACGGGACAAGAGAGAACCATTGTTGTTCCCATTACAACATTAACATGAGGGTCGGGAGCGAATAATGGGTTAGTAAGTGCTTGGTGCGAGTGTGTGTGTGGTTAGGAGTTCAGTAGACCTAAGAGCTAAGTGGAGTGATGTAGTGTGATAGTGATGTGGTTAGTAGGTTGACATGGATTTACAAATGGGGTCCGGGGGTTTGTTACAAGTCTTGGGCTGCCAAATGCAGTGGATAGGTTTTGCTCTAGGTTTCGTAGAGACTCTCGAGAGCTTTATAGTCGTGTCGGCTTGAAAATGAGGCTTTTTAGGGACCCATTTACAAGTGATTATGTTCGAGCTCATGGGCCTTGGTGTGTTCCTGATTGTTGAAAACGAGTGGATGCCAGCTGTGCGAGTGAATGGATCATACTGTATGGGATATGGTCTTGGTGTAGCTATTTGAGCCCGCAAACAAGCCTTAGGCACCCAAATTTGTCTTGATTGTGGGCTAGCCTTCATCGACCTCTTGGGCACCCAAATAGACTTCACATTAGCAGAAGAACTTCTGAAAGACTTCTTATTAGTGTCGTGTTGTTGGTTACTAATAAGAGGCTTTGCCCGTGTGGTTGGCTTGAGTGCAACCGGGTGTTCTCCTTTTCGCACCCACACTTGTTTCACTAGCTGAGACGTTTTGCTGCGCAGGTACTTTTGATCTCCGACATAGGTAGTACTCTGCTTCTTCTGCCTTTCATCCACCTTTGGTTGCTGCCTCCCTCTGGCCTTTGGAAAAGAAGGGAGTTCCGTTGTGGTTCTGACTCCTTTTTTGAGATCTTCATTCTTCTGCATCACAGAGCCTTGGACAAGAACAGCATGGTCAGCTTCGTGTGCACCCCTGGAGGGACCAGGAGTCTGTGCCTTTCCTAGTTCCTTGAGTGCTCCATTATTTAACTCCATTGTAATTCTAGTCTGATTCACCCATACCTGAAGAAGTCCACTTCTTAGGTTTAAGTTGACTGCTTGGTCATAAATCCAGTCTTGACCCAGGACAAGGGGTTCCGTGAGGTCCTCGTCTTGGCATACTAGCGCTTTAACTGTCATTGTTTCATCATGAATATAGAGGGGAAGTTCCACCTCGCCCATGCAAGGGGTTTCCACGCCTCCCAATCCTATGAGATATGCTTCCACAATATTGACAGTTAACTGCAACTCTTGACAGTAAGACGATTTAACAGCACTAGTGGCTGCACCTGAGTCAATCAAGGCTCTTACAGTCCTTGCACTCTTTCCTTGTCCTATATCTAAGGTTATGAAAGGACGTCGATCAGTTATCCTATGTGAGCTAACACCTGAAACTTCACACATAGCTACGTCATATCCTTGATCTGCAAATGCATCTTGCCTAGGGAGCTCTCTACCTTGTCTTCTTAATTTCATTCTCCTTATGCGCTCTAAGGCTTCCGCTTGAGCTTCTTCTCGAATTCGCTTTTCCTCCTCTTTGCGTTTCTTAGCAGTGTTGAGTCAGCTTAGCATTTCCTCCGTGAGGGGTTCCTGATACAACTTGACTCTACATCCGCTGATATAATTTGGGAGAACATCCCCTTCTAATGTGGCTAGTTGCACAGCACCACTTGTCGAGATCCTATTGATGATCATAGGTCCATAGCCTCTCTTTTCTAGTTTCCTTGCGTGTTGTTTCAATGTGTAAACTAAAACTAGATCTCCTGCTTTCAAGCCCTTATCCTTCACATGGGCATCAAAGTATGCCTTCTGTCGTTTCTTTGCCGCATATATCCCTGCAGCTGCTCTCAGTCTTGTTTCTCCTAATCGTTCAAGGTCAAACAGTCTAGAGGAGAGTTCATGACCCGTCCATTCGTGCTCTTGTGCTACCTTCAATGTAGGTATCAAGAAGTCCAAGGGTAGTACCGCGTTTTGGCCAAATACCATCTGAAAGGGGGTGGCTTGGAGTACCATTTTATAGGCGACTCGGTATGCCCAAACAGCATGGTGTAGCTGTTTGTCCCAATCAGAGCGTTTAGTGTTTACTAATTTTGTCAGTACATTGCATAAGATCTTGTTGGTGCTTTCGGCTTGTCCATTAGCTTGAGGGTGATAGGGGGCAGGCTTCTTATGTATTACCAAGAATTCTTGGAGCAGATTTTCAATAACTTCATTTAAGAAGTGAGTGCCTCTATCACTTACAAGCTCTATAGGTAGCCCATATCTTGTGAACACATTCTCAAACAAGAATTTAGCAGTTGTTTGAGCATCGTTCTTTGTCGTAGCCTTTACCTCTACCCACTTAGTTAGATAGTCTGTCGCAACAATGATGTATTCTGCATGAGAACCCTTAGCTAGGGGATTAATAGGACCTACGAAGTCTATTCCCCACTTAGAGAACGCACGTCCACCCATCATAGGTTTCAATGGCATCTCATCTTTTCGTATAGGATACTGAGTTCTCTGACAGACATCACACCGTTTCACATAGGTATGTGCATCCATGTGAAGGGTAGGCCACCAGAAGCCCGCATATAGTACTGCCTTGATCACCCGATCTGGTCCAAAGTGTCCTCCTGCTACACCTTGGTGAGCAGTTTCCAAGATCTTAAGATATTCACTCTCATGGACACACAGTCTCAGGTAACCATCTTTACCGCGTTTGTATAGATTATCACCAATGAGTGAGTAATCCTGGGCTTCTTGTTCTAAACTCCTTTTCCTAGCTAGAGTCATGTCCGGAGGGAATGTGTTTGTCCTCAGGAAGGATACTAGAGGTTCGCTCCAATCTGGCACAATGGATACTTGATACAGAGTAGCGTGTTCCACAGGTGGTTTAGTGCATCAGATTGGGCGTTCCTTGCACAACTTTTGGACATCAGCTTCCATAGTTGGCCAATGCACTCCGAGTCTCTTTAGAGTCTGTAAAGTTCGTTGCTTTGAGTAGTGTTGCTCTAATGCACCTACATGTGCTAATTGCAACCATTTAGCGTACTCATCCTCTTCTACGCAACAAGCCAAGATCCCTTGATCTGTGTGCTTGTACATGCTTCCTGCCATGATGTGGTACTTTTGGGCTCTCACAACCTCCCTATTCCGTGTGTTCACCACTGGATGATTAGGCCCGTACGTCAATACTGGTACCAATGACTTAGCCCACTGCGGTACGACTTCCAAGTTAAACAAGTAAGCATCAGGGAGATCATCTACTACTCCTTGTGGGGCTTCTCCCGACGTGAGCCTAGAGAGATGATCTGCTCTTAAATGAGTCCTACCTTTCCTTACCACAACCTCAAAGTCATATTCCATGAGCAAGAGAAACCCCCTCACTAATCTTCCTGTATTGCATGGTTTGTTTACGAGGTATAGCAAAGCCTGATGATCAGTAAAAAATTTAAACTTATTTGCAAGCAAATAGTGTCTAAATTTCTTAACTGCATATACCATGCCTAAGCCTTCTCTCTCCGTAGTGGTGTAATTTCGTTCAGCTGCATTCAACTGTCTACTGGCATAGGCAATTGGAAGATCCATATTACCTTCACCAGTAGGTTGTGCAAGCACACATCCAATGGCATAATTGGATGCATCCACGTGAACATGGAATGGCTTGTTCCAATCTGGCGTGGTCAAGATTGGTGCTGAACATAATCTTCGTTTAAGCTCCTGGAAGGAGTTCTCACATTCATGAGTCCACTCAAAGTTAGTCAGAAGTCCATACATGGGCTTTGCTATGACGGCATACATGTGAATGAACCGTCGGTAATATCCACAATGCCCCATGAAAGCTTGTACTTCCTTGACATTCTTTGGCCTGGGTAGCTCTGCTATGGCTCTCACTTTCTCTTCGTCAGTAGATATGCCATTCTTTGACACTATGTGCCCTAGGATCTTGCCTTGCCTAACCATAAAAACGCATTTCTCTAGGTTCAGGCAGACCTGATATTCTCTACATTTGTCAAAGATTTGTCTGAGTTCAGGAATATGGGTTTGTCTAATATTGGAATGAGCACAAAGATCATCAACATAGACTTCTAAATTCTTCCTTAGGAACTCCTTAAACACATGGCACATTAATCTCTGGAAGGTAGCTGGTGCATTGGTAAGCCCAAATGGCATTACTCTAAAGGCAAATATGCCCCACTCTGTGGCAAAAGCTGTTTTATGTTGATCCTCTAGAGCAATGGCTACTTGATTGTAGCCCGAAAAACCATCAAGGAAGCTATACACTTCCTTGCCTGCTACTCTTTCTAAGAGATGTTCTGTGATGGGAAGCGGATAGTTATCTCGAATTGTGGCTGCATTGACCTTCTTCAAGTTAATGCATACACGCAGCTTGCCATTCTTCTTGGGCACCACTACGATGGGGGATACCCACTCAGTGTGCTCAATTTCATAGATAAATCCAGCTTCAACTAGTCTATCTATCTCTTCCTTGATCTTGGCCGCATAGTTGTCATTGTATGTGTATGGCTTTTGCTTGGAGGGTTTAGCATCTGAGGTCATGGGAATAGTGTGTGAGCATATGTTTGGATCAACACCCTTCAAATCCTTGTAACTCCAAGCGAACACATCTCTGTATTCTCGTAGCAAGGCTATCAATTCTTGCTCTTCTTCGTCCGTCAGGTCATGTCCGATGTAAGTGCATCTTTCTTCTCCTTCTTCGATGGCTACAACCACTTTCTTCGTGGTTTCTTTGTTATCATAGGCCTCTCCTGATTGTGCCTCTCGTTTAGGCATTCTTATCATGACTCTCCTGTCATCTATCTCATATTTCTTAAAGTTTTTCGGGACCTCAAACAAAGATTCTTCCTCTTCTGGTGAGACTTCTCTCTTCTTTCGTTTCTTCCCTTCTTCCTTCGGGGTCACATGTGTGGCTAATCTTACATCATTTGTAAGCTCTCCATGCCTCTGGGGTTGAAATTCTATTTCATGGAAGTATTCTTCATCTGATGCAAATGGTGGGTCCATAATGATTGACTCTAGATCGGAGTTACTTGCATCCTCAAATGCATCAGGGATAGGTTCGCATTCTTCTAGAACTGCCTCTCCCATGATTGGCTCTATGGAGAAGACTGAAATGTCATAGCCATCCTCATCACAGTGAGGTGTCCATTGTTCCTCATTGATGGCTACATCCATTGTTGCTAGGATTTCTGCCCAGCCGTGGGGTTCGAATTCTTCGTCAGGAAATACTACAGGTGCATAGGCTGGGTCTTGAATGGGTCTATGTGTTTCGTTTGCACCTATATCTCTGGCCTTCTCTCTCTTCTCTTCTTCTACTGCTACTTTGCACATCCATAAGTGGGTGTCTTCATGCATCCATGAGGATCCTGATCCTATGGAATCCACAGATTCTGTATCATCTTTAGCTTTATGGATGGGGTTCCATTGGATAGGAGGGACATCTCTATGAGAGTAATCCTTAAGATTGACTTTGGTTGTAACACCTAAGTGCTGCAGGTACAAAGAATTGGTTCCCCAATCCTGTACCACTTGCAAATGTCGCATAAAAGGTCGTCCCAAGATCATCTCATAGGCATGATTTTTGCTAAAGTCACATATGGCAAAGGTATGTTCAAACTCGACACCACAAGTGGTGAGAGTTATTCCTTCTAGCAATCCTAGGGGTCTCTCTATGTGACCATCGGCCATCTGCAATTTCATTCTCGTTGGCCTGAGTGCCGGCTTGCCCCAACGCTTCCATAGGGAGGTGGTGGCAATTGCAACTCCTGCACCTGAGTCCAAAATTGCCTTGGTGGTGTACTCCTGATAAGTAATGGGAAGATAGGTGTTCCCTTCTTCACCTTCACACATATCTCCTATCTTATCCAAGGGTATCTCTGGCACTGTCCTATGTGATCCTACCTGGGAACGAGATTTTGCTATCTCAGGTACTTGTTTGGTTACATGTTTCCACAATTCAGGTCTAACCTTGAGTAGCTCTTCTAACTTGAGATTGCACTGCACGTTAGTGTTCTTCACTACCTCTGTGTTCCTAGGTATGACTGAATCTTCGTTTCTTACCATGACTGTCGGTGCTCTCATACACGTGGACTTTGCTTCCCATGGGCCTGTGAAATGGGGTAGCTCTTGTATGGAATTGGATTCAAAGTCCAATCTCTCGTGAGACTGAGTACTCTCATGTTCCCCGTAAATAGATGGGATTTCTTGTGGGAATTGGTCGTGTGCATCATCCACAAGTTCAAAGGGAGGGGCGACTTCACTTTCGTTATCCCATTTATCTTCTTGAATTTCTCGTAGGAAGTCTGGTGCAAACCGATTCATAGAAGAAGAAGTGTCTGGCTCCGTAGAATTAGGCACATAAGCAACCTGGGAAGGAGGGCTTATTCTATTACTTTTCCGAACAGGCTCATATGCTCCCTGAGAAGGAATGTAGGCAACCTGTGGAGGTACGTGAGCTTTCGAGGGAGGCTCATCTGCCTTTTGGGGGGAAAGATAAGCTTCTTGAGGAGGCACATGGGCTTCCTGAAGAGGCTGGCTTATCCGTTCTCTTGCCCTTTCCTTTCTTTGAGGGGCAGGTTCCTTTTCTGATTGTGCAATTAGCCTCTCTATTCTTTCTAGCAGTCCATCAAAATGTAACTGCGTCTTAGCTGAGCTAGAGATGTTAAAGAGGCGACTAGCTTCAAACATGGTCTGAGCCAATTCCACCATTTTGGCACAAATTTTAGTTCGTTCAAGCTCTAGCTCGGCTCTAGGGTAGCATTTTTCATGATCGGTTATGGTTGGCCCTTCTTGGATTCTGGCCTGATATGCTTTAAGCATCATATTAAGGTCTTCGGGAGTGGGATCTGCTAGGACTGACCCTACTCTAGGGGGTGGTGGGTTTAGGTGAGGTGGGTTGGGAGGTGGTTGGTCGGATGGCGATGGGAAAGGTGGTGGTGGGGTAGTGTGAGAGGGAGTTTGAGATGTGAGTTCAGTTATCCTGACTTTGGTTTCTCTTATGCTTTCCTCAAGTTCACTCATCTTTTTAGCCCATTGTCTTCTCATTCTTTCTCGACTATCTTTCCACGCTCTAGTCCTTTTCTTGGTTATGCTCTCAGTTTCACTAGCTGTTGGGCTCTTTTCCTCGTCTACCCCTTGGTTTTGCTGCAATGCTTGAGCTCTAGTGACTACCTGTACCGGAGCAGTGGAAGTGACACTTCCTATGGAGTTTACCACTAATCCAATAACGTTGATCGGCGTGATTTTTGGCATATTATTGGGGTTCTTTGGGCAATCTCGTAAGAGATGCTCTTTTCCACAATCTTGGCAAAAGCCTTGGATCGTCACTGACTGGGGTTGTGTAGGTGGAGGTAAGGGACAATCACGAATGAAGTGATCTCCTTGGCATCTGTAGCACGGTCCTCTTGGGAATGGAGGTCTTACCTGCCTAGGTTGAGGCCTAGGGTTGGGGTTTGCGTACATGACATTTGCGTAATCCGATTCCCAACTAGATTCATTTGGCTCTTCACTATAGTAAGACTCACCATGTTCAGGAGACTGCATGAAGTAAGCCTGGGGACTCTCAACATGCGTAGAATCGAAGCTATGGTCACTGGGATCACTTTCTGAAAGCAATGGTGTTATGGGGACTATAGCTCGGTTTAGGTTTTCTTCTGCTGCTGCATACTTTACAGGGATCAAGTTGGATGGAGCTGGAGGTTGTTGGGCTAACACAGGCTGAGGTCTTTGCTGGGCTTGGTATTGTGGTTGGTAGGTTTGTTGAGGTCTAGCATACTGTTGTGGTGGGTATTGGTTTTGGTATCTGCCTTGTTGAGGGTATGGCTGAGGGTAGGCTTGCCTAACTGCTTGCTTGTTGTATGGGCAGTCTTGTGCGGTGTGATTTGTGTATCCTCGTTCGATAGTGCAGTAGTGGCTACTAGGGTTTACTTGGGGTTGGGCCATAATGGGACATACATTCGCCATGTGGTCGCCACCACAAGTGTAGCATCTCTTCACAGGGGCAAATCTCGGAATTTGTTTGCTAGAGACGCCTAGTTTTTGGGCCACTTTCTCTGCGAGTTCCTCAATTGATGTGGATTGCGTGGAAGAGTGACTAGATGCACTATCTGAATCTTTGTAGATTTTGGAAAGCTCTAGTTCTTCCCCTAGGTTATCTTCAATGTCAATGCACATGCGTACACACTCTTCTATAGTCCTAGGGTCCTTCAGATACACATAGGATCTCAATTTCGTACTCAGCAATCCATCCAAGAATAAGGCTACTTGTTTAGCTGGTGTAGGTAGCTCCGAAACAGGGCATCTTTCAAGATATTGCCTAAATCTTCTTCCTGCAAGTCTCACGGTCTCTTGAGGGGTTTGCTTGAAGCTGTGAATCAGTGAGGAGGTATTGTGTCTTATGCCACTCTTAGAGAACTCTACGATGAAAGCCTCTAGGAGTTGGTCTATGCTCCTGAACTGTCGCTCATCCAATGGCTGAAACCATGTAAGTGCTGTGTTCCTAAGGGTTAGACCGAAGGCATTGTACTGCGTGAATAGATCCTCCACTTGTTCAGCTCTCAAGACTTGCTTGAACTCCGCCACATGATCATAGGGATCTCCTGTGCCATCAAAGTAATTCTTCATGGACTTAACTAGCTGGGTTGGTCTCAGAGTTCTTGTGTGCTCTCTAGGTCTCGGCAGAGGGAATCCATCCACATTTCTCTGATTCCTGTGAGCTCTAAGTATCTCAGGTTCTACTCTATTTGTTTCCGTCCTCATTCTTTCTCTGCCCACTGGGTTGGCAAAGCTTACTTCTGGTCTATCTCTACTTCTGTCTCTTTGCATTCCATGAGCTTGGGATGTTCCAGCTCCAGGGTGACCATAGGATACATTCGATCTTGGTTGGGGGAAAATGAATTCACCCTTCCAAGTGTAAGCATGCCTATCATTTTCTGTCACCACAAAGATCCTTTCCGAAGTGTGATCTAAGTAGGTCACTCTACCTGGGCTATCCGGATCCTTAAACTCATAGATCATGATAGTTCCTATATCAGTTGGCTGATTAGATTTATATCTCCAAAAGGCTTCGTCAGTTTCTCGATTGAGGAGCAACTCTATGCTCTTGTTGTCTTGGGGAACCCACTCAGGCGTGATAATCCTAGTGAGAACAGATTTGCCTCGAGGGGTTCTAGGTTCCGCACCCATGTTTCCTTGTTCCAAGTCACCTAAGTCCGCTTTAGAGATTACATTTCCAAATTCATCTGTCCTATCTAGGTGACTGATGACTATGTATATGGTTCCTTCCTTGTCCAGGTATGCACCGTTTTCAAATTTGACTGTTGGGTGCTCTAGTCCAATGGATTGATCAGATTCTTAATCTGTACCACAGATCTTCCTAAGCCGTCCTCATAGATGCTAGCACCTAATCGGTTGGTCCTAAGGAATTCCAGTTGTGTTTTGTAAGGGCCTTCTACCCTGTGCAAGTATGGCACTCCTGAACTTCCTATAGATCTCTCCATACCTTGAGACATCTCCGATTCACTGGTCTCAGAGCTAGGGTAGTACGAGTGGTGGCTCAACTGCTGGGCCCAAGACCTAGCAGGGTGAATAACACTAGCCTCTAAAGACCTAAGGCTTTGTCTCTCCCTTACGAGATGTCGTCCTGATCTAAGGTTCATATGCCTATCTAAGTAGCCCAATTCTTTGCCCAGAGTACAACCTCGTTGCTGGTTACTTTATATTAGTCACTTGATTCTTTTTATTTATTTCTCGTGTTTATGGTCTTGTCTGATTTTACGTCGTCAGGAATACTTGAACGTTCTTCGTGCTTTCAGGTTGATCGTTCCACGTTAGGTTCTTTTCCTTTATGTTATCGATAGTACAGAGATTAGGTTTTTAGCTTGGACTTGAGTTTTTAGGTAGTCTTCAACTTGATACCTGCCTATCGTCACCCTGACTTACTCCTACCTCTCGTCGTTCTTAGCCTAAACTATGAATTGACAGAGGGGGTTACAAGTTTCCAACCTTTTGTTTCCTGCTTGGTTGCCCTTGAGTGCCCAGGAAGTGTGTTCCCAAGCTTACACTTACACTTGCTTAGAACGCCTTGCTATGCTCTCAAAGGATCTGTAAAAGCTCCAAAGTTAGCTTAAAAATTTAAATTCCAAAGACAGAACCAAGTATTTTCCTTCCTGTAGCACAAACACAAACTTGCATAGTGATTTTTTAAGAAAACAATTCTAAAGACCCCTGACTTTGATCCCCCTGGGTATGGTCAACTTCAAAATACCCTATCTGAAAATCAACGCATTATCTTTATAAAAAACAGTTGAGGGCGTGCAGTAGATGCCACGAGCTTTCCAACAAGCCCTAGAGCTCAAAAATTTGATTTCGTATGAAGAAGTTATGACTGTTCAGGGTTTAGGGGGTTAGGACAGGATTCAATCTGGCTGACGGATCCGATGATTTTCTCCCAAAACACAAGCGTAGGAACCTCCAATTATGCCAATGGAGTGACTATTTGCCCCAAAATTTATCCCAAAGTTTGAACAAAAGCAAACCCTAATTTTTGGCCGAAAAGCCTGTCAATCGCGATCGACAGGTCTGTCAATCGCGATTGACAGAGGTGTCCGTCGGGGCTGTCAGTCGCGATCGACAGTGTCAATCGCGATCGACAGAGTCGATCGTGGCTGTCAATCGCGATCGACAGTATCTATCGCGATCGACAGTATCAATCGCGATCGACACGTTTTCCGGATTTTTCACCGAAATTTCAGTCAATCGGGGGCCTATCAGTCGCGATGGACACGTGGCTACGTGCAAAAATCAATCAATCATTGAATTTCAGTCAATCGTGGCTGTCGATCGCGATCGACGGTGTCAATCGCGATTGACAGGGTCTGTCGGTCGTGGCTGTCGATCGCGATCGACGGTATCAATCGCGATTGACAGGGTCCTACGTGGCAGTCTGTCGGTCGTGAGGTCTGTCGATCGCGATTGACAAGGTCTGTCGGTCGCGATTGACAGGGTCTGTCGATCGCGATTGACAGAGGCTGTCGGTCGCGATTGACAGAAAACCTCGGAATTTTTCTACTGTTTTTAGTGTTTTAGGATGTGCTCCTTGTGCTTGTTCTAGTAGTGCACTCAATTTTGTGAAAAACCAAAAATTTCTGTCAGTCGCGATCGATAGAAGCCTGCGACCGCGAGACAGTTTTGACAAGTTCCGTACCTGCGCAGGAAGCTGGGGATGGTGATTCGGCAAGGTCCTGTGAAAAGCTCAAGAAACATGCAAGAAAACACACACGCAATATCGCTCTCTCGCTCTCTCTCACAAGTGGAATGAGGGAAATGAGGTGGAGATGGTGATATGATAAAAAAAAAACAGAAATTTCCGTGATGATGGAGATGGAGGTGGGAGATGGTGATGATGATGATGGTGATGAAGGTGGTGAAGAAAGTAAAAGAAAATCGATGAGAGTGAAGAAAATACCTACAACTCCAACGCGTCAACTCTACGTCTTACCATCACACGCTCGTCCTCAAAGCTCGATCCCCGGCAACGGCACCAAAATTTGGTGTAGCTCAGTGATGAGTAGCACCTCCTTTAATGTCAATCCGGGAAGACGTGAGGATGGTATGAAGACCTCGAGCAAGTGGTAGCACAAGTGCGTGAGTGAGAAGCACACAAACATGCACACACATACACACACACGCGCACACGCGGCAAGACAAAGAGTTAGGAGCAATGGAGTTCTTAGATTACTTTCAAGAAGCTCTTACAAGTTTGTTTCAATTACAATCTACCCTCAAAAATGAGCTCTCTAGCTCCTTTTATAGTTTTTGACTAGCTTTGGCCCTGTTCAGACCTAGTGTCCGGCCTAGTTAAAAATTAGGTTCCAGGGCTTATTTGAGGGCTCAAACGAGATCTAAAAAATACGAAAATTGGCAGGTAGATACTTCTAAAGCTCCTCAAGCTGAAGGACTCCTTGGCTTGCACAAAATGGAGCTACAAAAAGATGAAATGGTATTTACAATGGTGTTTAGTGATGAGAATCACTTTTAATTGGTGTAGAGGTTTTGAAAAATTAAGGTTGCCTTAGTGCTAAATCTGCGTGAATGCTCATCCGTACTTCTTCCTGAAGAAAATTATTGGCCTATTTGCCAGATCTTCGTTGACTCCCTTGTCTGCTTGTGCCTTCTCTCCCTTCTGACTCTCTTCTCTGACTGCCATGCCTCGTTAGTCCTTCAGTCCCTTGTCCGCTGCTAACAGCTTCCATTTGTCATCACCTCTCAAACCTGTGAGGATTTTCCTTACCAATTTATCCTCCTCAATGTCTTCATCAACTACTCCTAATGCATCTGCAATGTCCTTCATCCTTGTTACATAGTCTGAGATGGATTGAGAGGCCTTCTTCTTGAAAGTAGTAAATTCTGCCCACAAGGATGCTTTCCTAGACTTTGTGGTGTTTTGGAAATGCTCCTCCAAAGCATTCCATATATCACTTGCACTTTCAAGACCTCTAATGTGAGGTAGCAAGTAGTCATTGACTGCCATATAGATAATGCTCCTAGCTTGAGCATCTCTCTTCATCCAATTCTTCAAATCTAATAATTCCTCCCTAGTTGGAACACTAGGATCTCTGAACTAAGGCTTTTCTTCTTCATCTGTAATGTAAGCTTTCAAGTCTTTTCTCATAAGATAAGCTTCCATTCTCATTGACCATGCTGGATAGTTCTCTCTATCCAATTTCTCTATCTGAAGAGAATCTCCCAACCTTTCTTCACTTGTGTATTGAATTCTTCAAACTTTATGAGTAACAAATGTACCTTTACTTTGAAAGATACTTCTTTTGTCTTCTTTGATGTTGTATGGCCTCCTTCTCAAGCTTTACTCTCAAGCTTCCACCTTTTGAGCCTTCAGATGTTGAATTCTTTATGACTGTAGCAGTCCGGATCCTCCTTTCTTCAATTCTGATGCTTCCTGCTCTGATACCACTGATGGAGAGTATTAATCTCCAAAAGAATAAGCTACTCTTGAAATTAGAACACCTCTATATCAAGAGTAACTCCAAACCTTCACCAATTTAGAAGATGACTAACCAATTATCAAAATTTTTACCAAACTATGAAGATGATGATTCTACAGAAAGTCTTCTGCACATAACTCTCTCATTGACTTATCAAATGTATAAATGTTTTGACAAAACTTTGCACAAGGTGTGGCCTATAGTTTTCGCACCTCCTCAAAGTTAAATCATTCCAAAAGACTCAATAGATCTTGAGAAATGGACTTAACAAGTCACCTATGTCTAAAACTGTTCTTTTGAGAAGCCGATTCAGACACCTGTAACTTCTAACACTTGGTTCTCTAAATCTAGAACCCATTTATGAAAATGCTTTATGCCACAGATAGCTTACCTTCAAACTTAAAGATTGAGTGCTCGCTTGCTCAAAACTTTACATTCTAGAAGGAGAACTGACCAAAACAATAAGATCAAATTTTACGCCTGCTTCAGGAACCAGTGAACACTTCTTCACATATGAATGTTCCTACTCATAATTCTCACAGCCTGTTTACAATTAGGCTCTCAAACTTTAACCAGAGACTCATTAACTATGGACTTAGATATCTACAAAAGGAGTCTTGAAATGATCAAGTACAGAAGGAGAATACAAAGAAAAATCGGGTGCAACATTTTTCATTTCTAAGAAAATTCTTACATCTGAGTAATGAGAGAGATTCAACTCACTTCTAAAAGTCTAAAGACATCTAATTCTTCTCAATCTTGTTCTCAAATAATCTCTCTACTTTGCCCTGAAATTTTTTTTGTATATATAGACAAATTTTTACAAGCTCATGACCATACAAGAGTATATGATGCTTCATGTATTTCCTTCATGCTTCATGACTTGGTCTTTTCTTCAGTCCTTGACTTCAATTCTTCACCCAAAACTTCAATTGTTGATTGTCGTGCACCAACAGTACATAGTGTGCTTCTTTGTACTTATCGCATGCCTATAAGGTCTATTTGAGTCTCCATAAGCTCAAGGGCTGGTCTTGTGTCGGTTGGCTAGATCAAATTTCGTCGCTTCGAAACAAACTTTTCTACCTTCTACAAGCTTCTCCAAGTTTCTTTCAGATATGTATATGTGTGTTTATGTTATGTTTATGTATATGTGTATATGTATGCATATATGTATGTGTATATGTTTGCATGTATATGTGTATGTGGTTATGTGTATTTGTATATGTGTGTATATATGTGTATGTATTCTGATTCTTTTTTTTCTGTTTGAGATTAAATTAACAAGAGATATTTTATGGTGGAAAAAAATAAGAGGCGACCTAACATACCACCTGAGAGGAGTCAATTTTTTCATAGAGAGCTACGTCTTTAGGAGTCATTTTCTCAGCAGAAGGTATACAAATTGATAGTTTGTATTTAAAGTTCTCATATATTTTATTAATTTTTTACATTTAGTTTATGTATTTCTCTTTTCTTTAAATAAACAGGCTGCTGCAAAGAAGAGAGTTGAGTCAGGCCACACATCGCACCTAGGCCAAATAAGACATTATGGTCTTGTAGCTACATTTGTAAGTATATGTGTTATAGCGAGTATTCTTTTTATTTTAGTTAAACAGCATGAACTAATCTTTTTTATTTGTTTCAATGCAGCAAAAGGGTTATGGCCGATATCCTACGAAACATGAGATCAAGTATGCTACACATTTTGGATATCGACATTTGAGCAAGTATATGTGAGATCATCCGGATGCATTTGTGAGTATTATTAAATTTTATATAATTATTTTATTTTTATGGACTTTTTAAGTATTTTACTTATTTATGTTTGTTATATGTAATACATGAGTATTATGGAGAGGCAAATATGGATGAGATGGAGAGACAGACATAGGAGGGATGATCTCGATCATCACAGGGTGCTCACATAGATACATCGGATCATGCACATGATCGTGATGATGAGCATGAGGATGAGGATGATCATGATGCTGATGATGATGATGATCATCATCATGATGATGATGATGATTAGGATTCTTGATTATGACATTGGATATGTCTTTACATTGATGTATATATATATATATATATATATATATATATATATATATATACATATATATATATCCCATCCTACCATTCCCTAATCACAACACCCCACCATCTCACACCCCCATCCCACAATCCCTCACCCCCATCCCCCCCCATCACTGTCCCTCATGCTCATCCCCACACCCCCTCTCTCACCCCCACCCCCCCCCCATCCCACACGCACAAACCCCCATACCACCATCCCTCACCCCCATCCCATCATTACTTTTGTTTCTGTGAATCTACTATAGAGTGTCTCTATTGCTAGTAATTGTGCCTACACAGAGGAATGTTAAAGGGTATACTTCCCTAAGGAGAACCCTCTTAGTAGAGAGAGTATTGGAAGTGCATATTACTTGGTCTTGCTCGAAGTAGGTACCCCAATACCTCTTCTAGAGTTTGGCATGCCCGGTGGGACCCTTGCATTTCTGTGTGAGGCTTTAGCATAGTAAATACTTCTTGCATTATTGTTTCTTTTTGCATCTTGCAAGTGGGTACATGAACCATAGTCGAGCAGATAAGGAGCCTCTTCGTGTATAGAGGCTTTACCTTCGAATAGTAAACCTAGATCCACTCTACCCTCTTTGAATTTATCTATTGATTTGGGTGTGACACCACTCTCAAAGGAGAAGCACAGGAGAACCACAAATTTTTCCTCATATACATCAAAAGATATGCGCCAATGGAGGATCTCTCTGACTTACTGTTGGATCCCGTAGAACACATAACAGAGAAAATAAAAAGAGACAAGAGATGAAAAGAGACGACACAAGATTGGATGCAATCTCCCCCCACATGCTCTCAAGGACAACTCTATGAGAGCATGTCTATTTGTAGGTATTTTGTATTATGTCCTGAATAGAAGGTACATGAGGGTTATTTTTAGCTATTTTTGTAAATAAAGCAAAAGCATGCTATTTTTAGCGTGGGCCTCATGTATCTTCTATTCAGGACACAATACGAAATACCTATAAATATGGATGCTCTCATAGAGTTGTCCATGAGAGCATGTGGGGGGAGATCGCACCCTATCTTGTGTTGTCTCTTTTCTCTTTTTATCTCTTGTCTCTTTCTATTCTTTGTGTTCATGCGTCTGTGGAATTCGATCGTCAATACTTACTTTCTAGATCAAATATCAAGTTCCCTACCTTTAAGGGATAGGCTTTTGAGGATGGTGATGATCACATGAGGAGATTCATCTCCTTATGCCATGGACGAGGTCTGTCAAATAGAGAGGATGCAATGTTGGTACTCTTCCCATCTACATTGGAAGCCCTTGCGAACAAATGGTATAGTCAATATGCGGATGGCCATTTTGATACATGGGAGGATCTGAAGATCGCGTTCTCACAAAAATTCGGACCAAGTGACTCCTTGGAAAGAGCTCTAGATCAGCTACAAAACCTAAGGCTAAGATCAGGTGAATCCTTTCACAAACTTCACACTAGGACAAAAGCACTTATTGCATGTCTGCCACATGCTCCAGGTGATTTTCTGGTTAAAAAATGGATAGAAAAAGCTTTGCCCAGGTCATCTCAGCTACGCAAAGCTTTACCCACTTAATGATTTTGTTGTAGCTGCATCACACATTGAGGAAGCTAGGCAACATTTTGAAGGGGATACACAACCAAATTATGCATCAGACCTAGACCCTATCGTGAAACTCACGAAGGAACTAGATGCCTTGAGAGTGCAACAAAATCACCAAGAAGAGAAGTTCATGCCACCACCACTACATTGAAGTGATGATGAAGTGGCTCATTTTCAGCGAGTTAGATGATTTGCGGACCACACAGGACATAAGAAGGCAGATTTGGTATACAATATGTAACAAGACTGGACACTCCAATGTTAATTGTCCTAATAGGGTAAGTTGTCAATTTTGTGGAAAGGATGTCCATGAAGCTAGATACTGTTACTACTTCAAGGGTGCACAAAAACAAGGTAATCCTCAAGCTGAAGACTATTACTATGCTAGTACTTCAAATGCACTTAATAGAGAGGAGAATCCTCCAACTGTTGGTGCAGATCAATCACAAATTGAAGTTTGGAAGACAAAAGATGAAGATAAGATTAATTCTTGAAGCATAGAAGAAGGATACATTCACAGAGTGAAAGACATGTACACATATGTACATTAGTTAAGACATAGGTTACTTATACTTATGCTTTGACATAAGTCTGTACATATTTGCCTATAAATACTTTGGAAAAATGTCGGGGCAATAGGAGGAGAGACAAGAAGAGACAATAGGAGAGTATGAGAATATTGCATTTGTAAGTTGTAAGACTCAATAGAGTTCATAGGAATGAGAAGAAGTCTCTCTCACAACTCAGTTGTAAATTTCTCAGAAATAGAAGAAAAATTACGCCGGTGTTTCTGTGTTTTCTCTTCGTGGAGTAGATCTTTTGTGAATTCCTTTTGGAGATGAAAAAGTCCATAGTTAATCAATCTATGGCTAGAGTTTGAGAATCTAATTGTGATCAGGCTAAGAGAATTGTGTGTAGGAACATTTACATGTGAGAAAGTATTCACTGGTTCCTGAAACAGGTGCAAATTTTGATCTTAATGATTTGAACATTTCTCACTCCACAGTTTAAAGTTTTGTGCAAGTAAGCACTTAATCTTTAAGTTGGAAGGTAAGCTACTCGTGGCTAAAAGCATTTGCTTAAACGGGTTCTATTCTGAGAGAACCAAAGCTAAGAAGTTAGGGGTGTCCAAATCGACTTCTCAGAAGTGCAGATTTAGACATAGGTAACTTGTGAAATAGATTTCTCAAGATCTACTGAATCTTTTGGAGTGATTTGACTTGGAGAAGGTGCGCAATCTTTAGACGACACCTTGTGCAAAGTTTCATAGAAAACTTTACACATTTACTTAGTCAATGAGCAAGATATATGCAGCAGACTTTCTGAGTAATTTCCTTCTTCACAGTTTAGTCAAGAAATTGATATTTGGTCATTGATCTCTTAAATTGGTGAAGGTTTTGACTTACTCTTGATATAGAGGTGTTCTAAATTCAAGAGTAGGTTGTTCTTTTGGAGATTAACACTCTCCATCAGTGGTATTAGAGCAGGAAGCATCAGAATTGAAGAAAAGGAGGATCCCGACTGCTGCAGCTACAAAGAATTTGACATCTGAAGATTCAAAGGGTGAAAGCTTGCAAGGAAAGCTTGAGAAGGAGATCATACGACATCAAGGAAGTCAAAAGGAGTATCATTCGAAGTAAAGGTAACCTTATACTTTATAAAGGTTGAAGAATTCAATATACAGGTGAAGGAAGGATGGGAGATTCTCTTCAAATAGAGAAGTTGGATAGAGAAAACTATCCTGCATGGTCTATGAGGATGGAAGCTCATCTAATGAGCAAAGATTTGATAGCTTACATTACATGTGAAGAAGAAAAACCACAATTCAGAGATCCTAGTGTTCCAACTAGGGAGGAATTAACAGATCTGAAGAATTGGATGAAGAAAGATGCTCAAGCTAGGAGTATCATTTATATGGCAGTCAATGATTACTTGCTACCTCACATTAGAGGTCTTGAAAGTTCAAGTGATATATGGAATGCTTTGGAAGAGCATTTCCAAAACACCACAAAGTCAAGGAAGGCATCTTTATGGGCAGAATTTACAACTTTCAAGAAGAAAGCCTCTCAATCCATTTCAGATTATGTAACAAGGATGAAAGACATTGCAGATGCATTAGGAGCTGTTGATGAAGATATTGAGGAGGATAAATTGGTAAGGCAAATTCTTACAGGTTTGAGAGGTGATGACAAATGGAAGGCATTCATTTTGTCTACAGAATTATCACTTGATCATTTCACTCCTGATTTAAATCAGTTGCTAGGTCATATGCTAACATTTGAGCAGGATGTTAAAGGAGATGGTGACAAAAGTATAGGTCATGCAATGTACTCAAAGGACAAGAAGAAAGCTAACAAAGGAAAGCAACAATCAGGTGAAGATGAAGGCACAATTAGTCAAGCCAACTTCCTAAGAGGTAGAGGAGGTGGCAAAGGTAGAGGAAGAGGCAGGAACAACAAAGATGGAGCCAAAGAATGCTGGATTTGTGGTAAGACAAATCATTTAGCTAATGATTGTTGGGATAATAATCAGAGTAATGGTGGATATAATCAAAACTATAATTCAAGAGGAAGAGGTGGCAGAAATCAAAGAGGTAATTTCAGAGGCAGAGGTAGTAGGGGTTACTTTGGAAGAAATGCAGGTAGAGGTTTCCAAAGTCAACAATATAACAATACCTACTACAATTATGCTTCAGATCAAAAGGAAGATTCAACATTGATAATGAATGCAACTTGTGAAAGGCAGAATGAAGATCAAAGAGTCTTCTACATTGATTCAGGGTGTAGCAATCACCTGAGTGGTAATATAGCCTTGATGACTGATTTGGAGAATAAGGTATCTAATCATGTTGTTCAAACAGGTGACAACACAAAGCACAATGTGAAGTCAATTGGATCAGTGAAGGCCAAGGATGGTAGCACCTTATTGAGTAAGGTCTTGTATGTTCCTACAATTCCTAAGAATTTGATAAGTGTAGGACAAATTATGGAAAAAGGTTATGAAGTAAGGTTCACTAATGAAGGAGTGTTTGTGGAAGACCCTAGCAATGGGTATAAACAAATTGTTTCAGGGAAGAAAGAAGGAAGATTGTTCACATTGAAGATTCAAGGTAATGTTGGTCATGCCTTGTTCACTTATGGAGGACATAAGATCTCTGAGTTAGATCTTTGGCACAAGAGACTTGGACATTTCAATGAAAGAGGTATTAAAGACATGATTAATAATGGTTCAGTGCTTGGATTGCCTAATGTTGCAGGTCAACATATGACATACAGATGTGAGGCATGTCAATTAGGTAAGGCTCATAAGCAACCCTACTCCAAGCATGGGTTTATGTATTCAGAGAAACTTGAGTTGGTACACACAGATGTGTGGGGACCATCAAAGGACTTCAGTATCAATGGTTCAAGGTATTATGTGATTTATGTTGATGATGCTAGCAGATGGATCACTATCTATGTGATCAAAGATAAGTCAGAAGTATTCAATACTTTCAAACATTATCATATGTATGCAGAGAGAATTACAGGACATAAGTTGAAGAGACTAAGGTCAGATGGAGGGGGAGAGTATTTCTCTAATGAGTTCAGTGATTACTTGTGGAATGCAGGTATAAAAAGAGAGGTTACTTGCAGGTACTCTCCTCAACAAAATGGTGTAGCAGAAAGGAGGAATAGGACTCTTGTTGAGTTTGCAAGGTCCATGATGAAGGAGAAAAATTGCCCAAATTATTTGTGGGCTGAGGCTGTAAATACAGCTACTTATTTGGTCAATAGGCTACCTTGTAAAGCTTTGCAGGGTATGACACCTTATGAGGCATGGTGGGGTAAGAGACCTACACTAGACCATTGCAAAGTATTTGGATGTTTGGCCTATGTATATGTGCCATCACAATTAAGGCACAAATTGGAACCTAAAGCTGAAAAATATGTGTTTATTGGTTATGATGATAAGCAGATGGGATACAGGTTGTGGAATCCATCCACAAAACATTTTCTTGTATCAAAAGATGTTACATTTGATGAGCAAGGTACTTGGTATGCAGGTACTATCAATATTAATACAGATGATGAAGAAATTGTGAGCCAAAGGAAAGGTAAATCAAAGGTTCAGATATTTGATGAGCAAAAGAATAATGAAGTGCAGGTTGAAGTGGAAGAAACATCAAGATTTGATCCTGAATGTGAAGAACCAGAAACCTCAAGAAGTGGAGAACTTAGGAGGTCTACAAGGAACAAATGGCAACCTACAAGGTATAGCTATGATACTTCATTTTTGACTACTAAGGATTATGCATACATGGTTAAAGCAGATGAAGACCCTTCTACATATGAAGAGGCAAAAGGTAAAGAGATTTGGGAAAAAGCTATGCAGGAAGAATATGATGCATTCATCGAGAATCAAACATGGGATTTGGTTCCAAAGCCAAATAGCCAGAAGATCATTGGATGTAAGTGGGTTTATAAGACAAAAAGATTTGCAGTTGGAAGTGTGTCTAGGTACAAAGCTAGACTTGTTGTCAAAGGGTTTGCTCAGACACAGTTGGAAGTGTGTCTAGGTACAAAGCTAGACTTGTTGTCAAAGGGTTTGCTCAGACATATGGTGTTGACTATGATGAGACTTATAGTCCAGTGGCAAAGATGACAACCATCAGGACACTTATAGCAATTGCTGCATGTAAAGGTTGGAAATTGTGTCAATTAGATGTGAAGAATGCTTTTTTGAATGCTTACATTTCAGATGAAGTTTTCATGGAGCAACCTCAAGGATTCAGAGATGGAAGATATCCAGATCATGTGTGTAAGCTCAAGAGAGCTTTATATGGCTTGAAGCAGGCCCCAAGGGCATGGAACTATAGACTTGTAAGGTTCTTAAAAGAACTTGGATTTCAAGTATCAAAAGCAGATAGTAGCTTGCTTGTCAAAGCAAGTGATGATGCGTTTATTTACATGTGCATATATGTTGATGATATCATACTTACAGGTACAGATGAGAAAGGCATACAAAGTCTAAAGAAGCAAATGGAGAAAGAGTTCAAAATTAGTGATTTGGGAGACTTGTCATACTTCTTGGGCATGGAGATTTCATACACTCAACATGGAGTGTATGTGACTCAAGAAAGGTATTTGAGGAACTTGTTAATCAAGTTTAAAATGGATGATTGCAGGGTAGCACCTACTCCAATGGAGGTGAATCACAAATTATACAGATTTGGAGGTGAAGAATTCAAGGACATGAAGCAATATCACAGTTTGGTTGGTAGTCTTATCTATGCTACATTAACTAGACCTGATTTATCATATGCAGTTGGGGTTTTGTCTCAACTCATGCATTGTCCTAGGAAAGAGCATTGGATTGCAGGTCAAAGAGTGTTGAGGTACATTAAGGGTACACTCAAAGAAGGTTTATATTATGGTTTTACATCAGATACAAATATCAAGATCTATAGTGATGCAGATTGGGCAGGTAATCCAGATGATAGAAGGTCAACCTATGGATACATGTGTTATGTGGGAGATAAGCTAATCTCCTGGTGTTCAAAGAAGCAACATACAGTTGCTTTGTCATCTACAGAAGCAGAGTACAAAGGCATGGTTGAAGCTGCAAAAGAAATGATTTGGCTTAAGACTCTTATGAAGAGTTTTGACACTATACAGAGCATACCTATCATTTATGGTGATAACATGAGTTCATTATATCTAGCTGCTAATCCTGTTTTTCATGCCAGGACCAAACACATTGAGATACAGTATCACTTTCTAAGAGAGAAGGTGATGGATAAGGAGATTGAAGTCATACATACTTCAACAAAGGATCAGATAGCTGATATGCTTACAAAGAGCTTGGATGGACCAAAGTTACAGAAGTTTAAAGACATGGGAGGCATAAAGAAGGTTAGAGAAACCTCAATTGATGATTGAGGGGGAGCTGTTGGTGCAGATCAATCACAAATTGAAGTTTGGAAGACAAAAGATGAAGATAAGATTAATTCTTGAAGCATAGAAGAAGGATACATTCACAGAGTGAAATACATGTACACATATGTACATTAGTTAAGACATAGGTTACTTATACTTATGCTTTGACATAAGTCTGTACATATTTGCCTATAAATACTTTGGAAAACGGTCGGGGCAATAGGAGGAGAGACAAGAAGAGACAATAGGAGAGTATGAGAATATTGCATTTGTAATTTGTAAGACTCAATAGAGTTCATAGGAATGAGAAGAAGTCTCTCTCACAACTCAGTTGTAAATTTCTGAGAAATAGAAGAAAAATTGCGCCGGTGTTTCTGTGTTTTCTCTTCGTGGAGTAGATCTTTTGTGAATTCCTTTTGGAGATGAAAAATTCCATAGTTAATCAATCTATGGCTAGAGTTTGAGAATCTAATTGTGATCAGGCTAAGAGAATTGTGTGTAGGAACATTTACATGTGAGAAAGTATTCACTGGTTCCTGAAACAGGTGCAAATTTTGATCTTAATGATTTGATCATTTCTCACTCCACAGTTTAAAGTTTTGTGCAAGTAAGCACTTAATCTTTAAGCTGGAAGGTAAGCTACTAGTGGCTAAAAGCATTTGCTTAAACGGGTTCTATACTGAGAGAACCAAAGCTAAGAAGTTAGGGGTGTCCAAATCGACTTCTCAGAAGTGCAGATTTAGACATAGGTAACTTGTGAAGTAGATTTCTCAAGATCTACTGAATATTTTGGAGTGATTTGACTTGGAGAAGGTGCGCAATCTTTAGTGGACACCTTGTGCAAAGTTTCATAGAAAACTTTACACATTTACTCAGTTAATGAGCAAGATATATGCAGCAGACTTTCTGAGTAATTTCCTTCTTTATAGTTTAGTCAAGAAATTGATATTTGGTCATTGATCTCTTAAATTGGTGAAGGTTTTGACTTACTCTTGATATAGAGGTGTTCTAAATTCAAGAGTAGGTTGTTCTTTTGGAGATTAACACTCTCCATCACCAACTAAGCCTAGATATAATAGGCCATTGATGTGTTATCACTGTGGTGAGTACGGCCATATGCAAAATAGGTGTTCCCTACTAGAAGATGCACCTCCTTGTGAGCATTGTCTAGAGGCTAAGGATCACTTTACCATAGATAGCCCAAGAAGCCACCCTCCTCCAATTCACATGATTGCAGTCTCCCCACAAGTAGAAGGTATGACTGCTCAGTCTTACGTTGTCTCATCTTCTTCAATGCCCATGATGACTAGAGCCAAGAAAGCAGCAACCTTTAGGGAGGAAGAACAGGGACTCAAAGATAGAGAGGAGGAACAGATGGTTGGTTGGAAGAGCCAAGGAGACATTGAAGGTGCTTATGAGAGGATGGCTACTTCGCTAAAGGACCAACTGGCAAGTTCTCAGAAAAACACACAAGTGGTGAACATTGAAGAACTCTTGAAAGGTATTCATCATAAGGTTAGCTTATATGAACTCATAAAGATGGATTCAAAAATAAGGAGTGATTTGTTAATGATTATACACTCTGCCTACTTGAGCCAACCACCTCGCATAGATGGTTTTTATGGTTGACTTTCCCCCTGCACCCTTTGAAGACTACCAAAGCTCAAGGCTATCTTCGATGGAGGCTCTCGCATCAATTTGATGGTAGATTTTGATGGAGAATTCCTCTACTATTCGCAGCTGAAAGGGTAGAATACCTTCCCAGGATCAAGACTTTTACCAATAGCTGAAACTTCAAATAAAAACTAGTATCAACTGAAAAATGCAATGAGCTTGAAACTTTGATGACTCAAATTTGACACGTATAGCTTTCGAATAAGCTATCAAACACTCAATTTGGAGTAGTTTTTGGCAATTCTTTGCCTCAAAATAGGCTACATGTCCACTTACTAAGGATAAAAATTGGACTTCTTTAAAAACTAAATAACTCATGGAACATAAAGAAGTTCATAAAACTATTCTAGACAAAGCAATTAATTGAGATAAACTTTCCAATGAATGTTTAAACTCTAAAAACAGGTACACATATTGAGATATGTGACTCTCACAATGAGGCTACACAAAAATAGGTATGCTGCTGGACATAGTCCATGAGAATAAAGAGAACGAAATGACTCAAACCAAATGAACTATGTACAAGGGGTTTCCATGCCTTCTTCCTCTCTCCTTGAGTGTCCTCCCTTGCCTCTTCTATAGCCAAGTGACCAAAAACTCTCATGATGAGTTTGAGAGCTCTTCTCCATAACTCTTCCACTACTTTGAGTAACCACTCCTCTTCTAGTTCAGCTTTTTTGGATTTGATTCTTTTTTTGATTGATTCTCTTTTGATCTCCACTACTTGCTAAAGTAAATAATTCCATTTTTCATTTTCTTATTTTGCTTCCATTTGAAGAAAATAATTTTTTGCAAAAATATATATGACCTTGCTTCTTTATTTTTTAAACTCCTCCTCAAGCTCACATGTGAGATTGCACCTTTAGCCATGTCCTGCAAGTTGATTTGATCCTTGAACCTCTTGAGCTTAAAAGCATCTAAGGACTTTGTAAACATGTCTACAACTTCGGCATTAGTTCTAATGAACTCTATATTCACATCCGTGCTCAAAACGTTCTCTCGAATATAATGATAATGCACTTCTATGTGCTTACTTCGTGCATCAAACATTGGATTGTTTGTCAAGAAATGCTTGAAACATTGTCACCATAAATTCGAATGGTCTCTACCTGCACATCAAGATCAGCCAAGAGCTTCTTAATCAACATAGCTTCACAAGTTGCAAAGGCTAATCCTCTATATTCAGCTTCTCTAGATGATAGTACAAGTGTAGGTTGCTTCTTCGAGCTCCATGTGATCGGTTTGCTACCTTTCATGAACACATAACCTGAAGTGGATCTTCTATCTTCCTTTGAACCAGCCAAATGAGCATCACTAAAGCCCTTTACCTGCAATTCTTCATCATATCTATAAAACAAGGCATGATTTATTGTGTGCTTCACATATCTTAGCACTCGTTTGGATGAATTTATATATTCACTTATTTGAGTTTGCATAAATTGAGAAAGAACTTCAACGATATAACACAAATCTATTCTAAACGTATAATACTCCTATACGTAGTTACATCATGTAATTTCTCTCCATCACTTGAGCATAGCTTCACATTTGTGTCCATAGGTTGAGTGAGTGGTTTGCACTCACTCATTTCAAATCTGAAAAGAACATCCAACATGTATTTTCTTTGCATCAAGTAGATGCCATCTTTCCCATTGACTACCTCAATGCTTAAAAATTATTTTAGCTCACGAAGATAAAAAAAATTAAACTCCTTGTGAGGTACTCAACCAAATTTTGGTTCCAAGCACGTGGTGCTTGCTTCAGCCCATACAAAGCTTTCTTCAATCTACAAAAAAAATATATATGCTTTTTATCTTCAAATTCAATCGGTTGACTCATGTATACCTCTTCTTGAACTTCACCATTGAGAAAGACATTTTTTTATGTCAAGTTGGTACAATGGCCATCTCCTTGTTGCACTCACTACAATCAAGGGTCTAATTGTTCCCATCTTTGCAACTGGGTTGAAAGTCTCTTCATAGTTGATGCTGTGAGTTTGCTTGAATCCTTTTGCTACTAGTCTAGCTTTATGCCTAGCTCGAGAGCCATCAACATTTCTCTTTATTTTAAACACCCATTTATTTGGAGAAATCCTCATACCTTCAGCCTTTGGAATTAGCTCCCATGTGTGATTGTCCTTGAGAGCTTTTATCTCTTCTTGCATAGGTTGCTGCCATTCTTTTATTGTACATGCTTCTTCATATGCATCCAGTTATTTGTCTTTGACCACCTGTGTCATATATGCAAAATGCTTTGCAATAAAACTATCATAGCTAAGCTTTCAAATTGGATACCTTGCTCTCAAAGAAATCCTTTCATTTCCTTTTGAATATTGCTTCTTCAACTAGTTTAGCTTTACCTTTGGTGTAATCACTGTTGGAGATAGATGTTTGCGGAAGCACAAGAACAACACAAGGAAGGAGAAGAAGCTTGGAGCACAACACACAATACTGAATATATTACTTGAGAATGTACAAAGATAATTAGCCCTTTAAGGCAATAGGCATATATAGTAGCCGGGGGGGGGGGGGGAAACCTCCTAAAGAGGTAAAAAAGTACCCTGGGAGCCCTAGTGTGTTCACACACATCATTACCTAATTATATCAACAAATCCCCCTTGGGAGTGATGCGATGAACAAGGATCTCACACTCATGTATAAAGAAGTACCAAGATATGTGGAGATCACTCCACAAAAGGAATTAAGCCCAAAGCTTCGCAGAGAGCTTGAAACTTCTCCCTAGGCAGAGCCTTCGTGAAAAGGTCTGCATTGTTCTCCTACATGGGCACACATGCCAAGCTAATCTCCCTAGCAGAAAAGCTCTCCCTGACATAGTGATAATGCAACTCAATGTGCTTAGTGCGAGCATGGAACACAGGGTTGCTCGCAACTTCCAATGCACTCTGACTACTCCTAAAGATGGTGGCAGAAGACTAACCAACACCAAAATCAGCCATAAGGTGTCTGAGCCACACACACTCAATGGTCGTTGTGAAAGCTGCCCTATACTCAGCCTCACAAGTAGAAGTGGCCACAATAGGCCGCTTCTTTCTCAACCAAGATATACATGGGCTACCAAGCTTGAAGCAAAAGTCACTAGTGGACACACGAGTGTCATAGCAACCAGCCAAATCAGAGTCAGAAAAAGCATGCAAATCTAGCGGTAGTGATCCCCCCTTGGGATAAAACAACCCAAGTAGTTGAGTACCACTCAAGTAGCGAAAGATGTGCTTAACTGCCTGCCAATGCTTGACTCTTGGGAAATGCATAAACTTTCTCATCTACGAGACAACGAACTGAATATCTGGTCAAGTAATGCATAAGTAAATCAAGCATCCAACAACCTGCTGATAGAGAACATCATCAAATGCATCTCCAACATCGTGAAGACTCAATCCTAAAACTATCTCCATAGGAGTGACAATCAGCTTACAATCATCAAGGCTAAAATGCTATAATAATGTGTCAATACATTTCATTTGACACAAAGCCATTGCACCATCAACTTGCATAAATTAAATGCCCAAATAGTGATGCAAATGCCCCAAATCAGACATCTCAAATGAGGCATGCAAATCAGCCTTAAAATCAGCAATATGCTTCTCAATAGGACCAGTGAGGAGCATGTCATCAACATAGACAACAATGATCAGAAGCACATCATTAGCATGCTTAACATATAACGTTTTTTTAGTTGGACTATTCTCAAAACTATGTGCAATCAGATAGGCATGTATCGTCTCATACCAAGCACGTGGTGCTTGCTTTAAACCATATAATGCCTTCTTTAACCTACACACCTCGTTTTCATGCCCTTTTTGCACAAAGCCATGGGGTTGAAAAACATATACTTCTTCATGCAAGTCACCATTCAGAAATGCTATTTTAATGTCCAAGTGATGTACATTCCAACCATGATGAGCTGCAAGTGCACTGATTCTATGAATTGTAGTCATTCGACAAGTAGGTGCAAAGGTCTCATCAAAATCAATGCCTCTTTCCTGAGCATAACCCTTTGCAAGAAGTCTAGCCTTATACCTATCAACTATACCATTAGGCTTACGCTTCAGCTTGTATACCCAGTTAGTCCCAATGGCCTTCTTGCCAGGAGGCAAGTCACATAAAGACCAAGTACCATTCTTCATTATAGCATCATATTTAGATTGCATAGCAGCCATCCAATTTTCTGAATTTTGTGCTTCATCAAACGAAACAGGCTCATTCTCATCACACAGACTAGATGTAGCCATAGCATAGAAATCTGATGCAAAAGAGGCACTATGAGAGCCTGAACGAGTATGAAATGACAGAGGTGCATCTAATTTGTTGTCACGCAAAGTCTGCACTAGCCATTTTGGCATAGTTTTTGCCTTCTCAATATCAGCTCTCTCATCAACTCGTGCATCATGTAAATGTCCATCAGAAAACGAATGATCTACATCCTGATATGAAACCTGTGAAGGTTGAGAAGTTGCCTCATTGGGACCAACACTAGAGTGTCCACCTATAAAAAGAAGCAGCAAAGTATCATACATGTCTTTGGAGCTAACAAATGTCTCCTTAGTACCTAAAAGCAATGGCTCAATAGCATCTTCCACAAAAACAACATCACGGCTAACCAGAATGCATTTACTCTATGAATGACATAGAAGATAGCCTTTACTTTCAGAACTCTACCCAACAAAACTACATTTTACTGCTTTATTATCCAATTTTTTGCGATGTTGTTTAGACACTAATGCATATGCCAAACAAAGAAAAACACACAGATGAGCAACGGATGGCTTGTGATCATGCCAAGCTTGATATGGAGTGATAGACTGTAGCACTTTAGTGGGAAACCTGTTAAGTACATATGTTGTACAATTGATAGCCTTAAGCTAGAAACTATGTGGTAAAGCCTGACGCTTGACCATACACCTCGCCATCTCAATGAGTGACATGTTCTTTTGTTTAGCAACTCCATTCTGTTGAGGTGTATATGGCACTGTACCTTGGTGTTTTATCCCACCTTAAGCCACAAATGCATTAAAATCAGAAGACATATCTTCCCCCCCTCGATCTGAATAGAGGGTACCCATTTTACATGCTGACAGATTTTCAGCCAAAAATAAAAAATGTTTGAAGCACATGAACACTTTGGAGTTTTCCTTCAATGGATACACCCATGCATGTCACTAAGTAAACATAATTTCCAAAAGAAGGTGCAAGCATAGGACCACAAACATCACTATGGACAAGCTACAATTTTTGAGTAGCCCGAACTGAACCATCTTTTGGAAATGAGGAATGCTGTATTTTTTCCAAAATATAGCCTTTAAAAACATGTTTTCCAGGTGCCTCAAGTTTGGGCAAAGAGGATACCATTTCATATTTCTGTAGGTGTAGCAAAGTAGCAAAATTCAGATGACCAAAGCGTGCATGCCAAAGCTTTGCATCTGACATAGCCTCAAAATCATGTACTACACATGCCGAATCATTTAGAGATCTTTTATAGTCTATGAGCTTATACAGCCCACGACATGAAATGCCAGAAGCAATAATCAGATCGCCATTTGACAAATCATGAACTGTACACCTGTCATCAACAAATTTCACAACCAAGGCAATCTTGGCTAGTGCAAAAACTGATAATAGGTTCTTCTTGATCCCTAGCACATATAAAGCATCTGAAAAAGTGAAAGAACTACCATCAGCAGTAGTCAAAATGATCTTACCAACTCCGATAACAGGATAAGAGGAGTTGTTGGTGCATGTAACAGTACTCCCTAGTGGTCGAGGCTCGAGTGAAGAGAAAAAAGTGCACTACGAGAATATATGTTTGGTCACCCCACTGTCAAAATACCAAACATTTGAGTCTACTACAGACATGCACTGCTCATGAGAAGATGGGTCAAAACTGCAGACAATAGTAAATGCCCATTCTTCTTCTTGCACAAGATTAGCAGACTCTGTGTTTGGTGTAGAGGCCTCTACAACAACCATTCTAGCCTGTTTCTTCTAGGCCTCTTTAGCAGCCAGTTTTGGACAGTTCTTTATGATATGATCATTCCCTTTACAGTACTTGCAAAACAATTTCTGCTTTTCTAATTTCTTCTCATCTTTATCTTCCTTCTTCAAATGTGCAGCATTTAGAAATTTCTGCTTACTAGTTGAAGAGCTCCATTTTCCTTTGCCCTTCACACTAGCTAGGAAAGCTTGATCTGCAACACGCATAATGGACCTATTCTTCCTAGACTGATCTCCCTACAACAAAAGAGAGACCAACTCCTCAATTGCCAAGGCATTTGGATTGCCTTTCATCATTAACCGAAGAGTGGAAGCAGAACTCAGATATGAACCAGGAAGACCATTTAGAACGGTCTGCATAAGTGAGCTATCTGGTATAACCTCATCAACAGAAATGAACTATTCCTTCAAGTCTTTGATCTTTGTTAGAAAACTGTCCATAGAATCACCTTCATTCATATGCTCACTCTCCAACTTTTTTTGGAGGTAAGCAACACGAGCCTCATTTCTAGCTTGGTACAATGTGATGAGTGTATCCCAAGCATCTTTAGTTTTTTTGCAAGAGCGAATGTGAGGAATAATGGCACTTTTGATAGACAAAGCTATTAGTGCATGTGCTTGGGCATCTTTGCCATCCCAACAAATTTTCTTTGCAGTAGGTGTAGCAGAAACTGCAGCACGAATAGGAATATGCAGAATATCATGATCTTTGACACCTTCTGCCTCAGCTTCTATACCTGTAGTTGTAACAGTTGCAGGTGTGATAGGATGTTTTTCAACACCCTGCACAATGTTCCATAGTCCTTTTGCAACCAATACATGTCGCATAATATAAGCCCATAACGGGTAGTTTTTACCATCCAACTTATCCTCCATAGCCAACATAGGGAATACATCACTACTTTCAGCCATGGCGGGTGAATAAAATACCTTCATGCAAAAAATTGACTGTATCTCAAAAAGTTGAACACAACTGCCCAGACGAATTCATCTAGACCTATAGCAAACTTTGAGATGCTTATACTGGTGATTAGAAACTTGTATTTGTTGATGGCACCCTAGATGAAGCAATGACCTGCTCTGATATAAATTGTTGGAGATAGACATCTGCGGAAGCACCAAAATAACACAAGGAAGGAGAAGAAGCTTGGAGCACAACACACAATACTGACTGTGTTACGTGAGAATGTAGAGAGACAAGTAGCCGCTTAGGGCAATAGGCGTATATACAAGCCGGAGGAAGAAAACCTCCTAAAGAGGTAAAAAAATGCCCTCGTAGTCGTAGTGTGTTCACACACATCACTACCTAAATATATCAACAATCGCCTCCTCATACTCTTCTTCACTTGCATTTGAATCACTATTTTGGGTAGCACTTTGAGCTTCAAATCTTTCATAACCTGATGTTAGTGATGAGGAATGACTCCTTAGTCTCCCCTTCCACATTGAGCTTTCTCCATGTAATGTAGAAGCTTTTGGATCTGACATTTGGGTGCTTGTTTGCTGAAATTCTTCTTGGACAGCACCTTAATCATCTTCGCAATCTTCTTCAAGAATCTTCTCTTTACCTTTGTCTCCAAACCATGGTCTTAGCTCATCAAATACCACAGCTCTTGAGACTCGTAGCTTCTTTGCCACCGGATTGTAGCACTTGTATCCCTTTTGCTCCGATGAATATCGAATGAAAATACATTTTCTTGACTTTGCCTCCATCTTTGTCCTTAGTTCTTGAGGGATGTGAACATAACATACACATCCAAAAACTTTGAGATGTGTAAGGTCAGGTTTCTTACGAGAATAAACCTCCTTGGGAGTTAGATTATGCACAGCAGCCGTTATGCACTTGTTCATCAAATAAACAGACGTACTAGCCGCTTCAGCCCAATAATTTAGTGGCACCTTCATCTTGTTGAGCATGCATCTTGCAACTTCTGTGATATGTCTATTTCTCCTTTCAGCTATTCCATTTTGTTGAGGTGTGTACATACATGTAAATTATCATTTGATGCCATTTTCATAAAGAAAATCTGAAATTTCTTCGGAGAAATATTCTCCTCCTCGATCAGACCTCAAGGTCTTTATGTAGCATCCTATTTCCTTTTCTACATGTGCTTTAAATGTCTTAAACATGGAGAATACATCTGATTTTTGTTTTATGTAGAACATACATACTTTTCTTGAATGATCATCAATAAAAGTGACAAAATATCTATTACCGGCCACTGATGGTTGTTGTGATGGTCCCCATACATCCGTGTGTATCAAGTCGAGGACATTCCTTGCCACATAGTTTCTTTTCTTGAATGGTTGTCGAGTTTGCTTTCCTAGTTGGCATGCTTCACAAAACGTATGTAGTCTAGCATCATTGAATCTTTGAAGACCCCTTACCACTTCATGGTTGCTCATGTCCTTGAGCTTGGGAATGTTGATATGCCCAAAACTTTGGTGCGAGAAATCGATTTCAGCAATCCTCTTGTTTCCAAACTGAATATACATCACCTTTCCATGTGATTGTTGAATGTCCAAAGTGAACATCCTACCTTCTTTCCTTCCTTCAACAACAACCTTGAATCCTTCTTTTGGATCCTTTTTTATTTTGGTTTCATTAAATAAGCAAATAAAGGAGAGGTTGCACAGGTACGGTGCAAAGACTTGTTGTGGGGGTCTGTAGAGCAGAATATCCCATTGTCTCCTTTATGCCATACCATGGGCACGAGGGTTTGTCAGAGGGTGGCTCCTTGATTAAGCATCATCCTTTTTGCCTAGTTCATAAGGCAAAAGCTACGCATCTTCTTTGCCACATCTTGGTACAACATTGATCAAACAATTCTAGGCCCTCTTTCGACATTGTTCGCCTTGGTGTGTGCTCCCTCCATCTCTCTTCCCACCACCCGTACCATCCCCCATCCCCCCACTCCGCCTTCCCACCTCTCTCACCCCCATCCTCCCATTGTGCCGTCCCCCAACCTTAAAACCCATCCCACCATCTCCCCTCTCGATCCCCATCCCAAAATCCCCCTCTCAACCCCCATCCCACCATCCCACACCCCCATCCCCCCACACCAACATCCCTCCTCACCCCCATCCTTCCATCCCGCCATTCCCCAATCACAACCCCCGATGCTACACTCCCATACTCCATCCCAAAACCCTTCACCATCCCACACCCCCATCCCACGATCTCCCCTCTCAACCCCCATCCCACCATCACCCCTCTCAACACCCATCCCACCATCCCACACACACAACCCCCATCTGACCATCCCTCACCCCCATCCCCTACACCACTATCCCTCACCCTCATCCTGCACCACCTCTCTCACCCGCATCCCACCATCCCACATGCACAACCCCCATCCCACAATCCCTCACCCCCATCCCCCCACACCACCATCCATCACCCTCATCCCCCCACCCCCTCTCTCGCCCCCATCCCCCCCCCATCCCACAATCCCACACACACAACCCCCATCCCACCATCCCTCACCCCCATCCCCCCACACCACCATCCCTCACCCTCATCCCCCCACCCCCTCTCTTAGCCTCATCCCCCCCATCCCACCATCCCACAACCCCATCCCCCTACCCCGCCATCTCTCACCCTATCCCCCCCACACTGCCATCCCTCACTTCCATTCCAGCACCCACACTCTCTACCTCTCTCTCTCTCCCCTCTCTCTCTCTCTCCCTCCCTCTCTCTCTCTCTCTCTCCCTCCCTCTCTCTCTCTCTCCCTCTCTGTCTCTCTTTGTCTCTCTCCCCCCTCCGCTTACACCCACAACCACCGTGCACACACACTCCCTCCTCCGTGCACTCTCCTCTCTCTCTCTCTCTCTCTCATTCCCACATACTGCCACCATCCCACCACACCCCCATCACACTACCACCACCCCCCGTCCGCCAACCCCCGCATGCAACCACCATCCCTCCTGTGCACCAAAGCCCCCCCCACCGACTTTTGTCCATAGTGTGACAATGCACACACACCCCCAAAGCCTATTCTCTCTCTCTCTCTCTCTATCTCTCTCTCTCTCTCACATCCCCACCACCCCGCGTCTCCACATATCTGCACACCCCCGCATCCTCAGGATCACCAACTCTGTAGGACCAGGGTTTTGCCCACATGTTTGCACATCCCTAGCTCAGTCGGCCTTGCCGCCTCACCTCTCCACAGTCCACCACTTCCCCCCACCCCACTGCTCCTCGACTCCTCAACCTTCCCATCCCACAGCGCCCTCATAACTCCTTCGTACTTTAGCAGTCCTGATTTTGGTTCCTTTTCCCATTGTTGGTTTGCTTTGGCCATCACCGCTGGTGGCTTTACCATTTTCTTGGAACTCTGACACCTCCAACGTAGACTCCCCCTTCATCACCGAACTTCCTTGACATCGAGACACCCCATGGTTGGAGTCCCACAACCATGATCTCTCTGCATAATTATGCATCCTCACCCAACAACCACGGATTGTAAAGTGGTTGCCACCTTGCAATAAGGGAATGATGGCTCAACATTGAGGAATAGACAATTGGATTGCACTCTGTTCTTGATAAGGATTTGGAAGAAAATGAACGTGAGGAAGAAGTGGGTCACACTTGCAACAAAGAAGAGTTTACGTTTGGAAGAATTGGGTATTCTATCACTTGCATATGCAAGCAGTTGTGGGCATAGATGGGATGATCAGTGCTAAGAACCTTGGAGGGATGACATGTGTTGTTGTGGTCGTTCCTTAAGATCAACTCAATTCAATCGGGTCCTATAAGAAGAATTCCAAAACAACAAACTTGCAGACTTGAGCAACATGAGATAGCCGATTCCCCTACCATTTCCACAAAGATTAGTAGCTCAAATGCTAATTATGTTGGTTATTCATATTTCTATCATAACTAAAGTTATATTGAGCTTTATTAGGCTCGATTGTGTTGTGTATCTTAATGCAACACTATCCTGCCTTGCATAACTGTGATGCTCAATGTTCAGGTAGCAATGCCTAATGGTGATGAGCATGATAAGAGTGCTCGTCTAGAAAGTATACTACCAAGAATAAGAAACACTTATGATGGACCAATTTAGCCATTGTTTACCCTCCATTGCCAAGTTGCTTTACAAGCTCATTAGCATCCAATCATTGCCACCACTAGAGGCACTTAAGAGATACTTGAAATGCCATAAGGGAACTATTTGCACTTACCATGGGCATGTCTGACTAGTTTCATAGATATAATCATCAATTTACATGTGAATCTACTGATGGCTAGAGCATGTCATATGGATATGGGATTCGATCATGTATAGGAGAGGAGGGGGTGTCAGGCCATTTAGATAAAAAAGTGCACGCAGTTTGCATACATAAATTCTTGGTGATTATGCAATAAAGCAAAAGGGAATTCACTTTTAATGTCAAAATGAACATGGTTGGAGGGAACATTTTTGCCGAACCCTGGCACTCTCATGAGTCATACTTCCAAGGCCTAATTTAAAGGAGTTAATTAAAGTTGGCGACCAGAGCCTTATTTGGCATACCCCTCCATTTTTTGAGCAATCACTTGGTGCACATTCTATGAACATTGGGAATTGACAAGGCTCTCTTGGCCTATTGAAGCCTATAAAAGCAAACGACTGGCACTCATTGGAGGGACATCTATGGGGACATTTTGCATCTCTTTCGACCACTCTCTGCACTCTGTTGCAACAAGCATTCTGTAGGAGGTCACTGTGTGGAGAAGATAGAGAGCATGGGCTTCCCAATTGTTGGCTAATAGCACTAGAGTGTGATTGAGTGGCTTGATTATAGTGATAAGTTATGAGTGAGTAGTATTTCTTTGGAGAAAAACCTCATATTTTTGTATTCATTGTTGCAAGTCTTTATCTTCTTGTGTTCACTATGTCACATAGAGCTCTTGTACTATTCATGTTAGTCTCTAGAGCGGCATGCTAGCCCATAACATCATCTTTTGGAGCACGTTTTCCCCTCTTGTAATCAAATGTCTGAATTAAGGAGTGGCTTCTTCCTCTGCTATTGTCACTCATCATTACTTTTGTTTCTATGAATCTACTTTATAGTGTCTCTATTGCTAGTAATTGTGCCTACATAGAGGAATGTTAAAGAGTATACTTCCCTAAGGAGAAACCCCTTAGTAGATGGAGTATTGGAAGTGCATATTACTTGGTCTTCCTGGAAGTAGTGTACCCAAGTACCTCCTCTACAACTGTGCACCTTCAACTCATCATGGTTGGAACATACATCAATTGGAAATTAAAACAACATTTTTGAATGTTGACTTGCATGAAGAAGTGTATGTTTTAAGGCCCCATGGTTTTGTGTAGGAAGGGCGTGAAAACAAAGTGTACAGGTTGAAAAGGCATTATATGGTTTGAAGTAAGCATTGTGTGCTCAGTATGCAAAGATGCATGCCTACCTTATTGCACATGGTTTTGGGAACAATCTAACATAGAGCACATCATATGTTAAGCATGCAAATGATGTGCTTCTGATCACTGTTGTTTATGTTGATGATATGCTACTTACTAGTCCTCATGAGAAGCATATTGCTAATTTTAAGGCTGATCTGCATGCCTCATTTGAGATGTTAGATTTGCAGCATTTGCATCATTATTTGGGCATTCAGTTTATGCACATTGATGGAGAAATAGTTTTGTATCAAACAAAATATATTGATAGATTATTGCACTCTTTCGGCCTTGAAGACTAGAAACCTATTACCACTCCTATGGAAATACGGTTACACTTGATTCTTCATGATGCTAGAGATGCATTTGATGCTATTCTCTATCATTAGGCTATTAGATGCTTGATTAACTTATGCATTACTTGGACATATATTTAGGTTTCTATCTCATGGATGAGCAGGTTTATGCACTGCCTAGGTGTCAAGCATTGGCATGCGGTTAAGTGCATGTTTCTCTACTTGAGTAGTATCAAAATACTTGGATTGTTTTATCCAAAGGGGGGACCGCTACTACCAAATTTACATGTTTTTTCTCACTCTGACTCGGTTGGTTGCTATGACACTCGTGGGTCCACAAGTGGTTTTTGCTTCATGCTTGGTAGCTCATGCATATCTTGGTTGAGGAAGAGGTAGCCTAGTCTGGTCACTTCTAGTTATGAGGTTGAGTAAAGGGTGGCTTTCACAGCAAGTATTGTGTTTATAGCTGAGATGCCTTATGGCTAATTTGGGTGTTAGTGAGTCTTTTGCCACCGCCATATTAATCAGTGACAGTTGGAGCAAATTGGCTTATGTGAAGAACCTTGTGTTCCATGCTCACACGAAGCACATTGAGGTGCACTATCATTATGTTAGGGAGAGGTTCTCTGTTGGAGAGATCAATTTTGCATGTGGACCCACACAAGAGTAGATTATAGACCTTTTCACAAAGGTTCTACCTAGGGTGAAGTTTGAAGCTTTTCGCAAAGCTTTGGGCTTCGTTACTTTTGTGGATTGATTCCAGATAGCTTGTAGTTCCTTCTACATGAGTGTGAACTCCTTGTTCACTGTATCGTTCCTAGATAGTATTTGTTGATATATTTAGGGAGTGATTTGTGTGAACACAGTAGGACGGTTGGGGCACTTCCTTCCCTCATTAGGAGGTTCTCCCCCCCCCCCCCCCCCCCCCACTTATGTACATGCCTATAATCCTAATGGGTCACTTATCTTTCTACAATACATTTAGTATTGTGTGTTGTGCTTCAAGTTTCTCCTTCTTCCTTATGCTGTTCACATGAGTCCGAAGACCTAAAACTCCAACATATTTCATTCTTGTATGATGGATACCATGGTATATTTAAAATAGAATCTTTGAAACTAGTAACAATAGAAGATGGTTTTCCAAAAAAAAATGACATGGTTCTCAAAGTGGTTACTTAATTTGATACTGATGTGAATCACATGGCATGTAATGCAATAGATGGTGATAGTTCTATGTTAGGATGTAATGAGGGTCTTGCAAGTAAGTTAAAAGGATTAGCTCCACATATTACAAGTACACATTTCATTGTGCATAGGGAGTTTTTAGCTATACTAGATGCATGTAACAGATTTTGTTGTTTCATGTACATAGATTGAATTTCTAATTGACTTTATTCATGGATAAGTGCATCTTTTGTGTGGTATAGAAAATCCAAAGAACGTTTGGAAAACATGAACTTATAGATTTTGGAAGTATTATAGACCAAGGATATAGGGTGCTTGTCAAGAGGTAAGGTCATGGAGACGATTGTGTGTTTCATGCTGGGCATTTTGACATTTGGGAAGAATGAATCTCCTTCATGGTATGAAATGTTGTGTATAGATAAGATATGATTTCTTATACATTTTATGGCTCATATTTTGCATGATTTGAATATTTTGAATCCTCATTTTCATAAAGACGATATTGACATATGTTCGATTAGTGTGTATGTAAATGTTGCTCTGTCTTCTCTTCAACATAAATTCCTTGGAGACATTCTAGCTTAAGATGCATTGTTTTTAAGAAAGTTTAAGTATGTAATAGAAAATGGTGTTTTTTTATGTAAGTGAGGAAAGAGAAGAGCGTAGGCATGTTTTATCATATGTGCGTATTCGAAAAAAGGAAACATCAGGTCTTTTGTTAGATTTTTGAGCATGTCATATAGAAAGTTGATTTTATTAATGATAAATTTCTAAACATTTATTTTTTCAATATAACAGAAATGTTTGCTCCTGTGTTTTATCCAAAAGAGCCAAAGAGAGCAAAATCTTCATGAGTAAGAGAAGTGGAAAAAAGTATTGGTTGAAAGGATTGTTTAGTAGGTTAGGAGATTCTATTATGAAATTTCATTAGTGTAGAGAATACGTTTTAGCTTTTAGTGATCCTTTGCATTATGCATGTGAAGGAATGGATGGTGTAGAGAATAAGTTTTAGCTTTTCGTGATCCTTTGCATTATGCATGTGAAGGAATGGACACGAATGAGGCATGGAAAATCCTCCTTTCTAATAAGAATTGGCATAAAAATTATTCCAAGATGTTGAAATTATGGGAACTCCTCCTTTTAGTACCTTTGCATTCTAATGGGGGATGGACTCGGCTTTCAAGAAACTCAAAGATCAAGTCAACAAATGGCTTAACCCCCAAACATGATTGTCAATCCATCACTTTGTTCTTAATCACTATCTATTGCATTGTTTTATAATTTGTCCCATACTAGTTGCAAGTCATGCGACTGTCTAGAAAGGTTCTTTTGCGTGGCAATGCTTTTAAGGGAAGGGCCTCGAGAGTGGCATGGAAAGTTTTCTGTGTCCCTAGATCTCATGGTGGTTTCGGTTTTTTGGGCCCTATTTTTAGGTCCACCAAGATGGCTGCTAAATGGTTTATGAGAGCTCTTCCTTCTAATGATCATTGTGCTTTTCTCATACAAGGAAATCCTCTTTCTTTTGTTACCCAAGATAATAGATGCTAGAACAATAACAACACTAGGGACTTTTTTTTGCTCGTCATACGTGTTTACCACAAAGGGAAGTCAACTCGCTTGTGGCTTTTGGAATACATGGATGAAATCATAAAATAATTTCTTCTCACCCCAAAACAGTTTATGATAATTCTTCCTTCCTTATGCAGGATTCTCCTTAGTTTTGATATTGTACTTAGAAACAAAATCTCTCTCTCAACATGAGAGCTCACAAACTGCCATAAATGAAAGATAGGATCTTGGTAAAGTATTCCTAATATTGACGTGATTTCTTGTGTGAAAGTCGTTTACCAATAATTCTAGCTATGCACCGGCTTTCCTCATTTGTTTCCCTTCATTTGGAGTTCATGGCGTAGTTCGTCTCTTCATAATAACTCCAACTAGACTAAAATTTCTCGAAGCCTTCCTTCTCATCTTTCTTTTGAACAATCCATGGTATTTTGTAAACCAAACATGAAAGAGAGGAGATATCTAAGACAACATGAAGAATTGAAGGAGCTTGTGTTGAAAATCAAGCTCCAACCTCAGGAGCCTATGTACCCTTTGAATGAATGACACTTGAAGCAATGTGAAGCCAGAAGCCCATGATGAATAATCATACTCAAATTTGAATTCTAATCCCCTCATGAAACTCAATTAGCTACCTATCATACTTAGGTGTGATAAAGCATAGAAATGAGGAAACGGATTCCCTATCATTTAGGTAATGCTTTCAAAGTCTTATACATACACACTATCGTTGGAATGGGTAAGATCTTGCCTGTGTTATCTCTAATAGGATTTGAATAAGCTAGTAGACACCTTGCTAAGTAAGGCCCTTTCTTTCTTAAGGATTTGCATTAGACATTGAGTTACCATATCTCTATCATAGATTTCTGTGTGTGGGAGCCAGTTAGCTCTAAGTCAAGCTTCCTTATCATTTTGCATCCATTTCCTTCAATGTTTAGTTTGTTAGAAAGATACTAGTGTTTTTCTAAATTTGGCTTGAAGTTCATATGTAAAATCTATTGCATATTCCAAGTGAAATGTATTTTGGAATTAACAATTATATCTACATGCATGCCTAGTGACCATAACAAATAGTTTGCCTTGGATGCATTGATTCTCAGACTAGGAGCAAGCACTTTGAGTGGGATAACATGCACTAGGAAGTTCTCATAGGAATACATTTTGAATGAGCCGATGTCGATGCGATGACAATAGCGATGGGGCAGAACGAGCACTAGCTACGGAGTTGGATCAGGCCCCGTGGTGTCTGTGCATCACATCACTCCTTGTTCAAAGGGTAATTTTTACACATTGGGTGTCTTTTCCTAGGGAACGGTGTCAGGATAGGCCGACCGCGGTTGAGAGAGAAAGAGAAACACCTTTTGTGCACGTAGATTATGGAGTATGAGAAGCCACTCATCATGAAAGATGCATGTGAAAGTCAAATGAAACTAAGTAACTCAAGGTGAAAACACCATGCTCATCAAATTCCAAGAACTTTGTATACAATTAATGTGCTTTTCCTTCTAATCAACTAATACATCAATTTTGATCGTTATAAGATCAATCCCGAAAATCTAAATAAAAATTATATATTGCTCACCAAAAATGCATGATACAACTATGATAATCAAGTGCTCCGCTACAGTGCATATTAGGCAAACAAAAAGCTAGAATGTTCTTCTTGGCCATAGTGCAAAAAAGACCACCTCTTCACTTCTTCACTTTACTTCAAAAGCTTTGGGTAACCATATAGAAAAAGATTATGGAAAAAAGAAATAAATTCTAAAAATAAATAAACACTTAGAATTAATACATCTATTTTTGAAGATTGTTTTTTATTTTATCCTTTGATAGTTTTTGATTCATTTAATTCTTTTTTCCCTCTTTCTCTCTCTCTGTGTATGCATGTGAATGTTCGTCTTTAAAGCTGATATCTTCACCCATATGAACCTTTAATGGAGTCACACTTTCATACAAAAAAATTGTCATTTTGTTTTCAGAGTTAATGCGTATGGTCATTCTTATGTTCCATCCTGTGTGTTTAGAAGAAATTTCATTCAAGATCTTCAATCAGAAACCGATTCTTTAGCACTTGGGGTTGTTTACAAGAAAGTTCATTCAAGATCTTTTATCAATAACTGTTCGTGCAGACCAATCACCAATTGAAGATTTGAAAGACAAAGAATGGAGATAAGAACAATTCTTGAAGCATAGAAGATGGATACATTCACAGAGTGAAAGACATGTACACATATGTACATTAGTTAAGACATAGGTTACTTATACTTATGATTTGACATAAATCTGTACATATTTGCCTATAAATACTTTGGAAAAATGTCGAGGCAAGTGAAGAGACAAGAGGAGACAATAGGAGATCATGAGAATAGTGTATTGAGGAGTTTTAAGAGTCATTAAGTCTCTTAGAAGTGAGTTGAATTCTCCATCCTCACTCAGTTGTAAATCTTTGAGAAATAGAAGAAAAATTGCGCCCGATGTTTCTGTGATTTCTCTTCGTGTAGTAGATCTTTTGTGAATTCCTTTTGGAGATATCTAAGTCCATAGTTAATCAATCTATGGCTAGAGTTTGAGAATCTAATTGTGATCAGGCTAAGAGAATTGTGTGTAGGAACATTCATATGTAAAGAATGTTCACAGTCTCCTGAAACAGGCGTAAATTTCGAGTTCAATGAAATGGACAGTGCTCAGTGCACAGTGTAAAGTTTTACACATGTGATAGCTCAAAATCTAAGTTGAGAGATAAGCTATCTACATCTAAAAGCATTTGACCAAATGGGTTCGACATTGGGAGAACTGTAGCTAAGAAGTTGCAGGTGTCAAAGTCGCTACTGCAGAGAAGGTGATTTACACATAGGTAAATTATTTGTGTGATTTCTCAGAGTATACTGAATCGTTTGCAGAGATTTAAGTTGGAGAAGGTGTGCAACCTTAAGGCAAAGCAACCTACAAAGTTTTATCAAAAACTTTACACAAATGATTAGTCAATCAAGGATTAATCTGCAGCAGACTTTTCTCAGAAGCTGAATTCTTCAGAATAGTTAATTTTCTGATAAGTTGGTGAATGTTCTCTAAATTTGGTGGAGTCTGAAGTTGTTCTTGATATAGAGGTGGTCTAAATTCAAGGTCAACTTGTTCTTTTGGAGATTAACACTCTCCATCAGTGGTATCAGAGCAGGAAACATCAGAATCAAGGAAAGGGAGACTCCGACTACTACAGAAATACAAACTTTACATCTTGAAGGATCAAAAGGACAAAGATTGAAGAAAGCTTGAAGGAAGACACATTGAAGTTGTCAAAAGGATCAGAAGAAGTAATATTCGAAGTCAAGGTACATTTATTCCTCATAAAGCTTAAAGATCTGTTAATACAGGTGAAGGAAGATGGGAGATTCTCTTCAAATAGAGAAGTTGGATAGAGAAAACTATCCTGCATGGTCAATGAGGATGGAAGCTCATCTAATGAGCAAAGATTTGATAGCTTACATTACAGGTGAACCACAATTCAGAGATCCTAGTGTTCCAACTAGGGAAGAATTAACAGATTTGAAGAATTGGATGAAGAAAGATGCTCAAGCTAGGAGCATTATCTATATGGCAGTTAATGATTACTTGCTACCTCACATTAGAGGTCTTGAAAGTGCAAGTGATATATGGAATGCCTTAGAAGAGCATTTCCAAAACACCACAAAGTCAAGGAAGGCATCTTTATGGGCAGAATTTACAACTTTCAAGAAGAAGGCCTCTCAATCCATTTCAGACTATTTAACAAGGATGAAAGACATTGCAGATGCATTAGGAGCTGTTGATGAAGATATTGAGGAGGATAAATTGGTAAGGCAAATCCTTACAGGTTTGAGAGGTGATGACAAATGGAAGCCATTCATTTTGTCTACAGAATTATCACTTGATCATTTCACTCCTTATTTAAATCAGTTGCTAGGTCATATGCTAACATTTGAGCACGATGTTAAAGGAGATGGTGACAAAAGTACAGGTCATGCAATGTACTCAAAGGACAAGAAGAAAGCTAACAAAGGAAAGCAACAATCAGGTGAAGATGAAGGCACAACTAGTCAAGCCAACTTCCTAAGAGGTAGAGGAGGTGGAAAAGGTAGAGGAAGAGGCAGGAATAACAAAGATGGAGCCAAAGCATGCTGGATTTGTGGTAAGACAAATCATTTGGCTAATGATTGTTGGCATAATAATCAAAGTAATGGAGGATACAATTAAAACTATAATTCAAGAGGAAGAGGTGGCAGAAATCAAAGAGGTAATTTCAGAGGTAGAGGTAGTAGGGGTTACTTTGGAAGAAATGCACGTAGAGGTTTCCAAAGTCAACAATATAACAATACCTACTACAATTATGCTTCAGATCAAAAGGAAGATTCAACATTGATAATGAATGCAACTTGTGAAAGGCAGAATGAAGATCAAAGAGTCTTCTACATTGATTCAGGGTGTAGCAATCACCTGAGTGGTAATATAGCCTTAATGATTGATTTGGAGAATAAGGTATCTAATCATGTTGTTCAAACAGGTGACAACACAAAGCACAATGTGAAGTCAATTGGATCAGTGAAGGCCAAGGATGGTAGCACCTTATTGAGTAAGGTCTTGTATGCTCCTACAATTCCTAAGAATTTGATAAGTGTAGGACAAATTGTGGAAAAAGGTTATGAAGTAAGGTTCACTAATGAAGGAGTGTTTGTGGAAGACCCTAGCAATGGGTATAAACAAATTGTTTCAGGGAAGAAAGAAGGAAGATTGTTCACATTGAAGATTCAAGGTAATGTTGGTCATGCCTTGTTCACTTATGGAGGACATAAGATCTCTGAGTTAGATCTTTGGCACAAGAGACTTGGACATTTCAATGAAAGAGGTATTAAAGACATGATTAATAATGGTTCAGTGCTTGGATTGCCTAATGTTGCAGGTCAACATATGACATATAGATGTGAGGCATTTCAATTAGGTAAGGCTCATAAGCAACCCTACTCTAAGCATGGGTTTATGTATTCAGAGAAACTTGAGTTGGTACACACAGATGTGTGGGGACCATCAAAGGATTTCAGTATCAATGGTTCAAGGTATTATGTGATTTATGTTGATGATGCTACCAGATGGATCACTATCTATGTGATCAAAGTTAAGTCAGAAGTATTCAATACTTTCAAACATTATCATATGTATGCAGAGAGAATTACAGGACATAAGTTGAAGAGACTAAGGTCAGATGGAGGGGGAGAGTATTTCTCTAATGAGTTCAGTGATTACTTGTGGAGTGTAGGTATAAAAAGAGAGGTTACTTGCAGGTACTCTCCTCAACAAAATGGTGTAGCAGAAAGGAGGAATAGGACTCTTGTTGAGTTTGCAAGGTCCATGATGAAGGAGAAAAATTGCCCAAATTCTTTGTGGGCTGAGGCTGTAAACACAGCTACTTATTTGATCAATAGGCTACCTTGTAAAGCTTTGCAGGGAATGACACCTTATGAGGCATGGTGGGGTAAGAGACCTACACTAGACCATTGCAAAGTATTTGGATGTTTGGCCTATGCATATGTGCCATCACAATTAAGGCACAAATTGGAACCTAAAGCTGAAAAATATGTGTTTATTGGTTATGATGATAAGCAGATGGGATATAGGTTGTGGAATCCATCCACAAAACATTTTCTTGTATCAAAAGATGTTACATTTGATGAGCAAGGTACTTGGTATGCAGGTACTATCAATATTAATACAGATGATGAAGAAATTGTGAGCCAAAGGAAAGGTAAATCAAAGGTTCGGATATTTGATGAGCAAGAGAATAATGAAGTGCAGGTTGAAGTGGAAGAAATACCAAGATTTGATCCTGAATCTGAAGAACCAGAAACCTCAAGAAGTGGAGAACTTAGGAGGTCTACAAGGAACAAATGGCAACCTACAAGGTATAGCTATGATACTTCATTTTTGGCTACCAAAGATTATGCTTACATGATTAAAGCAGATGAAGACCCTTCTACATATGAAGAGGCAAAAGGTAAAGAAAATTGGGAGAAAGCTATGCAGGAAGAATATGATGCATTGTTGGAGAATCAAACATGGGATTTGGTTCCAAAGCCAAATAGTCAGAAGATCATTGGATGTAAGTGGGTTTATAAGACAAAAAGATTTGCAGATGGAAGTGTGTCTAGGTACAAAGCTAGACTTGTTGTCAAAGGGTTTGCTCAGACATATGGTGTTGACTATGATGAGACTTATAGTCTAGTGGCAAAGATGACAACCATCAGGACACTTATAGCAATTGCTGCATGTAAAGGTTGGAAATTGTGTCAATTAGATGTGAAGAATGCTTTTTTGAATGGTTACATTTCAGATGAAGTTTTCATGGAGCAACCTCAAGGATTCAGAGATGGAAGATATCTAGATCATGTGTGTAAGCTCAAGAGAGCTTTATATGGCTTGAAGCAGGCCCCAAGGGCATGGAACTATAGACTTGTAAAGTTCCTAAAAGAACTTGGATTTCAAGTATCAAAAGCTGATAGTAGCTTGCTTGTCAAAGCAAGTGATGATGGATTTATTTACATGTGCATATATGTTGATGATATCATTCTTACAGGTACAGATGAGAAAGGCATACAAAGTCTAAAGAAGCAAATGGAGAAAGAGTTCAAAATCAGTGATTTGGGAGATTTGTCATACTTCTTGGGCATGGAGATTTCATACACTCAACATGGAGTGTATGTGACTCAAGAAAGGTATTTTAGGAACTTGTTAATCAAGTTTAAAATGGATGATTGCAGAGTAGCACCTACTCCAATGGAGGTGAATAAAAAATTAAGCAGATTTGGAGGTGAAGAGTTCAAGGACATGAAGCAATATCAGAGTTTGGTTGGTAGTCTTATCTATGCTACATTAACTAGACCTGGTTTATCATATGCAGTAGGGGTTTTGTCTCAATTCATGCATTGTCCTAAGAAAGAGCATTGGATTGCAGGTCAAAGAGTGTTGAGGTACATTAAGGGTACAATCAAAGAAGGTTTATATTATGGTTTTACATCAGATACAAATATCAAGATCTATAGTGATGCAGATTGGGCAGGTAATCTAGATGATAGAAGGTCAACCTATGGATACATGTGTTATGTGGGAGATAAGCTAATCTCCTGGTGCTCAAAGAAGCAACATACAGTTGCTTTGTCATCTACAGAAGTAGAGTACAAAGGCATGGTTGAAGCTGCAAAAGAAGTGATTTGGCTTAAGACTCTCATGAAGAGTTTTGACACTATACAGAGCATACCTATCATTTATGGTGATAACATGAGTTCATTATATCTAGCTGCTAATCCTGTTTTTCATGCCAAGACCAAACACATTGAGATACAGTATCACTTTCTAAGAGAGAAGGTGATGGATAAGGAAATTGAAGTCATACATACTTCAACAAAAGATCAGATAGCTGATATGCTTACCAAGAGCTTGGATGGACCAAAGCTACAGAAGTTTAAAGACATGGCAGACATAAAGAAGGTTAGAGAAACCTCAATTGATGATTGAGGGGGAGCTGTTGGTGCAGACCAATCACCAATTGAAGATTTGAAAGACAAAGAATGGAGATAAGAACAATTCTTGAAGCATAGAAGATGGATACATTCACAGAGTGAAAGACATGTACACATATGTACATTAGTTAAGACATAGGTTACTTATACTTATGATTTGACATAAATCTGTACATATTTGCCTATAAATACTTTGGAAAAATGTCAGGGAAAGTGAAGAGACAAGAGGAGACAATAGGAGATCATGAGAATAGTGTATTGAGGAGTTGTAAGAGTCATTAAGTCTCTTAGAAGTGAGTTGAATTCTCCATCCTCACTCAGTTGTAAATCTCTGAGAAATAGAAGAAAAATTGCGCCCGATGTTTCTGTGATTTCTCTTCGTGTAGTAGATCTTTTGTGAATTCCTTTTGGAGATATCTAAGTCCATAGTTAATAAATCTATGGCTAGAGTTTGAGAATCTAATTGTGATCAGGCTAAGAGAATTGTGTGTAGGAACATTCATATGTAAAGAATGTTCACAGTCTCCTGAAACAGGCGTAAATTTTGAGTTCAATGAAATGGACAGTGCTCAGTGCACAGTGTAAAGTTTTACACATGTGATAGCTCAAAATCTAAGTTGAGAGATAAGCTATCTACATCTAAAAGCATTTGACCAAATGGGTTCGACATTGGGAGAACTATAGCTAAGAAATTGCAGGTGTCAAAGTCGCTACTGCAGAGAAGGTGATTTACACATAGGTAAATTGTTTGTGTGATTTCTCAGAGTATACTGAATCATTTGCAGAGATTTAAGTTGGAGAAGGTGTGCAACCTTAAGGCAAAGCAACCTACAAAGTTTTATCAAAAACTTTACACAAATGATTAGTCAATCAAGGATTAATCTGCAACAGAATTTTCTCAAAAGCTGAATCCTTCATAATAGTTAATTTTCTGATAAGTTGGTGAATGTTCTCTAAATTTGGTGGAGTCTAAAGTTGTTCTTGATATAGAGGTGGTCTAAATTCAAGGTCAACTTGTTCTTTTGGAGATTAACACTCTCCATCAATAACAAATTCTTTAGCACTTTTCATAGTATAAATGTGTGTGCACATAAAGAAAATTTGTTCCATATTTAACAATAAGAAAATCTTCGATTATAGTTGAGCCTTGATTGGGAGAAAATCTCTCTCTTTCTCCCAATCTTTTATCTCTCTCTTTTTTTCTCTGTTTCTCCACCATTGACTACAACCAAAATCCTTTGCAACCTCTCTCTCTCTCTCACACACACTCACTCCATTCCACCGCCTCTCTCTCTCTACACAGTTCTTTCTCCCCCCCTCTCTCTCTTCACTATTAGAATCTTCGACACAAGAGCATAATTAAAAGATGAAAGTATGAACAAGTTTTTGCTGCATGCTTGGTAGCTCATGTATATCTTGGTTGAGCAAGAAGCAGCCTACTGTGGCCAGTTCCAGTTGTGAGGCTGAGTATAGGGTAGCTTTGACAACGACTGTTGAGTGTGTGTGGCTCAGATGCCTTATGGCTGATTTGGGTGTTGGCCAGTCTTCTGCCACCACCATCTTCACTAACAGTCAGAGTGCATTGGCAGTTGGGAGGAACCCTCTGTTCCATGCTCGCACTAAGCACATTGAGGTGCATTATCACTATGTCAAGGAGACGTTCTCTGTTGGGAAGATCATCTTGGCATATGTGCCCACATAGGAGAACATTGCAGACCTTTTCATGAAGGCTCTGCCTAGGGAGAAGTTTGAAGCTTTCCGCAAAGCTTTGGGCTTACTTCCTTTTGTGGAGTGATTTCCACATAGCATGGAACTTTCTTATACATGAGTGCCAACTCCTTGTTCACCGCATCACTCCTAGGGGGGATTTGTTGATATATTTAGGTAGTGATGTGTGTGAACACTCTAGGACCGCCGGGGCACTTTTTTCCCTCTTTAGGAGGTTCTTTTCCCTCGGTTTGTATATATGCCTATTGCCCTAATGGGCTACTTATCTTTGTACATTCTCTAGTAATACATTCAGAATTGTGTGTTTGTGCTCCAAGCTTCTTCTTTTTCTTTGTGTTGTTCGCATGCTTCCGAAGACATCTAACTCCAACAAAGATGCTCAGATGTTACTATAAGAAAATAACAGCACACATGCAATAGACCAGTAGACACAGATGAGAGAAAAACGTAGACAAAGATAGATGCAGAGTGAGAGATAGAGAACTCAAATTCTAAGATTGCCAAGTGTATTGCACTTACAACGATGGTGTTGTCCAGCCGTGCGCTCCCTATGTAGAGCTTAGATGTCGATCTACACAGACCCTAGATGAAGCGCTTACTAGTGTGCAATTCTATGTAAAGTTCAACCTCAACCATGCGTATATTACTTTTACAAGGCGGTTTCGAATAGATAAACATAGTTAGGAGATACAAAATAGTCAACAAAATATACAATCTAACAGTATCTCCATGACCAAAAGTCCTATCGTATGGGTCCTATGGGCCAGGGGGATAGGTCCTCCTGTCACCATAGAAGGGGGCAAGGCCCCCTCTCCACTCCCCCTACTATTGAAGGCATGGAATATGTTTTTCACTTTCTCCAAGCTCGGAATAGCCTTCCATAAATGCAATCCATGAGACAACACTTCATCTTGAAAGGTTGTTAAAAATTCATGTGCAATGGCAAGCACATTGCATTTTGCATTCATGTCTACAAAAACATTACCAACATTCGAATCCTTTTTTAATAAACCTTGTTTTTTCAACTTCTATGTGCACCCATTATGCCCTCTGCTTTCAAGGCACACACAAAGGAAAATGCACCTCACATAATACCATCAACGTTCATATGTTTGAAGCATTCTTGTGCTTCTTGAGCATAGCTTTGATTCACATAGTCCATCATGAATGCGTTCCACATCACAACATTGTGATTAGAATCAGGGTGAATTGGATCTGTAAATGGTCCCCTACACATTCAGTTAGAAACGTGTCTTCTTTGAGGCTAGCAAAAGAAGTATCAAGAAGATTGTGTTCATGGCTAGCCTTACTCTCTTCACCCTCAACTGCCTTCTTTGTTAGCTGCTCATGTTCACTAGGATCTCCAATCCAAGATTTCCAGGATATACCCAAGAGAACTATTAACTTGAAGTTTTTTTAGATCATCAGATTCCTTTAGGAATCCCTATGAAGATGTCAGACCATTTACATTATGCCCAAAAAAATAGAAACAATCATATCATCAAACCAATAATCTCCTTGATCACTAGATGGCACAGAATTTGGAGATGTTGGATCTAGCCTCAAGGCATTGCGGGTATGTATGAACTTGCAATTGGATCCTTGTTTGCAATAGCTCATGCTATAATAGAGGCAGGGCTCCAAGCAAGAATGAAATAATTGTAGCCTGAAGCAAGTGGGAATTCAAGGAGAGAAGATGGCCTTTGGGCTGGGATTCGAATAAGTAATAGATCTTCTTTCAATGAACTACTTCTAATAAACTTTTCTTGAAAGATTCTAGTCTCACATCTAGGGAGTTTTTTTTCTTTCAAGAACTTTAGATTCCTGCCAAGGAATCAAGTAATACTAAGACAATGACTCATCTTGGAATCTTTTTCTTTACTAAAATTATCTTCAAAAGAATTTCTTGAATTTTGGACAAGACCAAGAATTAAATCTTTATTGGTTGTCCAAAAGATATTCTTTTTTTAACCAAGGAAATAGTTAACCAGACTATTTTCTTTGTTGGCTTATCTTTAGGAAGTAGCTTAATTCCTAAAGATTACTTTGATATATCTTTTAGAGAAATATGTTGATTCCTAAAGATTACTTGGGTTTCTTCTTTAAGCTCTAATTAGCTTAAACAAAACCAAGCTGGCTAACCACTTGCCCCAAAAGCCATGGTTGGGGATTACTTCCTAATCCTCCATCTTAGGGTGTAGTTCAACCATCTCCTACCTATCAAGTGCGTGATTCAACCATCTCCCACCTATCATGTTACTACATCACACTCACATATAAGGAAGAACAAGCTATGTGGAATCAATCCACAAAAGCAACTAAGCCCAAAGCTTTGTGAAAAGCTTCAAACTTCTCCCTAGGTAGAGATTTTGTGAAAAGGTTCACAATGTACTCCTGTGTGGGCACACATGGAAAATTGAGCTCTTAGTAGAGGACCTCTCCCTAAAATAATGATAGTGCACCTCAATGTGCTTGATGTGAGCATGGAACATAGGGTTCTTCACAATAGCCAATTTGCTCTAACTATCAGTGAAGATGGTCGTGGCAAAAGACTGACCAACCCCCAAATCAGCCATAAGGCATATGAGCTATAAACACAATACTTGCTATGAAAGCCACCCTTTACTCAACCTCATGACTAGAAGTGACCAGAGTAGGCTAGCTATTCCTCAACCAAGATATGCCTGAACTACGAAGCATTAGGCAAAAAACACTAGTGGACACACGAGTGTCATAGCAATCAACCCAATCAGAGTCAGAAAAAGCATGTAAATTTGGTGGCTGTGATCCCCCCTTTGGATAAAACAAACCAAGTAGTTGGGTACCACTCAAGTAGTGAAACATGCACTTAACCGCATGCCAATGCTTTACACCTAGGTAATGCATAAACCTGCTCATCTATGAGATAGCAAACTAAATATCTGGCCAAGTGCATAAGTACCTCAAGCATCTAATAGCCTAATGATAGAGAATAGCATCAAATGCATCTCTAGCATCATGAAGACTCAACTGTAAACCTATTTCCATAGGAGTGGCAATATCTTTGTAGTCTTCAAGGCCAAAACACTACAAAAATATGTCAATATATTTTGTTTGACACAAAGCTATTTCACCATCAACGTGCATAAACTCAATGCCCAAATAATGATGCAAATTCTCCAAATCTAACATCTCAAATGAGGCATGCAGATCAGCCTTAAAATCAGCAATATGCTTCTCCTGAGAACTAGTAAGTAGCATGTCATCTTCAACTTAGACAATAATGATTAGAAGCACATCACTTGCACACTTAACATATAAGGTGCCCTATGCTGGATTGTTCTCAAAACCATGTCCAATCAGGTAGGCATGTATCTTTGCATACCAAGCACATGGTGCTTACTTCAAACTATATAATGCCTTTTCAATCTACACACTTTATTTTCATTCCCTTTCTACACAAAACCACAAGGCTAAAAAACGTACACTTCTTGATGAAAGTCAACATTCGGAAATGTTGTTTTAATTTCCAATTGAAGTATGTTCCGAACATGATGAGTTGAAAGTCCAAAGATGCTACAAATGGTAGTCATTCAGCATGTATGTGCAAAGGTCTCATCAAATCAATGCCTCTTTCTTGAGCATAACCCTCTGCAAAAATCCTAGCCTTATATGTGTCAATTGTTCCATTAGGCTTACACTTCAGCTTGTATACCCACTTAGTGCCAATGTCCTTCTTGCCAAGAGCCAAGTCACATAAAGAACAAGTACCATTTTTCATAATAGCATCATATTCTAATGCATAACATCCATCCAATTTTCTAAATTTTGTGTTTCATCAAATAAAACAGACTCATTCTCATAAAAAAGACTAGAGGTAGCCATAGCATAGAAATCTCATGCAAAAGAAGCATGATGAGAGTCTGAACGGGTACAATATGAAAGAGGTGCATCTAATTTTCTATCACGCAAAGTTTATGTGTACCTAAGTCAAGAAATCTTAGGGACTTGTACCAAAGAGACTAAATCACATTTGCCACACAAGTGCATATAGTGGGAATTGACACACGCTTATTTGTCAATCCGAAGAATCGACCTAACCAAGCGTATGAGGACTTATGCTCACGTGATCGAAAATGAAGTGGTTCAGCTCACATGCATGAGAAAAGACTAACCTACCTCTCGAACTCACTTAACTACAGAAAGTGTCTGTCGCGATACCACTTACAACAGTTTTCACTAAATGGAGGATTTCTCCTAGCTTGGCCAATAGTGGGTTTGTTTCGAAGCTCTCGACGAGACGCATCTAGAAAACGTAGTTTCACTTGATTCTGACAATCTTGCTTCAAGTTATGACCAAAAGAATGAATGGCAGGAAACACACACACTCACTCCACAACTTGTACTAGCTCACACACACTACAGTAGTTCAAAAACACTGCGGAGGGGTAGACAATAGTCCCATACACACATTCCAAGCATTACACACACATCAAAGATAATAGAAAAGGTAGAAATCTGCAACAAAGAAGCAAATTCGAAAATTCTCAAGCTCCTCTTCTTCACAATGGAAAAAAGTCTCTACAAAGAGTCACAAAGTGACTTATATACATATGCCCTAAAAAAGGTCCTTTCACACAAGTGACCGGTAGTTTATTAACTAATCTTCATTTTGCTACTATTTTACAAGAAATATATTACAATGATTTGGGATTATGCATCTAGGGGACTCCTCTAGTGCATTTACATGGCTTGAGGGAATTTTCTAGGACTTTGAAGAAAAAACTCTGCAACACTCTCCCCCTCTTTGTCTCTATCGTCCCTTGACAGGCTTTTGCTTCTCGTTTGTAGCTCGTCTAAGATTTCTCAACACATGCACCCAGTGGTCGAAGAAGCAATAAGGATTGTTAGACGATTGGTTATCTTATCCGATGTACATCCTTTGCTTCTCTTTGCCCCTTGGTATTTTGTACATCATAAATCTGGGTTGATGTATTCAATCGGGCTGCCACGCACGCCATCAGTGGCTAAGAATGTGATGTTCTTAGTCACTCTCTTTAACTTTTTAGCCTCTGCCTCTTTCTATCTTTTGGTCTTCTGATTTGTCTTTATCTTCACACATCTGACCCTATTGTATTACTTTGAGCCTGTTTATTTTTTGCCATCGCATGCTATCAGCGGGAGGACTATTACCTGCCAAGTATTGTCTTGCACTTCTTTATGGATACTTCTTGGCCTTGGTCCGTCCTTCCCATGAAATGTCCTGGTTGTTATTATTCTTTAATTCCATTCCTCAGGACCTAGGTTTTTGGCATTGTTGCCTAATGCCTGCCCCTATGGGGCTTTGGGCAGAGGTTAGTTCTTTTGCTTTATAATTTTCATTCTTTACTAAGCAGTTTTGGTCTTTGATTTTCTTCTTTTTCTTTTCTTGCTTGATTCCCCTTCCACACGTCCCTCCTCCTAAACTCTGACATCCCCGACAGGCTTTTTGTGGCCACATGAGTACGTTTGTATGGCATCTTGCTCTCGTTGATTAAGCAAATTGGCATGACATATCATGAACTTTCACTCCATCCTCTGGTGCTTGTCGGTGATCCATAAAGAAGCTTGTTTCATAAGCCACCAGTCTTGCATCAAGATTTGAAGTCATTTTTACAAAAATGTCTGAATCAATTTCAAAGAAGCTAGTAAAAAATACTTCTTCAAATGTCTGCATATACGTGCTTGGCAAAAACATGAGCCGTGAATAAAATGCCATAAGAGTTAATGAGCTTGGGATAGTGGAAAGACAAAAAAAAAGTGCTTCAGATCCTTGTTTAATGCCGATGAAGTTCAAAAAGGTATATTTGGCATGTTGGAAGACTTTAATAACTATAAGTACCATGCTGAAAATCTTCACTACAACACATCGAGGGTATACCAAGGCTACTACCGAGGAAATTGAATAGGCGTAATTTTTTTGCGACATTGGTGTTGGGGTCTGTATGGATGTCGGAAAGATAACACCGGTATAGTCCTCGGTATAAACGTCGGTAAATGCACCGGTATGAGCATCGGTAATATCGACGCTCATACCGATGCCTCTGCTAGGTGTACCGATGCATATACGGATGACTATACGGGGCGTACAGACGCCTATACCGATGACCATATCTACACAAATTTTTTCGAGCAGAGTGTGTTGTCTATTGCTACAGCATGATGTTGTTTAGCAAAAGACAATACACTCTGCCCAACTCTAAACCGAATATATGTGTTATGTACTCTAATCACAACCAAAACATGATTTTATATGAGCAAAAATGAACCATGAATAATCTACAAAAGGTTGTATATTCCATAAATGAGAGATGTACAAGAGTGTGACAAAGCACTTCCATATAGGAATCGAATACAAAATTATGCATTGCCACATAGGAGTGTAATACAAAATTTTGGCAATGTGAAAAGCACTTCTATATAAGAATCGAATACAAAATTATAGTACATCATTGCCACATAGGATTGTAATACAAAATTGTGGCAAAGCATATATGTAAGGGATCAAAACATTTACACCTGCAATCCTGCAACAAAGCATGTGTAAAATGAAAGAAATTGACATGACATTTATAAAAAACAACTAAAAATACGAAACCAAGCTATAAGTTTACCTAATCATAGAATATTCTCCCATGAAATGATTGCACCTTGTCCCTCTAAATCTTGCAACAGTGCAGTCAATCCATGACGATATCCGAAAGATTCTTCGGTTTGCATCGGAGGATGACCCACTGCCAACTCCTATAATAAATATGCAAAATGTTACATGAACATACATGATGTGCTGAACACAAATAAATTGAATAATTAACATGATACTTACAAATTGTGAGCACATATTGTCGTATCTGCCACTACCTAAATGTGACATTCCAACTATATTCAAACGCGTGGCTGCCGCATTTCTCTGTTGACGATATCGATCAGGAGTATGTTCCTGCTCATCCTGAATCGATTCCCACTCTTCAAAATCTAACCACAGAGGCTTTGGTAAGCTTTCTTTAAAAGCATCGCGAGCTTCCGACTCTCGATGAGACATCACCTTGTGTGCGGTATGTTGAATCCACTTTGAGCTCAGAAAAGGATTCCCAAGTGCTGGCCGATACTCTTCATATATCATTTGTGTAATATTGCTTCTAGAATCCCTATCATGTTCGCTCCATTTTAGCATTACAGAATGTACAAATCCTATGGAGCAAAGTTTTCAAATGCCCTGACGCATTGACTTCCCAGCTGCATCCATAAATAGAGCTCCATTACGTATGTGATATATTTTGGAGTGGTCATGGTCATGCGCTCCCCAAGGTGTACGTGGAGATCCCATCTGATCCAATGTGAAGATCCCATCTGATCCAATGTGTGTATGCATATGCATTTGTGTATGCATATGCATATGTGTACGCATATGCATATGTGTACGAATATGCATATGTGTATGCATATGCATATGTGTGTATGCATATGATTTGTGTATGCATATGCATTTGTGTATGCATATGCATTTGTGTATGCATATGCATATGTGTGTATGCATATGCATTGTGTGTATGCATATGCATGCTTGTATGCATATGCATGCTTGTATGCATATGCATGCTTGTATGCATATGCATGTATGTGTGTATGCATATGCATGTATGTTTGTATGCATATGCATTTGTGTGTATGCATATGCATTTGTGTGTATGCATGTGTGTATGTGTGTACGCATATGCATGTGTGTATGCATGTGTGTATGCATACGCATGCTTGTATGCATCTGCATGTATGTGTGTATGCATATGCATGCTTGTATGCATATGCATGTATGTATATGCATATGCATGTATGTTTGTATACATGTGCATTTGTGTGTATGCATATGCATTGTGTATGCATATGCATTTGTGTGTATGAATATGCATTTGTGTATGCATATGTATGTGTGTATGTGTGTATGCATATGCATGTGTGTATGCATATGCATCCTTGTATGCATATGCATGTATGTGTGTATGCATATGCATGCTTGTTTGTATGCATATGCATTTGTGTATGCATATGCATTTTTGTATGCATATGTATGTGTGTATGTGTGTACGCATATGCATGTGTGTATGCATATGTATGTTTGTATGCATATGATTGTGTATATGCATATGCATTTGTGTGTATGCATATGCATGCATGTGTGTATGCATGTGTGTATGCATATGCATGATCGTATTCATATGCCTGTATGTGTGTATGCATATGCATGCTTGTATGCATATGCATGCTTGTATGCATATGCATGCTTATGTGTATGCATATGCATGCTTGTATGCATATGCATGCTTGTATGCATATGCATCCTTGTATGCATATGCATCCTTGTATGCATACGCATGCTTGTGTGTATGTATACGTATCTCTCCCTCTGTCTCTTTCACTGTCTCTCTCTCTCTCTCTATGTCAATTGAAAACAAAACAATCACTTACATCGATGTAATTGTTTGAATCAAGGTCATCAAAATCCACTTGAATTTATCCTTCATCGAATTTCCAAAGATTTGATCCCAAAATCTCTTGCAAAACTAAAGAGAGAAGTATTAGAAATGAAAAAAACATAAAGAAAGAAAAAAGAGTGCTACAATATGTGTGATCTACTTACGAAAATTTAGATCTATAAAAATAGAGGTGTGCTTAAAGAGAGAGGGAGGGATAGAGAGAGAGAGAGAGAGAGAGAGAGAGAGAGAGAGAATTGTTTGAATCAAGGTCATCAAAATCCACTTGAAGTTCTCCTTCGTCGAATTTCCAAAGACTTGATCCCAAAATCGCTTGCAAAACTAAACAGAGAACATATTAGAAAAGCAAAAACATAAAGAATGAAAAAATAGTGCTACAATATGTGCGATCTACTTACCAAAACTTCAAATCTAGAAAGATAGAGGTCTGCTTAGAGAGACAGAGGGAGGGAGAGAGAGAGAGTGAGAGAGAGGGAGGGAGAGAGGGAGGGAGGGAGGGAGAGAGAGAGAGAGAGAGAGAGAGAGAGAGAGAGAGAGAGAGAGAGAGAGAGAGAGAGAGAGAGAGAGAGAGAGAGAGAGAAAGAGAGAAAGAGTGACAAACAGAGATCTGTTGTTCGCGCATGCAAAGCCGACAGTAGAAGATGTAGATTCAAAATGCTCAAAATGATGAATTTTGGTTTGAGACCCAGTTAAAAAGATACCGTCGATATAAGCATCGGTATAAGCGTCAATAATTCCAATAAATTACCGATGCTTATACCGATGCAGCGTTTTTGAGGCTAAGCGGCTTTCCCAAATTATTTAAGGGTTATATCGATGCTGACACCTGACTCTCGATATTCCCTCAATATGTTGTAGTGCTTATTAGTCATTTTGATTGCTAAAGTCAGTACAGTGGCCGAAATTCCATGGTTTCCACCATGTATTCTTTTGTTGGTAGGTAATTATGCCGTGGACTTGGTAATAGTGGATAATTGAGCCATTGATTATTTATGGTACCCTGTCGCTTTCCTTCCCAAAAATGTGACCAAGATCGTCTACGTGGTACCGGACAAAAAGATAGGTTTACCTAAAGGGCATATGGCGATGCCTTCCATTGTACCCACAGGGTAAGGTTCATTTCCAAAAGTTTTCGCCTCCACATAGGGTCAGCTCTTTCAAATTCCTCTTGAGTATAGTTGAATGTATTATTGCTGAACTGGAGGTTTCTATCAGGCTCCTTATTGGTTGTGGTCTTTATATATTGTCGTGTTTGCTCTTTAAGGAGTCCATATGGTACATTAAACGGCTTCAATATGTGTTCCAAATTTTTGCTTTCAATGTTGAGCTTCCTTCATGACCTTTATTATTTGATCTTTAAATTCTGTAGTAAGCAGGGACACGAGTAGTGCCCGCTCATGTCGGCTCAGTTCTGCAATATCCCGATGATTATGTTCAGATTGGATCTCTGTTTCCTCCCTTATCAGCGAATGATGTAAGGGGGGAGAGAGAGGACATACCTCAATCTCCTCAGTAGCCGCTCTAGAGTGTGGAACTACTAGTGTCCCCTCTGTCATCTTTTGTTCGAGCTGACCTTACAGTTGCTTTATCATCTCCTCTTTTTGCTTAATCTCTTCGTGGGCTTTCAAAATCGTTTCCTTATTCTTTTGGATTTCTTCTGCCACAACAATGAGTTGATCAATGTCTTCTTTACATTGCACAAGATATCTATTCTTGGCCTTTTTCCACTTTTTCCTTAGAACTGCAGTGTCATCCATATACCTTCTTTCCGATTCGATAATGATTGCCTACTCCTGCTTGAGCAGATCTTCATACTTGGCTATCTTTTCCTCCCTTTCCTTTATGTTTTTTTCTGGTACTTCCTGAGCCTCTATAGGTTGATTACTTAGAAGAGCTGTCATGAGCTCTGTAGCTCAAGCGTAAGCACCAACTCCTTTACTTGTCAATCCGTGGAGACATGAGGACCGGTATGAAGCGCACGAGCAAGTGAAAGCACAAGTGCGTGAGTGAAAGCACACGAACATGCACACACATACACACACACGCACACAAGGTAAGATCAAAGAGAGGAAAGCTTCGATTGCAAATGATTTCTCTTCCAAAAGCTCTATTCTCCAACAAGCTAACCTCAAAAATGAGCTCTCTAGCTCTTTTTATAGTTTTTTTAACTAGTTTTGGCCCTGTCCAGACCTAGTGTCCGACCTAGTTAAAAATTAGGTTCCAAGGCTTATTTGAGGGCTCAAACGGAGTCTAGAAATTGTGAAAATTGATAGGATGATGGTTCTAATACTCCTCAAGCTCGAGGACTCCTCGGCTTGAACAAAATGGAGTGACAAAAATAGAAAATGGTATTTACAATGGTTTTTAGTGATGAAAATCACTATTTTTGTAGGAAATTCTTCTGAAAATTTGACATACACTTCTTGGAGCTCCCTACTTGCTCTCTCTTCTTCTATGTCCACTTCTTTGATGTGCTTCCATGACCTTGAGTTCCAACACTCCCTCCCCTCTCGAGTCTGTCGTCCCTGACAGACCCTTGTTGTAATGGTTATTCTAGGTTGCTTTGAGAGGGAGTGTCCATTCGGATGAACCAGAGCCCTCTCTCTTTCAATTGTGGCAAGGTTGGTTGTCCAGTTCTTCATTTATCATTGCGATCCTTTGCAAGTTGTAGTCCCTTGGTAGGCTTGGATTCCAGCATGACCGTGTCGTTATGAGTCTCCATTGATGACCTCAGATCGTCCAAAGATGATGTTCATAGTAGACATGCCAAGTAATCATAACCTATATGGGATGATGGGTAAGTGTGTTCGTGCATGGGTTGAGGAAAATATGTGCCTTGTGCATGGCCTTGTAATGTAGCCCTATACATGCTTACTTGGAAAATGCATTGGAAGAAGTATGGTGCAAAAAATTGGGTCTTGAGCTAAGTGCTCAAGGGTATGCCGACGAAGAGGTTTCCTAATCTATCTTGGTTATGGTGTTTCCAGAGTAAAGATACTTACCATGGTGAAGCTTCGATTGATCTTTATCTCTTCGACAACACCCGAAATTGGTGATGGATCATTGTCGATGAATGTCTGTGTTGATGGTCCACTGAAGAAACTGTTTGAGGGCCTGGTCCTGTCTCCTCTTTTCAAAGCCACATAAGCAGGAGTCTTCTCATCCAGGATACAGACAAAGATTTGCAGGGTACGAGAACTACCCCTTGCAGGTATCTCCGTGGATGCTCTCGTACATGCAGTAGTTAAGCATCACTCAAGTTGCGGACCTTCAAGCTCTTCACTCCTACCATGGTAAGAGGAAACCATAGTTGTGGATGCCATGTTCATGCCAAGTTCGTGACATCTACCAGATAAGGCAGTAATTATATCTCTGCTAGCCGCAACACACTTCTATCCAAACTGATAAATGCCTACTAATCAACAGTTCCACCTTTAAACTAAGCATGACTCATTCATGTCTCATAAGCCAAACCTGGGAACAAGCTCTCTCTTGTGTTTCTTCTCTCTCTTTTTTTTTTTTGAGGAGCAATGTCACAAAACAAGAAGATAGACGTTAGTATGAGTAAAACTAGTTGACATGTGTCAATGTGCTCTTGTGCCTGGGATTCTCAAATGTTTCTATGCACGGCCATGTAATAGGGCCCTATATCAATGCATACTTTTGGAAGTGCATGACATGAATGGTGCAAAAGATAGGGTTGTGCAAGAAGCACATGGTTGTCCCTCGTCGAGGCTCTTGATGTTACTTGTAGTTGTTGATGCTGGATTTGGTGGAGGTATCCATTGGATCTCGAAATGATGTAATCCTCCTTATTGGGGTCCATTTTAGAACAACATTTGGCACTGTAGAGATCACTTCAGGCGTCTTCATCTTTGGATGCGTTCTGAACTATGGTATCCAGTTTGGCTGGCGCTTTGGTTCGGTGTAGGTTACTTGTACTTTTGGCTTCCAAACCCATACCCTTTTTGCATGTCTTCCTTCTATGGTTGAAGAGGTGATTTGATCTTTTTTCAGTTTCTGTACGCAGTTCTTACCCTTTTCTCTTTTTGGCTTCTTTGTTGAGACTCTTCGCATGTGGGAGAACATAGGTTGGTGTGGATGCAAGAGCTTCTTAGGTACCCACATCTGTAATCGCCCTTGTTGAGTTGCAGCTAATTTCTTAGGCACCCACACTTGTCAGACACCTTGTGGTTGAGCTTGTCCGATCTTCTTCCTTCCTCTTCTAGCTTGGTTGGCTTGCCTGGATGGGATTTGAGGGGCAAGGCTGGTGGTTGCTCTCCTTTGCGTACCCAGATCTGCGTCATCCTCAGAACTGCTCTCTTGTTGAAGGGTGTCTTTCTATTTGCTATAGCAATTGTCTTGAATTGTTGTGCTTGCTTCTGAGGTTGAACTACTGTGGATGCTTTACTCTTCGAATAAGAAGGAGGGTTTGCTTGCCTTTCCAACTCTCCTTCCCTGATTGAGTCCTTCTGGATCATAGAGCTTTTGGTACATGTAACATCTTGCTCATGAAGATTAGTCTCAGAGGAAATAAAAGAGTGTGTGGTGCCATGATCTATGAGCATGCAGTTCTCTAATTCAAATGTAATGCATTGTTCCTGTGCCCAAACTTGAAGAATTTGACTTCTTAGGTTTAAGTTAACTGCGTGGTCATAGGTCCAATCTTGGCCCAAAACAAGTGGTTCTATAAGGTTTTCATCTTGACACACTAGCACTTTGACTTTCATTGGAACATCTTGAAGGTAGATGGGAAGTTCCACCTTGCCCAAACAAGGGGTTTCCACACCTCCCAATCCTATGAGATAAGCTTCTATTGAATTGATGTTCAACTGGAAGTCTTGGCAGTAGGATAGTCTAACGACACTACTTGCTGCACCTGAGTCAATCAATGCTTTAACAGGCCTTGCACCCTTTCCTTGTTCTATCTCTATGGTCACAAAGGGACGTCGGTCAATGACTTGAGAAGTAGTTATGCCCAATTTTTAGCACATATCCATGTGATATTTTGGGGCTTGTGAGTTGACATCTAGGCCTAGTCGCCTTAACTTATTTTGCCTAATACGCTCTTTGGCCTCTACCTATGCTTCTTCCCTCACCCTTAACTCCTCTTCTTTTCGCTTCTTGGCAGTGTTGAGTCTTGTAAGCATATCCTCTATAAGAGGTTCTTGGTATAACTTGACTCTACATCCACTAATATAGCTTGGCAAGATATCTCCTTCTAGAGTGGCCAACTGAACTGCACCGCTAGTGGAAGTTCTATTAATGATCATGGGTCCGTATCCTCTTTTTTCCAACTTACGGGCATGTTGCTTTAGCATATAAGCCAACACTAGGTCTCCCTCTTTCAATCCTTTATCTTTGATGTGTGCATCAAAGTATGCCTTTTGTCTTTTCTTTGCAGCATAGATGCCTGCTCCCGTGCATAGCCTCATTTCACCTAAGCATTCTAGATCGAAGATCCTAGAGGACAATTCATGTCCATTCCACTCATGCTCTTGTGCTACTTTTAAAGCTGGGATTAAGAAATCTAATGGTAGCACAACATTTGTTGGAATTTGGGGCCCCAGGATCGTTCCAATACTAAAACCTCTTGAGCATACACAACTTAATTGACAAGATGATAAGTGAGATAGAGAAAGAAAGAGATCTTGAGACAAGGATAGGGAACGTAAGCTGGATGCTTACTTCACTACAAATAATAGATGTCCAAATTACAACATGGGAGTACTACTCAACCATATAAAGTGGTGCACTCACTAATGGAAGAATAAGAAGATGATGATACAAAATTTAGATTATGTCGAAATAATCTAAGTGTGTGTGAAGAGAATGAAGCAATGAAGCTAACAAAATAGTGTAATGAAATTGTAAATCAACCACAAGGTTAACTCACAAAAGATAGTTACCACCACCTCGTTGAAGACTTCCTGCTGCAATGAGAGTAGCCTCTCCTTCACCACAACTTCACCTCCTTCAAGAGTGTGAGAACACTCTGTCTTCAAGAAGATCTCCAAGCTCTAGATCTTTGAGTGAGTGATTATACAAGGAGCCAAGGCCTTGTTTATATAGTTGTTCTCCTCCTTGAAAAGCACATCGAAAAGCACCTTCGCTAAAGCTACGATAAAAAAACGTACCGAGTAGAATAAAACAACGTCCGCCAAAAGACTGGCTTCACGATGCGTTCAGCGGGATTTGAACCCAGGTCTATTGAGGAAGCTTTTAGAACGATGGGCTAGACCAAGTCGACCCGTCAGCTTTGTTGTACAAGAGTCTAGAAACACTCTCCTATATGGATGTTGCGCCCGTCGACTGCTTGAAGTATGAACTTGAACTATTGAATTATTGTTGGACCATATGATATTGACTCCAACAATCCCTCCTTCAATGTCATATTGGTACAAGATTCAGTAACCTGCAAATCTTCTCATGACTATCTCTAGTCAATGCTTTGGTAAAAATATCTGCAACATTTTCACTAGTAGGAACATAAACAAGCTCAATGTGCTTTTTAGCTATCTGCTCTCGAATATAGTGGTAGTGTACCTCTATATGCTTTGTCCTTGCATGATGCACTGGATTTTTAGCTATAGCTATAGCACTCTGGTTATCTGAAAATATCTGATTGGGTTGATGTACTCTTACATCAAGATAACTGAAAATCTTCTGCAACCATACTGACTCTAGAGTAGCTGTAAATGCTGCACGATATTCAGCTTCACACGATGAAGTGGCAATAGTGGGTTGTCTTTTTGAAAACCATGAGATAAGACAATCTCCAAGATAAAAACAAAATCCACTAGTACTTCTTCTTGTGTATCTATCACCTGCCCAATCAGAATCTGAAAATCCTTTTAGTAACAAATGTGTAGATTTCAAAAATACCATAGCATAATTTGAAGTTCCCTTCAAATAACGAAAGATCCGTTTTACTGCTTTCCAATGTAACACTGTCGGATTCTGCATGAACCTTGATACTTGAGAAACTGCAAACTGTATATCAGGTCGTGTATTACAAAGATATATCAAGCAACCTACTGCTTGACTATATAGAGTAGCATCAAATGGCTCTACATCTGCTACCATTTGTAAAGACGTGTTTTGATCCATAGTTGTTTGCATAGGTTTAGAATCATCCATCTGAAACCTTTCCAAAAGTTTCTCAATGTACTTCTGCTGTGTCATGTAGATACACTCATCTCGAAACAGAAAATGAATCCCAAGATAATAATGTAGAATGCCTAAATCATTCACATCAAATGTTTGCTTCAATTCTTCTTTGAACATCTGGAAATCTTCATCTTTGGGACCTGTGACTATAATATCATCCACATAAATGATTGCTATAATCATCATACCTGTTTCAGCTTTGACATAAAGAGTTGGAGCTGCATCTGAGTTATGGAAACCAATGGATAAAAGATATGTATGTATCTTTTCATACCATGCTCTAGGTGCCTGTTTTACACGATACAAAGCTTTTATAAGCTTACACACTAAGTGTTCTTTACCTGTCTCTTCAAAACCTTTTGGCTGCTGAATATACACATCTTCGTGTAAAGCACCATTTAGAAAAGCAGTCTTAATGTCAAGCTGATATATATGCCAACCAAAATGTGCTGCTAGAGCAAGTACTGACCTAATAATAGTCATCCTAGACGTAGGAGCAAATGTTTCATCATAATCAATACCTTTTTGTTGTGCATATCCTTTGACAACCAACCTGGCCATGTATCTATCAATAGTACCATCTGCTTTCCTTTTGATTTTGAAGATCCATTTTACACCTATAGCCTTCTTTCCTTCTGGTAACTCACATAGCTGCCAAGTTTGATTCTTATGAATAGAATCAATCTCTTCTTGCATAGCTATTCTCCAAATAGGAATTTTAAGTGCATCTTTAACACATGCAGGTTCATCTTCAACAGTCGTAAGTGCCAAAATATCATGAATCTCGAAGTCTTCAGCAAAACTTACATGATCTTTTTGCTGTCTAGTTTGACTTCTTGTTCTTACATGATCTTGTTGTTGTTGTCTAGTCTGACTCCTTGTTCTTCCAGTAAAAGTCTTTATACCACTATCTTTCCAAGTCTTATATAACCACGTAGGTGTATCCTTGAATAGTGGTGAAACTCTTTCTGAACTTTCAGCTTCCACAGGTTCTGGAACTTGTCCTGTCGAGGTACTAGGACTTTCTGGAACTTTAACTTCTTCCATTTCTGGAATCAAAGTTTCTTGTGGAACTGACTCTGTAGAAGGTTGTGAAATTCCTCTTTCTTCAATTTTTTCTTGAATACTAGGAATTTGAGGCTTAACTCCCTCCTGATATGGCTGAACATGTACATCCAGAATCTTTCTAAAAATTCCATAGTCATTTTCACTAATGAACTCCGGAATTTCTGCTTCTTTATCATAAACCTTATCTTCAGCAATATAAGCATTACGTGAAAGAATAACTTCACCTGTCTCTGGAACATAAAACCTGTATCCTTTGCTTTCAACATGATATCCAATAAAAACAGCTTTCTTTGCCTTTACATCTAGTTTGCCTCGGTCCTTTTTCTCAACATGTACATAAGAAAGTGATCCAAACACTTTGAAGTAACTCACATTAGGTTTTCTACCATAATAAACCTCATATGGTGTGATTACCTTTAAAGCTTTTGTAGATGACCTGTTCAAAATGTGATTAGCTGTATGTACTGCATCAAACCAGAATTTTGGTGAAAGCCTCTTGGATGCCATCATGCTCCGCATCATTTCAACAAGCACTCTATTCTTTCTTTCTGCAACACCATTTTGCTGAGGAGTATAAGCAATAGTAAGATGTCGAGTAATACCTTTCTCATCGAGAAATGTCTGAAACTCATTTGACAAGTATTCTCCACCTCTATCACTTCTGAGAATCTCGACAGTTTCCTGACTTTCATTTTCAACCATAGCTACAAACTTCTTGAACATAGGAAAGACTTCTGACTTCGACTTAAGACCATAGATCCATGAGTATCTTGTAAAATCATCCACAAATAGGACAAAATACCTGAAACCCTGAATAGAGTCTGCTCTCATAGGTCCATTCACATCTGAATGAATAATCTGCAATTTCCTGGTAGCTGTAATATGACCATGTTTCTTGAAAGGTAGTTTATGCATCTTACCTTCAAGACAACCTTCACATATATCTGAATCATCAGGTAGCTTGAATGAGGGTAAACTCTTAACCATACCTCTATCTTTGATATTCTTGAGAGCTCCAAAACTGATATGTCCAAATCTTTCATGCCATAGCTTCATATCTTCCACCAGTGACGAAGATTTGACTGCATATGCTTGACTGATTTTTGACAAAACAAAGACCCCTCCTTTATGCGTACCTTGCAAAAGACACTTGTCTTCTTTATGTGATAAGACCTTACAAAGATCTTTCTCAAATACAACTTTAAAACCATCACTTAAAAATGCAGATATAGATAGCAGATTCTTCTTCATTTCAGGTACACAAAGGACATCTGAAATTTGAAAAACACCACCTTCTCTTGACTTTAGGGTTACTGTACCTATTCCCACAACATCCAAATCATTGCCATCTGCAATAGTAACTCTTCTACCTGAAGAATAGGAGAGAGAAGAAAATACATCTCTACAACCTGTCATATGCTTTGTAGCACCTGAGTCGAATATCCAAGGACATGGTGAAAGAACTTGTAAAGCTACTTGACCAAAAGCTACTTCCTCAATAGTGATACAGGCATAAGAATCACCTTGAGATTTCCCTTTTTTATCATCTTCTGCAACATTACCTGATGCCTTTTTCTTTTCTGCTGCAATCCTTCTATAACATTCTGACTGAATATGTCCAGGTTTCTTGCAAAAAGAACATATTTTTACCTTCTTCTTAGAAGAATTATCTTTAGATGTCGTAGATACAGAATCTGAAGTAGAAGGTGAGAGGGATCTACTTTCCTTCTTGGATTGTTTTTCCTTCTTCTTATCCTTCTTCTTCTTACCCTTTGATGAAGATGAAAGTGCTTCTTCATTCTCTTCCATTCCCTTCAACTGATCTTCATCTTGAAGCAACAAGAACTCTAACTCTTCAAATGTAACCTCTCTATCTCTTGTGGTAAGGGTAAGAGTGGTTATGAAAGATCGATATGAAATAGGAAGTGAATTAATCAGCGTATTTACCATTTCTTCATCTGATATCTCAACCCCTACATTTAGAAGTTGATCTCTCAAGTCAACGAGTCTCATAATGTGGGTTTGAATTGACTCACCAGCTTTCATCCTTGTATTTGCTAGTTGTCTCCTCAAGTGAGCTTTTCTAGCAGGATTTCTGCTCTGAAAAAGATTCTCGAGCTTTAACCAAGCTTGACTAGAACTTCTGCAAGATCTGATCTGTGGTAGAATATGCTTTTTGACACTCATTGCTATGAATGAAAGTGCTAAAGCATCTCTAGCATCCCATCTTGCCTGATCTTCAGTAGGAGGAACTCTAGGTAAAGACCTAGCAGTGACTCTGGATGTCGAAGTGGTTACCTCTTCTTCTGTTGGTTCTGTAATACTAATTCTAGTACCTGTTGAAGCTGTTGTAGACCCTTCTTTGCCTTCTCATCTTGGTCTTGTTAAGGATCCATTGATGATACTCCATAAATCATTTGTCACTAACAAGTTCATCATCATGAAACTCCACATGGGATAATTAGAAGATCCATCCAACTTGTCTTCAATCTCAATTCTAATCTCACTCATCTTATCTTAAGTGTGTATGTCAATTACCAAGTGTTGGAATTTGGGGCCCCAGGATCGTTCCAATACTAAAACCTCTTGAGCATACACAACTTAATTGACAAGATGATAAGTGAGATAGAGAAAGAAAGAGATCTTGAGACAAGGATAGGGAACGTAAGCTGGATGCTTACTTCACTACAAATAATAGATGTCCAAATTACAACATGGGAGTACTACTCAACCATATAAAGTGGTGCACTCACTAATGGAAGAATAAGAAGATGATGATACAAAATTTAGATTATGTCGAAATAATCTAAGTGTGTGTGAAGAGAATGAAGCAACGAAGCTAACAAAATAGTGTAATGAAATTGTAAATCAACCACAAGGTTAACTCACAAAAGATAGTTACCACCACCTCGTTGAAGACTTCCTGCTGCAATGAGAGTAGCCTCTCCTTCACCACAACTTCACCTCCTTCAAGAGTGTGAGAACACTCTGTCTTCAAGAAGATCTCCAAGCTCTAGATCTTTGAGTGAGTGATTATACAAGGAGCCAAGGCCTTGTTTATATAGTTGTTCTCCTCCTTGAAAAGCACATCGAAAAGCACCTTCGCTAAAGCTACAATAAAAAAACGTACCGAGTAGAATAAAACAACATCCCGCCAAAAGACTGGCTTTGCGATGCGTTCAGCGGGATTTGAACCCAGGTCTATTGAGGAAGCTTTTAGAATGATGGGCTAGACCAAGTCGACCCGTCAACTTTGTTGTACAAGAGTCTAGAAACACTCTCCTATATGGATGTTGCGCCCGTCGACTGCTTGAAGTATGAACTTGAACTATTGAATTATTGTTGGACCATATGATATTGACTCCAACAATGAGATCTTGAGACAAGGATAAAAGATTCTCATATCTTCCACCGGTGACGAAGATTTGACTGCATATGCTTGACTGATTTTTGACAAAACAAAGACCCCTCCTTTATGCGTACCTTGCAAAAGACACTTGTCTTCTTTATGTGATAAGACCTTACAAAGATCTTTCTCAAATACAACTTTAAAACCATCACTTAAAAATGCAGATATAGATAGCAGATTCTATATGTCCAAATCTTTCATGCCATAGCTTCATATCTTCCACCGGTGACGAAGATCCTAGAGGACAATTCATGTCCATTCCACTCATGCTCTTGTGCTACTTTTAAAGCTGGGATTAAGAAATCTAATGGTAGCACAACATTCTGTCCAAAGACCATCTGAAATGGGGTGGCATTGAGTACCGTTTTGTAGGCAACTGGATAAGCCCAAACAGCATGATGAAGTTGTTTGTCCCAATCAGAGCGTTTATTATTTACCAGTTTTGTCAATATGTTACAGAGGATCTTATTGGTGATCTCGGCTTGTCCGTTAGCTTGTGGGTGATAGGGGGCAGACTTCTTATGTATCACCAAGAATTCTTGGAGAAGATTTTCAATGACTTCATTCAAGAAGTAGGTGCCTCTCGCTCACTAACTCTATTGGTAATCCATATCTCGTGAACACATTCTTGAATAAGAACTTAGCCGTAGTCTGAGCATCATTCTTTGTCGTGGCTTTCACTTCTACCCACTTGGTAAGGTAATATGTGGCTACAATAATATACTCTGCATGGGAGTTTCTAGCTGGGGGGTTAATAGGACCTACAAAGTCTATACCCCATTTCGAGAATGCAGGTCCTCCCATCATTGGTCTCTAAGGCATCTCGTCTTTTCTAACTGGATATTGTGCACGTTGGCATGTGTCACATTTCTTCACATAGGTATGAGCATCCATATGAAGAGTGGGCCACCAAAGTCCTGAGAATAGGATGGTCTTGATCACTCGGTCAGGACCAAAATGTCCCCCTGCAACACCACTGTGTGCAGTCTTTAAGACCTTTAAATAATCTGATTCATAAACGCATAGTCTTAAGTAACCATCTTTTCCTCTTCAGTATAGGTTGTCTCCTACTAAGGCATAGCCTTGAGCCTCTTGCTCCATGCTTCGTCTTCTTGCTAGAGTAGCTTCTTTGAGTAATCTTCCCGACCTCATAAACTCTACCAATGGAGCAATCCAATCTGGAATTAATGACACTTGATAAAGGGTCGCATGCTCCACTAGGGGTCTCTCTCTGCACATTGGACAATTCTTAATCCACTCATGTATTTCTTTGTCCATGCTAGGCCAATAAACTCCTAAACGTTTCAAATTTTGTAATGTGTGCTGTTTAGAATAATGATTTCCTAGCAATCTTCATGCACTTGTTGCAACCAACTACTAAGTTCATCGTCCTCAACACAACAAGCTAATACACCCTCAATATCTTGTTTGTACATGCTTCCGGCTAATATGTGATATTTTTGTGATTTTACAATTTCTTCTTGTGATGTTTTAACATTCTTATTTGCGGGTCCGAAGGTTAGGACTGGTACCAACTTATTTGCCCATTTAGGAACAACTTCTAAATTGAACAGATAAGCATCGGGTAATTCATCCGACACTCCTTGCGGTGACTCTCCTGAAGTGATGCGAGAAAGGTGATCTGCCCGAAGGTAGGTTCTACCTTTCCTAACAACAACTTCAAAGTCATATTCCATTAGTAAGAGGAACCATCTTACCAAGCGTCCAGTATTGCTAGGTTTATTAACCAAATATAACAAAGCTTGATGGTCAGTGAAAAACTTGAACTTGTTGGCCAATAAATAGTGTCTAAACTTTTTCACAGCATATACCATGCCTAAGCCCTCTCGCTCAGTTGTGGTATAGTTTCGTTCAGCTGTGGTGAGATGTCTACTAGCATATGCTATGGGAAAATCTAAGTTTCCTTTACCTGTGGGTTGTGCTAGCACACATCCTATGGCATGATTGGATGCATCCACATGGACATGGAATGGTTTATTCCAATCAGGAGTGTTCAGTATCGGTGCTGTGCACAAACATTTCTTCAGTTCATTGAAAGAATTCTCGCATTCGTCGTTCCACTCAAAATGAGACAACAAGGCATAAAGGGGTCTAGCTATGATCGCGTACATGTGGATGAACCTACGGTAATATCCACAATGGCCCATAAAGGCTTGTACCTCTTTAACGTTCCTTGGCCTTGGCAGCTCCGCTATGGCTCGTACCTTATCTTCATTTGTTGAGATTCCATTCTTAGAAACAATATGACCTAAGATTTTACCTTGACGCACCATGAAGACACACTTTTCTGGGTCAGACACACACAATATTCTCTACACTTGTTGAAAATTTGTCTGCGCTCAAGGATGTGAAATATTCTTTCTTGGGAATGAGCACATAAATCATCCACATACACCTCTAAGCTCTTTCGCAAGAACTCTTTGAAGACATGGCACATGAGCCTTTGGAATGTCGCAGGTGCATTGGTGAGCCCAAATGGCATCACACAAAACGCAAAGATTCCCCACTCTGTGGCAAAAGCTGTTTTGTGTTGATCTTCTGGGGCAATGGCTACTTGATTGTAACCTGAAAATCCATCAAGGAAGCTATAAACTTCCTTGCCTGCAACACGCTCCAATAGGTGTTCCGTGATTGGAAGTGGATAACTATCTCTGATCGTAGCGGCATTAACTTTTTTAAGGTTAATACACACTCGCAACTTCTCGTTCTTCTTGGGCACCACTACAATGGGGGACACCCATTCAGTATGCTCAATCTCATAGATGACTCCATCTTCAATCAGCCTATCAATTTCTTCTTTTATCTTGGGTGCATATGTATCATTATATGTGTAGGGCTTCTGTTTGGTGGGCTTGGCATCAGCAGTCATGGGGATAGTATGAGAGCAAATTCTTGGATATACCCCTTTCAAGTCTCTGTAGTGCCATGCAAACACATCCCTATAATCCCTTAATAGAGCTACGAGCTCCATTTCCTCTCTTGCACTTAGGTCATCTCCTATATATGTGCATTTCTCTTCATTCTCTTCAATGGTCACTACAATATTCTTGGTCTTTTCTTTATTATCATATGATTCTCCTATGATAGCCTCTCTCTTAGGCATTCGTACCAAAATTTTGCGGTCGTCGACTTCATATTTCTTGAAGTTTTCTCATACTTCAAACAATGATCCCTCCTCTTCTTGTTTCACTGCTTTTCTTTTCTTTTTCTTTTGACTACCCTAACTTCCATCCTTTGAATTTATTGTTTAATACTTGTGAGAGGTTCTTCTTCTTTCTGGTTAAACACTCCGACATCTTCTAAATAGTGCTTCTCTGAGTTAAAGCAACTATCCATCACAATGGACTCTAGATCATTGTCATTCTCTTCTTCTTCTATGACATCATTAGGATCACATTCTTCTAGCAAGGGCTCACACATGAACACTGAGATATCATAACCCTCCTCATCACAATGAGGTGTCCACTATTCCTCATTGACAGCAATGTCCATGGTGGCTAAGATTTATGGCCAGCCATGAGGCTCAAATTCCTCATCTGGAAAGATCATCGATGTGTAGGCTGGGTCTCTAACTGGTCTATTTCCTGGTGAAGTTCCTTCTTCTCTCGCCTTCAAGCGTTTTTCCTCTTCTCCTACAACCTTGCACATCCACAAATGAGTATCTTCATGCAACCAGGATGGGTCAGGTGAACTTTTAGAATGCACAAAGATGGAGTCTTCTTTCGCTTTGTGGATAGGATTCCACTGTAGGGTTGGTACATCTCTGAAGGAGTAATCCTTCAAATTGACCTTGTTGGTGACCCCTAAGTGTTGTAAGTACAAGGAGTTGGTTCCCCAATCCTGTACTACTTGCAATTGTCGTAGGAAGGGTCTTCCTAGGATCATCTCATAGACATTATTTTTCTCAAAGTCACATATAGCAAATGTGTGCTCAAACTCTACACCACAGGTGGTTAGAGTTATCCCTTCTAGCAATCCTAGAGGTCTTTCAAAATGACCGTCTGCCATCTAAAGCTTCATTCTAGTTGGTCTTAATGTGGGTTTTCCCCATTGCTTCCACAAGGAGGTGGTCGCAATGGCAACACGAGCACCTGAATCTATGATTGCTTTGGTTGTGTAACCTTGGTACGTGATTGGAAGATAAGTATTACCTTCTTCACCCTCACACATGTCTCCTATTTTATCGAGAGGTATCTCTGGAACTATTTGCTTAGAGCCTGTTTTTGGCATATTGGAATCAAGTTCTAGGACCTAATCCTTCACATGACTCCATAGCTCGGGTTTTGCTTTGAGCAGCTCTTCTAAAGTGAGATGACACTGAACCTTAGTGTTTGTTGGGGCTTCACTCACTAATTAGGCATGGATATATGAAGACATATGAAGAAAGGAAGAAGGAAAGGAGAAGTGAAGAAAAAGCATACAGAAAATTAAGCCTAAGTGAAGGGACAATTTCACTATTGTAAATTAGTGCAAATTAGAGTCTAGTTTTTCATTTGATCTTCAGAACTTACGAGTTCAAGTCTAGGAGAATGTAAATCATAGGTATATAAGTTAATTTGAGATAAAAAACATGTAGAGAGAACTCAATTTTGTAATCTGAGTGAGTAGAGAAAAGTCGTGTCTTTTCTGAGAGAGATGTTCAGGAAAAACTTCTGAGTGTGAGAGAGTTTTCCATGGCTATGAGCAAAATTAGGCTAAGCCAATTTGTACACATCTTTTCTGATATACAACATATGTTTGTGTAGAAGGATTCAGTCTAATTCCTCTTGTACATTGAGTTCTAAGTGATTTCATATGACTGTGTAAGTTAGTTGACAGTTACAACTTTTCTGGCGCACATTTACCTGAACTTCTTAAGGTCAGATCTCGAAGTATACTGTAAAGTTTTCAGTAAGTGATAGCTCATTTTAAATCTACTATCTTCAACTACATTTGATCAAAAGATCTTTAAGAAACGGGACGCATACTCAGAGAAATCAGCTTAACAGTGAAGGTATGTCAAATCGATGAAGTCGATTTCTAGTTTTCGGACATAGTGACAAGTTTGGAGGAAATTCAGAAGATTTTGAAGTTATTACTTGAAAGTTTTGCTTGTTATATATTGCTTAACATTAGCAAGAACTTCTCTTAGTAAATGATCAAAGGAATTTGCAAAGATCAAGCTAATACAGGTCAGATTGAAGGTTTGAAGAAAAGGCGCAGATTTCTGTGAAGTGAAATTTTGATTTTCACTAAGTTCAGAGATGAAGACTCACATTAAGAGTTTTGCTAAGCTAATGATGGTTATGGAGGTCTTCTAATACCACATTAGTTTAGTTCTTGTGGTGTTTTATACATCAACAAGTGGTATCAGAGCAGATCAGGTCCTCGAGAGTAAAGGGAGAGCAGATACAAGAAGAATTGAAGAGTTCTTTATCAAAGAAGGTGGAAGCTGAGGTGTTCAACAAACAAAAGTCATCAGAAGATTATTTCGAAGTTACTTCCAAGGGTAAAGGTCTACAAAAGGTATCATTCTTTATTTTTATACTTACAGGTTGAAGCAGAAGCAAGAATACTATGGCAGATCATGTGTCCATTGATAAATTGGACAGAGATAATTACCCTGCTTGGGTAATGAGGATGGAAGCCTTACTTATGAGTAAGGACCTAATGGTATATGTGACAGGTGAAGAAGAAAAGCCTAAATTTGAAGATGAGAGTCATCCAAGAAAGGAAGAGCTAGAAGCTTTGAAGCTATGGCAGAAGAGAGATGCAAGTGCAAGAGCTTATATATATAACACTATTAGAGATCATTTGTTACCACATATCAGAGGTTTAGAAACAGCTGAAGACATTTGGAATGCTTTGGAGGATCACTTCCAAAACACTACTAAAGCTAGGAAGGCTAGCTTATGGTCAGAGTTCACCACATTCAAGAAAAAGCAAAATCAGAGCATTAGTGATTATGTCACTAAGATGAAGGACTTGACAGATAGTCTTGGATCTATTGATGAGGATATTGAAGATCATAGGTTGATAGCACAATTACTTGCAGGGTTAAGAGGTGATGAAAGATGGAAGCCCTTTGTACTTTCAACAGAGCTCTCATTAAATCATTATGTGCCAGAATTGAACCAATTACTTGGATTGATGCTCACATTTGAGCAAGACTTGAAGTCAGATGGAGACAAAGGACAAAGTTCTGCAATGTACATGAAGAACAAGAAGAAAGGAGATAAAAGTAAAGCAAAGGATGAAGAAGAGTCAACAACTCAAGCAAATTATGCAAGAGGAAGAGGTATTGGCAGAGGTAAAGGTCGAGGAAATGGAAGAGGTAGAGGTAATCAGAACAATAACAAGAAGACATGTTGGATTTGTGGATTGAGCAATCATCTAGCATATGATTGTTGGCATAATCAACAAGGATCAAGCCAAAATCAAAACAACAATGGCAGAGGAAGAGGTGGAAGATTTCAGAATCAATTTCAAAGAGGAAGACAGAATTCAAGAGGAAGTTATGGTAGAGGTGGTGGAAGAAATTGGAATCAGAATCAATCTTACAATACCACATATTACAATTATGCAAATGATACACAGCATGACATTCATACAACATTGATGATGAATTCAGTAAGTCCATCAGAGAAGGAGGATCTCAAGGTATTTTATATTGACTCTGGTTGTTCAAATCATTTGTCAGGTAATATAGAATTATTGTCAGAATTGGAAGAAGGCAATTCAAGTCATACAGTACAAACAAGTGATAATACAAAACATAATGTGCATTCAATTGGAAAAGTGAAGTGCAGGAGTGGAGCTGATTTGTTAACAAATGTTTTGTATGTTCCAACAATACCAAAGAATCTGATTAGTGTTGGACAAATAGTGGAAAAAGGTTTTCAAGTCAGATTTACAAATGAAGGGGTATTTGTTGAAGATCCAGAGGATGCATACAATCCCATTGTTTGTGGTAAGAAGGAAGGTAGACTTTTTACTCTCAAAGTGCAAGGAAATGTTGGTCAAGCCCTAATTACACATGGTGATGAAGTAATTACAGAGTTAGATCTTTGGCATAAGAGATTGGGACACTTCAATGAAAGAGGAATCAAAACTATGGTGGAGAACCAATCTGTAATGGGCTACCAAATGTGAAAAATCAACATATGATATACAAGTGTGAAGCTTGTCAGATGGGAAAAGCACATAGACTACCATTTTAGAAGAAAGGTTTCAAGCATGATGGTTTGCTTGAACTCATACATACAGATGTATGGGGACCAACAAAAGAAGGATCAATAAATGGATCTAGGTATTATGTTTTGTTTATTGATGATGCTACAAGGTGGATAACCCTTTATGTTCTAAAAGAAAGATCAGAAGTATTTGGAGCCTTCAAACATTTTCATGCTTATGCAGAAAGAGTTACAGGTCAAAAACTCAAGAGGTTAAGGTCTGATGGAGGGTGAGAATACTTCTCCCAAGAGTTTAATGACTATCTTTGGAATGCAGGTATCAAGAGAGAGATAACTTGCTGGTATACACCTCAACATAATGGGGTGGCAGAAAGGAGAACTAGAACATTGGTTGAATTTGCAAGAGCAATGTTAAAAGAAAAAGAATTGCCCTAATTATCTTTGGGCTGAGGCTATAAATACAGCGACATACCTTGTGAATAGGCTACCATGTGGAGCTTTGAATGGTATGACCCCTTATGAAGCTTGGTGGGGTAAGAAACCAACACTTGATCATTGTAAAGTGTTTGGGTCAATTGCCTATGCTTATGTGTCATCACAACTCAGACATAAGCTTGAACCAAAGGCAGAAAAATATGTGTTTATTGGGTATGATGAAAAGCAAATGGTTTATAGGCTATGGATTCCTTTAACTAAACATTTTATTGTTTCCAGAGATGTGACCTTTGATGAACAGAAGAGTTGGTATGCAGATAAAGATTGTGACCTTGAAACATTTGAAGAAGAGTTAAGAAGGAGTGCAAGAGGTAAGTCACATATGCAGATAGATGGAGATGAAGAACATATGCAAGCAAGCACATCAAGAGTTGGATCATATAGAAGAAATGAAGATGGACCAATATTTGATGAAGAAGCACATCCAGATATACATGAAGAGTGTGAACCAAGAAGATCAACCAGAATGAGGAAGCAACCTACAAGGTATTCATATGATACTTCTTACTTGACTCAGAAAAATTATGCTTATATGGTTAAGGAAGATGAAGAACCTCAAAGCTATGATGAGGGTAAGAGACAATGGGAAGAAGCAATGAAGGAAGAGTTTGATGCACTTGAAGAAAACAAAACTTGGGAACTTGTTCCAAAGCCTAATGGTAAGAAAGTGATTGGAAATAAATGGGTTTACAAAATTAAGAAGCATGCAGATGGAAGAATAGCCAGATACAAAGCTAGATTGGTGGTTAAAGGCTATGCTCAAACTTTTGGCATAGATTATGATGAGACATTCAGTCCTGTGGCAAAGATGTCAACCATAAGGACAATCATTGCTATTGCAGCATCAAAAGGATGGACATTGAGTCAATTGGATATTAAGAATGCATTTTTGAATGGAGATATATCAGATGAGGTTTACATGGAGCAACCTCAAGGGTTTGTAGATCACAAGTTTCCAAATTATGTTTGCAGGCTAAGAAGAGCACTTTATGGTTTGAAGCAAGCTCCAAGAGCTTGGAATTATAGACTTGTAAAGTATCTTAATGATCTTGGATATCAAAGTTCAAAAGCAGATGCAAGTTTACTTATCAAAAGAACAGATGAAGGTATGATCTACATTTGTATTTATGTAGATGATATTATAATTACAGGTACTTCAAATGAAGGAATCAAGGAGGTGAAGAAGTTACTTGAGAGAGAATTCAAGATAAGTGATCTAGGAAAATTGTCATATTTTCTTGGAATGGAAATCACTTATGCAGAACATGGGATATATGTATCACAAGAAAGGTATCTTTTGAATCTTCTAAAGAAGTTTAACATGGAGAATTGCAGAGAGGCATCAACACCACTAGAGGTCAATCATAAACTCAGTAGATATGATGGTGCAGAGTTCAAAGACATGAGGAAGTATCAATCTTTAGTGGGAAGTTTAATTTATGCTACATTAACAAGGCCTGATCTTAGTTATGCAGTGGGTGTTCTTTCTCAATTTATGCATTGTCCAAAGGATCCACATTGGATTGCAGGTCAAAGAGTTCTTAGATATATCAAAGGGACTTTGAAAGAAGGATTGTATTATCCTTTTACATCAAATATAAGATTGAGAGCCTATAGTGATTCAGATTGGGCAGGAAGTCAGGATGATAGAAGATCTACTCATGGCTACATGATATACATTGGAGATAAGCTTGTGAGTTGGTGTTCAAAGAAACAACATACAGTGGCTTTATCATCAACAGAAGCTGAGTACAAAGGACTTGTGGAAGCAGCAAAAGAAGTAATATGGATGCAGACATTATTCAAAAGCTTGGGAATTGATCAAGGTATACCTATCATTCATGGAGATAATATGAACTCATTATATCTTGCAGCAAATCCTGTATTTCATGCAAGGACAAAGCACATAGAAATACAGTATCATTTTCTCAGAGAAAAGGTAATGGAGAAAGAGATTGAAGTGGTGTACACTTCTACAAAAGATCAGATTGCAGATATTATGACAAAGAGCTTGGATGGAGTGAAGACAAGTAGGTTCAAGGAGATGGCAGGAATAAAAGAGAAGAAGACTATATGAAGAAGTCAAAGCATGCTAATTAGTGATTGAGGGGGAGCTGTTGGGGCTTCACTCACTAATTAGGCATGGATATATGAAGACATATGAAGAAAGGAAGAAGGAAAGGAGAAGTGAAGAAAAAGCATACAGAAAATTAAGCCTAAGTGAAGGGACAATTTCACTATTGTAAATTAGTGCAAATTAGAGTCTAGTTTTTCATTTGATCTTCAGAACTTACGAGTTCAAGTCTAGGAGAATGTAAATCATAGGTATATAAGTTAATTTGAGATAAAAAACATGTAGAGAGAACTCAATTTTGTAATCTGAGTGAGTAGAGAAAAGTCGTGTCTTTTCTGAGAGAGATGTTCAGGAAAAACTTTTGAGTGTGAGAGAGTTTTCCATGGCTATGAGCAAAATTAGGCTAAGCCAATTTGTACACATCTTCTCTGATATACAACATATGTTTGTGTAGAAGGATTCAGTCTAATTCCTCTTGTACATTGAGTTCTAAGTGATTTCATATGACTGTGTAAGTTAGTTGACAGTTACGACTTTTCTGGCGCACATTTACCTGAACTTCTTAAGGTCAGATCTCGAAGTATACTGTAAAGTTTTCAGTAAGTGATAGCTCATTTTAAAGCTACTATCTTCAACTACATTTGGTCAAAAGATCTTTAAGAAACGGGACGCATACTCAAAGAAATCAGCTTAACAGTGAAGGTATGTCAAATCGATGAAGTCGATTTCCAGTTTTCAGACATAGTGAAAAGTTTGGAGCAAATTCAGAAGATTTTGAAGTTATTACTTGAAAGTTTTGCTTGTTATATATTACTTAACATTAGCAAGAACTTCTCTTAGTAAATGATCAAAGGAATTTGCAAAGATCAAGCTAATACAGGTCAGATTGAAGGTTTGAAGAAAAGGTGCAGATTTCTGTGAAGTGAAATTTTGATTTTCACTAAGTTCAGAGATGAAGACTCACATTAAGAGTTTTGCTAAGCTAATGATGGTTATGGAGGTCTTCTAATACCACATTAGTTTAGTTCTTGTTGTGTTTTATACATCAACAGTGTTCTTCACAACATTAGTGTTCCTTGGAACCATTGAGTCTTCATTTCTTACCAATATTGTAGGAGCTCTGATCTGAAGAGATTCAGATTCCCAAGGGCCTGGAAATTGAGGCAGCTCTTCTAAGGTATTAGATTCAAAATCTAATCTTTCGTCTCCTTGTTGTTCTGCTCCATCTCCGTAAACAGATGGAATGTCTTGGGGAAATTGATCATGAAGCTCATCAATCTCCAGAATAGGAGGGGAATTACCCTTCTCCTTGGCCCATTTCTCTTCTTGTATTTCCCGCAAGAACTCTTGAGAGTACTATTGAATTGAAGGAGGTATTCCAGCATCCATGGAATTAGGAACATACGCTCCCATTGGTGGTGAGCTTCCTCTTTCAATAACTAGTTGAGCCTGTAGAGGTAAAGAAAGTGGTGGTTTGTTTACCAATTGCTCTAATCTTTCTAGTAAGCCCTGAAAATGCAAATCTGAATTGATAGAGTTTGTCTGATTGAACTTTTGACTAATCTCCAATATAGCTTGAGCTTGTTCTACCATTTTCATGCACATTTTCATCCGTTCAATCTCTAAATCAGCTCTAGGGTAACTCTTGTCTAAGTTTGTTGCCGTAGGCCCTTCTTGAAGTCGAGCCTAGTAGGCCTTGAACATCATGTCCAAGCCTTCTGGTGTTGGATCTGCAAGAACAGACCCTGGTTGTGGTCTATTTACAATGGGTGGTGGGGTGGGATGAGGTGGAGTAGATGGAGTTTCAGCATGCAAGGGGCTTTGAGATGCAATGTCTTCTATTTTTGTTTTTGCATCTTTCAAGCTTTCTTCTAGTTCCGATAACTTTTTATTCCACTAGCGATTGGCCTTCTCTCTGGTATCTTTCCATGTTCTTGTTTTCCTCTTACTAGGCTCTCCTGATTCACTCGACTCCGATTGTTCTACTTGTTTATCCTATTTTAAGGCTTGTGCTCTAGTGACAGCTTGTATATGAGCCACATTACTGCTACTTGAACTTGAATCCGCCACTAAGCCTACCACAATAATGGGTGTAATCGTGGGTGCACTGGAGGGGTTTCTTGCACAATCTCTGGGAAGATGGTCTTTGCCACATTCAAGACAAAAAGCTTGTATTGTGATAGCCTGACCTTGACTCAGAGATGGTGGGTGGGGATCATCACGAACAAAATGGTCACCTTGACATCTGAAACAAGATCCTCTAGGGGCTTCTGATCTTAGTTGTCTTGATTGGGGCCTATGGTTAGCATTAGTGTACATGACATTGGAGTATTCACGCTCCCAATTTTGTTCCATAGGTGGTGCCTCATATTGATACGAGTAAATCTCACTATGCTCAGGCGACTTAGTGTAATAAGCATGTAGACTATGAGCATGAGAGTCATTATCTGGTATCAATGAGGTTAGTGGCACCAAAGCTCTATTAAGGTTCTCTTCTCCCACTGCATACTTAACTGGAATTGTATTGGCAGGAGCTGGTGGTTGGTTTCCCAAGACTAGTTGTGGCCTATATGGTGCCTGATATTGATGTTGTAGTCTATAATATGGTTGTTGGTATTGGTTCTGATACCTACCTTGTGGGTAAGGTTGCTGATAATTTTGTGTAACAGCCTACCTATTGTGGGGACAATCTTGAGCCGTATGATTTGTGTACTTCCTTTCAATAGTGCAGTATGGGATATTCCTTTCTCTCATGTTCTGGTTGTGCATTGGGTATACATTAGCCATGTGGTTGCCTCTGCAAGTATAACACCGATTCAATGAGGTGGCTCTTTGTGTTTGTCTATTTTGGACTCCCAGCTTCTTGGCAACTTGCTCAGCTATCTCACCTATTTCCATGGAGATTTTTGAAGTATGACTAGTAGAACTATCAAAATCCTTATAGAGTTTGGATAGTCCTAACTCCTCACCCAAGTTGTCTTCTATGTCAATGCACATTTGCACACACTCTTCTATGGATCTATGCTCTTTCAAGTACACATATGATCTTAACTTTGTGTTCAGTAAGCCATCTAAGAACAAGGCCACTTGTTTGGTTGGTGTGGGCAACTCTAAAACAGGGAATCTTTCTAAGTATTGTCTGAACCTTCTTCCTGCTAGTCGCACTGTTTCTTGGGGTGTCTGCTTGAAGCTATGGATCAAGGATGATGTGTTATGCCTGATACCACTCTTGGTAAATTCTCCAATGAATTTGTCTAGCAGTTGACCTATATCGTGATAATTGCGGCTTCATGAGTTTGTGAGGATCCTACTCCTTGGAGGCCATGGGACACATTGGATCTTGATGGAGGGAAAATCAATTCACTCTTCCAAGTATATGTATGTCTATCATGTTCTATTACCAAGAACATCTTCTCTGATGTGTTATCCAGGTAGACAACTTTGTCTGGTATCTCAGGATCTTTGAGTTCATAGATGATGACAATGCCTAGTTGGCTAGGTTGATCTGGCTTGAATCTCCAAAAGGCTTCCTCTGTTTCTCTATTCAAGAATAGTTCTATGCTTTTGTTGTCTTGAGGGATCCAGTCTGGAGTGATCACTCTGGTCAAAACTAATTTATCTCTAGGAGTCTGGGGTCCTTGTCCTACATTTCCTTGTTCTAGGTCTCCTATCTCATTCTCATGAATGATATTTCCAAACTCATCAGTCCTATCTGGTAGGTTGGTAACCACATACATGGTTTCTTCCTTATCAATGTATGAACCCTCTTCGAACTTGACCACAGGGTGTTCAAGTCCAAAGGGTTGATCTGGATTTTTGAGTTGGACCACTGATCGCCTCAGGCCATCCTCATAGATGCGAGCATCTAATCGATTGGTCCGAATATATTCCAATTGTGTCTTATAGGGACCTTCTGGTGTTTGTAGATGGGCAGTTCCTGAGCCACCTGCAGGTTTCCCCATGCTAAAAGACATTTCTGAGTCACTTGTGTTAGAGTTGAGTATGTAAGGACAACCACTTAGTTGTTGTGCCCAAGACTTCGCTATATGGTTGACACTAGACTAAGAAGATCTAATGCTTTGTCTATCCTTGCCTAGGTGTCTACCAGATCTCACGTTCATAAGCTTTGGTTAAGAGTCTAGAATTTCCCCTTGGTATGGTTCAAAATCCTTTGGAGTCCCCTTGATTCCCTAGTCCCAGCTGAGGGTCAACTTCAAATTAGTCTATCTGAAAACCAACACGCTATAGAGCTCAAAAAATGGACTTTGGATGAAAAAGTTATGTCAAATCAGGCTCCTAGGGGTCAAAACAGGCAAATAGGACCTTTTGAAGAAAATCACGATTTTGTGAAATCAAGAGCATCGCGATTTTGTGAACTTCATGAGAATCATGATTCTGTGAACTTCATGAGAATCACGATTTTGTGAACTTCAAGAGAATCGCGATGCTATAAACTTCAAGAGAATCGTGATGCTATGAACTTCAAGAGAATTGCAATCCTACGAATCTCAAGAGAATCGCGATTGTATGAAATCAGAGAATCGTGATTGTATGAAATCAGAGAATCGCGATTGTATGAAATCAGAGAATCGTGATTTTGTACCTTGAGAATTGTGTTTTCACAAAATCGTGTTTTTGGCTCAAAATCGTGATTTATGAGAATCGCGATTTTGAGTAGAGAATCGTGTTTTTGAAAATCGCGATTTTGAGCACAGAATCGTGTTTTTTGAGAATCACGATTGCCAACAGAGAATCGTGCTTTTGAAAATCGTGATTGTCAACAAAGAATCATGTTTTCACAGAATCATCTTTCCACAGAATCGTGTTTTCACAGAATCCTATTTTTGGCTGAAAATCGTGATTTATGAGAATCGTGATTTTGAGCACAACTAGAGAATCGCGATTCTGAGAATGACCCCAGAATCCTGTTCTTTTCAAAAGGCTTTTAGGCAAGAAACGAGCTTTCCAACAAGCTATAGAGCTCAAAAAATGGACTTTGGATGAAAAAGTTATGTCAAATCAGGCTCCTCGGGATCAAAACAGGCAAACAAGACCTTTTGGAGAAAATTGTGATTTTGTGAAATCAAGAGAATCGCGATTTTGTGAACTTCATGAGAATCACGATTTTGTGAACTTCAAGAGAATCGCGATGCTATGAACTTCAAGAGAATCGCGATGCTATGAACTTCAAGAGAATCACGATCCTATGAATCTCAAGAGAATCGCGATTGTATGAAATCAGAGAATCGTGATTTTGTACCTTGAGAATCGTGTTTTCACAAAATCGTGTTTTTGGCTGAAAATCGTGATTTGTAAGAATCACGATTTTGAGCAGAGAATCGTGTTTTTGAAAATCGCGATTTTGAGGAGAGAATCGTGTTTTTTGAGAATCATGATTGCCAACAGAGAATCGTGTTTTTGAAAATCACGATTGCCAATAGAGAATCGTGTTTTCACAGAATCGTCTTTTCACAAAATCGTGTTTTCACAGAATCCTGTTTTTGGCTGAAAATGGTGATTTGTGAGAATCGTGATATTGAGAACAACCATAGAATCGCGATTCTGAGAATGACACCAGAATCGTGTTCTTTTCAAAAGGCTCTTAGGCGAGAAACGAGCTTTCCAACGAGCTATAGAGCTCAAAAAATGGAGTTTGGATGAAAAAGTTATGTCAAATCAGGCTCCTGGGGATCAAAACAGGCAAACAGGACCTTTTGGAGAAAATCGCGATTTTGTGAAATCAAGAGAATCGCGATTTTGTGAACTTCATGAGAATCGGGATTTTGTGAACTTCAAGAGAATTGCGATGCTATGAACTTCAAGAGAATCGCGATGCTATGAACTTCAAGAGAATCGCGATCCTATGAATCTCAAGAGAATCACGATTGTATGAAATCAGAAAATCGCGATTTTGTACCTTGAGAATCGTGTTTTCACAAAATCGTGTTTTTGGCTGAAAATCGTGATTTGAAAGAATCGCGATTTTGAGCAGAGAATCGTGTTTTAGAAAATCACGATTTTGAGCAGAGAATCGTGTTTTTTGAGAATCATGATTGCCAATAGAGAATCGTGTTTTTGAAAATCGCGATTGCCAACAGAGAATCGTGTTTTCACAGAATCGTATTTTCACAGAATCGTATTTTCACAGAATCGTGTTTTCACAGAATCATGTTTTTGGCTGAAAATCGTGATTTGTGAGAATCGCGATTTTGAGCACAACCACAAAATCACGATTCTGAGAATGACCTTAGAATCGTGTTCTTTTCAAAAGGCTTTTAGGTGGGAAACGAGATTTCCAACGAGCTATAGAGCTCAAAAAATGGAGTTTGGATGGAAACGTTATGTCAAATTAGGCTCCTGGGGGTCAAAATAGACAAACAGAATGTTTTGGAGAAAATCGCGATTTTGTGAAATCAAGAGAATTGCGATTTTGTGAACTTCATGAGAATCACCATTTTGTGAACTTCAAGAGAATCGCGATGCTATGAACTTCAAGAGAATCACGATGCTATCAACTTCAAGAGAATCGGGATCCTATGAATCTCAAGAGAATTGCGATTGTATGAAATTAGAGAATCCCGATTGTATGAAATCAGAGAATCATGAATTTTGTACCTTAAGAATCGTGTTTTCACAAAATCGTGTTTTTGGCTGAAAATCGTGATTTGTGAGAATCGTGATTTCGAGCAGAGAATCGTGTTTTTGAAAATCGCGATCTTGAGCAGAGAATCGTGTTTTTTGAGAATTGCAATTTCCAACAGAGAATCGTGTTTTTGAAAATTGCGATTGCCAACAGAGAATCGTGTTTTCATAGAATCGTCTTTTCAGAGAATCGTGTTTTTGGATGAAAATCATGATTTGTGAGAATCACGATTTTGAGCAAAACCACATAATCGCGATTCTAAGAATGACCCTAGAATCGTGTTCTTTTCAAAAGGCTTTTAGGCAAGAAACGAGCTTTCCAACGAGCTATAGAGCTCAAAAAATGGACTTTGGATGAAAAAGTTATGTCAAATCATGCTCCTGGGGGTCAAAAGAGGCAAACCGGACCTTTTGGAGAAAATTACGATTTTGTGAAATCAAGAGAATCGCGATTTTGTGAATTTCATGAGAATCGCAATTTTGTGAACTTCAAGAGAATCGAGATGCTATGAACTTCAAGAGAATCGCGATCCTATGAATCTCAAGAGAATCGCGATTGTATGAAATCAGAGAATCGCGATTTTGTACCTTGAGAATCGTGTTTTCACAAAATCGTGTTTTTGGCTGAAAATCGTGATTTGAAAGAATTGCGATTTTGAGCAGAGAATTGTGTTTTAGAAAATCACGATTTTGAGCAGAGAATCGTGGTTTTTGAGAATCATGATTGCCAACAGAGAATCGTGTTTTTGAAAATCGCGATTGCCAACAGAGAATCGTGTTTTCATAGAATCGTATTTTCACAACATCATATTTTCACAGAATCGTGTTTTCACAGAATCATGTTTTTGACTGAAAATCGTGATTTGTGAGAATCGCGATTTTGAGCACAACCACAAAATCGCGATTCTGAGAATGACCTCAGAATCGTGTTCTTTTCAAAAGGCTTTTAGGTGGGAAACGAGATTTCCAACGAGCTATAGAGCTCAAAAAATGGAGTTTGGATGCAAACGTTATGTCAAATCAGGCTCCTGGGGGTCAAAATAGGCAAACATCATGTTTTGGAGAAAATCGCAATTTTGTGAAATCAAGAGAATCGTGATTTTGTGAACTTCATGAGAATCACGATTTTGTGAACTTCAAGAGAATCGCGATGCTATGAACTTCAAGAGAATCACGATGCTATCAACTTCAAGAGAATCGCGATCCTATGAATCTCAAGAGAATTGCGATTGTATTAAATTAGAGAATCGCGATTGTATGAAATCAGAGAATCACGAATTTTGTACCTTAAGAATCGTGTTTTCACAAAATCGTGTTTTTGGCTGAAAATCGTGATTTGTGAGAATCGTGATTTCGAGCAGAGAATCGTGTTTCTGAAAATTGCGATCTTGAGCAGAGAATCGTGTTTTTTGAGAATCGCGATTTCCAACAGAGAATCGTGTTTTTGAAAATTGCGATTGCCAACATGAAATCGTGTTTTCATAGAATCGTCTTTTCAGAGAATCGTGTTTTTGGATGAAAATCATGATTTGTGAGAATCACGATTTTGAGCACAACCACATAATCGCGATTCTAAGAATGACCCTAGAATCGTGTTCTTTTCAAAAGGCTTTTAGGCAAGAAACGAGCTTTCCAACGAGCTATAGAGCTCAAAAAATGGACTTTGGATGAAAAAGTTATGTCAAATCAGGCTCTTGGGGGTCAAAAGAGGCAAACCGGACCTTTTGGAGAAAATTACGATTTTGTGAAATCAAGAGAATCGCGATTTTGTGAATTTCATGAGAATCGTGATTTTGTGAACTTCAAGAGAATCGCGATGCTATGAACTTCAAGAGAATCGCGATCCTATAAATCTCAAGAGAATCGCGATTGTATGAAATCAGAGAATCGCGATTTTGTACCTTGCGAATCATGTTTTCACAAAATCGTGTTTTTGTCTGAAAATCGTGATTTGAAAGAATTGTGATTTTGAGCAGAGAATCGTGTTTTAGAAAATCACGATTTTGAGCAGAGAGTCGTGTTTTTTGAAAAATGAACAAAAATGATAGTTTTTTTACCTTCCAACGTCGTAAATCTATAATCTTACCATCACAACACTTGTCCTCGAAGCTCTCGCCCCAGCAACGGCGCCAAAATTTGGTGTAGCTCAAGCGTAAGCACCACCTCCTTTACGTGTCAATCCGCGGAGACGTGAGGACCGGTATGAAGACCACGAGCAAGTGAAAGCACAAGTGCGTGAGTGAAAGCACACGAACATGCACACACATACACACACGCGCGCACAAGGTAAGATCAAAGAGAGGAACAATGGAAAGCTTCAATTGCAAATGAGTTGTCTTACAAAAGCTCTATTCTCCAACAAGCTAACCTCAAAAATGAGCTCTCTAGCTCTTTTTATAGTTTTTTTAACTAGTTTTGGCCCTATCCAAACCTAGTGTCTAGCCTAGTTAAAAATTAGGTTCCAAGGCTTATTTGAGGGCTCAAACGGAGTCTAAAAATTATGGAAATTGGTAGGATGATGGTTCTAATACTCCTAAAGCTCCAGAACTCCTTGGCTTGAACAAAATGGAGTGACAAAAATAGAAAATGGTATTTACAATGGTTTTTAGTGATGAAAATCACTATTTTTGTAGGGGATTCTTCTGAAAATTTGACATACACTTGTTGGAGCTCCCTACTTGCTCTCTCTTCTTCTATGTCCACTTCTTTGATGTGCTTCCATGACCTTGAGTTCCAACAAGCTCCTTGTTCCTATTCCTTAAGTTCTCTGCCTAATCCATGTATATCTTGATTTGTGATTCCAATATTTTGCTTCGTGCATTCATCCGTGTCCTCTCGGCCTCGCTAGCCTTTTGTACTTCCATGTCTTGTTGGGATTGCTAATAATGGTGCCCTTGCATTGGTAGATTAACTTGACCTTTTGTGTATTGATGTGTGTCTTCCAGAGCTCTTGTTAAATCCTCTTCTAAAATTGGTTGGTGCTCTTCAATTCTTGTTCTCGAGAGCACGTATACCCTTTTTGTGGCTAGGACTTCAGCTTCTACTTGCGTTACTTCCCTTAATCGCTTTGTACCTCTCATTTTGGGTTGAGAGCTAGTTTCTGCCTCCTCAATGATTTTGACTCCTTGTTTCTTTCTTGGGGCTGTGGCTACCTTGGCATATTTAGCCATGGCTATCGATGATGGCATTTCTTGGAGGTGCTCTCTAATACCTAAGGCATGATATATCAAGATGGTCAGAGCTACACTGCCGTTTAGGAACTTCTTGTGATTCCACTGCTTCTTTGCCTCAAATAGCCTTTCCTGTATGTATGGAGTCATATTAACTTGATTTCCAATTTGTTTTATAGCATGTGATAGCAACTGGATGATGATCTTCTGAGGAGTAGTGTATCGATGCATGTTAGGGAAACAGAAGTGCTCATGAATGAGTCTGACTTCTTCCTCTATGTCAATGTGATTCATGTCAGTAAAGGTTCTGGTCTTTGCCCCTCGACTTTCTTCTTTTAATACAGTATTTCCATCCTTCTCCCATCCAAAAGATTCTTTGATTAAATCATGTGTAAACTGAATCACGGCCCATTCTCCTACTACATCCATGACTCTAGCCTCTGGCACAAATGGATCATTTAGTGCTGGCTATAAGGAATTCATCACTTGCGTGCATCTTTGAAAGTCGGGCTTGTAGATGGTAATTCAAAATATTTGTGGATGCCCGCTTTCTTCATGATGTCGATGCTAGATGGGAGCTCATGTACCACCTTAAATCTTGAGACATGATTGCGAATTGATGATCCGTGTCCATGATTTTGGTGGTCACCAGGAAAAGATACTCCCGAGCAGGTTGATCTTCTCTAAACCAGTGTCCATTTGCTTTAGTCACACTTTGTAGAGGAAATTCCATCACTTCCTCCTAAATGGTTGCTTCAAAAACTTTGGAGGCCATCTGCACTTGTAATGAACAGAGCATTAGCTTCAATACGAGATATAATAATTGTGCTGTGTATTGTAGTGACATCTCATTCATTTTATCACTCCGTTCTCCCTAATTGCATGAATAAGATCTCTTAACACATATTTTTCTTTTCTTTTCTGAAAGAAAACAAGGATTAGTATAGCCAAAGCATTTATTTATTTACATAGTAGGTTCATTCCTAAGGAAGTTGAAGTTATGACCTATTTCCCATTGGAGGATGTGCACCACTAATTCTATTATGTATATCAAGTGCCGAATGCCTGACCTCGTAATGTGGCCCTATTATGCATACTGTAGGTGCATTGGAAGCTTCATGAGTGCAATAGAAATATTCATGGTTCTGGTGTTCCATTCTTTGTTGTTGCTTGGGTTTCTAGATCCATTGCATAATTGAGGTATTGAACCTTGTTTGTTTCTCATTGTGTCATGCTACATGTGTGTATCTTCCCTTCTTAGTTGTTGGAGGTGTGGGGTTTTTTCTCCTGAGGTATCTGTGATGAAGCTCATTAGTCCTTATGGTACTGTTCTGTTGATATAATGTTTCCTCGTTCTTGTCTATATCTTTAATGGCCGCTTGTCTGACCTTCTTGGGAATCCAAATTTGTTGCCATGCTTTTTGAGCTTCAATCAAAGGCCTAGGGAGCCATACTTGCAAGAGTTGTTTTGGTTCGGAATTCGTTGAAGAAGAACTCTTGCCCACCTTCTCCTCTTTATGATCTAGTGTTGCACTCTCTGATTCCCTCACTTGGACTTTGCGCACCCATTTGAAGTTAACCTTTCTTGAATGCGATAAGTTGATGGTGGTCTTCCAAGTTGGTGATCCTTGTTTCATTTGAGAAACTCTAAGAGTGGTGATCTCCTTGGGCTCTTTTTGTTCATAAATTGAATAGGAAGAATCCACTTCTTCCGTGGAGATGTTAGCGTTTGAAATTTCTTCTTCTTTCGGACCTGTTTCTGAGAGATTGGGGATGGAATCATTTTCTACGTGCTCTTCTTTGAGTTCTTCCACACTTTCGATGACTTCCGGTCTCTATGAGGGTTTCTCCCCTAATAGACTAAAAATTTCCTTGTGCCCTATCGTGGTTGAAATGTATCCTTGTGCTAGGTGGATGCTTACTTCATTCTCAATGATCTAGTCTTGCCCTAGTATTAGATTCTCTATGAGATCCTCATCTTTACACACTAAGACTCATTGTTCCATGGAGGAATTTCCTAGGTGGAGGGATACAGTAGTTTCTCCAATGCATTCTATGAATTGACCTCTGATACCTATCATATGAGCTTTTGTGGGTGTCATAATCGTTTGAAGGTCTTGGATGACCGTATTTTGTATGCAACTGAGTCCTGCTCCTGAGTCTATCAAAGCATCTATCAATCGGTACTCTCTTGTTCCAATTCCTAGGTTTAAATAAGGCTAGGACATGTGAACATTAGTCGTGTCAGACTTATGGACCACGTAATTAGCCATAGGGATATGATCTTCTCCTTGGAGATACCTTTTGTCTCATTGCCTAATCCATTCTTTCCATTTCTTAATACGTTCCAAGGCTTCTTGACGTGCCTCTTCCCTAATCCGCTCTTCCTCTTTCTTCCTATTTTGTGCACCTACAAGACGTGCTAACATTTGATCCCTCAATGGCTCCATAAATCGTTTCACTCTACATCCACTTATGTAGTTAGGAAGAATATCTCTATCTAGAGTAGCTAGATTAACTGCTCCGCTCGTTGAGATCCTATTAATGATTCGAGGTCCATATCCACGTTTTTGTACTTTCTTGGCATGTTGCTTCAGAGTGTACACTAGGACCAAGTCTCCTTCTTTTGGTCCCTTATCTTTTATGTGTGCATCATAATATGCCTTTTGTCTTCGTTTAGCCGCATAAATACTTGCTACCGCTTGTATTCTAGTCTCATGTAACTTCTCAATTTGGTCTAGTTGCCCGGATAATTCATGTCATGTCCATTCATACTGTTGGGCTACTCTCAAAGTGGGTATCCAAAGTGGGCATACATGTGGATAAATCAACAGTAGTATCCACAATGTCCCATAAATGCTTGCACTTATTTTGCATTGTTAGGTCTACAAAGCTCCAAAATGACCTTAATCTTATCTTCATCTGTGGATATTCCGTTTCTAGAGACTATGTGTCCTAAGATCTTCCCTTGTCTTACCATCAAGACACACTTCTCAGGGTTCAGGCAGACTCTATATTGTCGGCATTTATTAAATATCTTTCACAATTCAGGAGTGTGGTCTTGTCTTTGATTTGAATATGTACATAGGTCATCTACATACGCTCCCATGCTTTTTATCAGGAATTCTTTGAAAACATGACACATCAATCGTTGGAAAGTAGCAGGCGCGTTAGTGAGTCCAAAAGGCATCACTCGAAAAGCATAGACTCCCCATTCAGTCACGAATGTGGTCCTATGTTGATCCTGAGTAGAAATAGCTACTTGGTTGTATCTAGAGAATCCGTCTAAGAAGCTATAGACTTCTTTTCCTGCAACTCTTTCCAATAGATGGTCAGTGATGGATAAAGGGTAGCTATCGCAAATCATGGCTGCATTCACTTTTTTCAAGTTAATGCATACTCTGAGTTTTCCATTCTTATTGGGCACAACCACTAGTGGTGATACCCACTCCATGTGTTCTATTTCATTAATGAATCCTGCTGCTAGTAGTTTGTCTATTTCTTCTTTCATTTTAGTAGCATAGACCTCATTGTATGTACAAGGGCGTTGTTTCGATGGTTTTTCCCCCACTGTCATTGGTATTCTATGAGAGCAAATTGAGGGTTCCACACCCTTGAGATCCTTATATGTCCACGCAAATACATCTTGATATTCTCGGATCAATTGTATTAATTCTTCTTCCTCCTCAGTTGACACATCTTTACCTATGTATGTACATCTTTCTTCTCCATCTTCCACTATTACTATGATCTTTTTTGTTTGTTCTTTGTTATTGTATGCTTCTCATTCTCTAGCCTCTCTCTTAGGCATCTGAATGGCTATCTTTCTCTCCTCTAATTTGTACCTTTTAAAATGCTCTGGAACCTCAAAAAGATCACGATTTGTTCTGATTTTACTCATGTTTTCCTCTTGCTTCTGTACTATGGGGGCAGCTTCTATTGCTAACACTTTGTTCATTCCATACTTGTCTTCGGTATGAATAGCTTCCAGGTAACATTCTTGAGAGTCAAACTCCGGTTCCATGTCTATGCTCTCGTATTCTTCTTTCGATTCCTTTTCTAGGATTTCCCCTGCTTCTACTTCTTGAAGGACAACCATGTACAAATTTACGTCATAGCCTTCTTCATCCACACATGCATTCATCATCAAAACTTCTTCATTCACACATACATCCAAGGTAGCTAAGATTTCCATCCATCCATGAGGTTCAAAGGTTTCATCGGGAAAGATTTGAGGCATATACCTTGGGTCCTCTAGAGGTCGGTAGTTAGGATGTCTTATTGGCCACAACTGCCTTTTATTGTCCTCCTTCTTGGCTTCTTTACACATCCATAATTGGGTGTCCTCATACTTCCATGATTGATCGCTTGATCCAACACTATGAATAGATAGGTCATGTTCCTCCTTGTGTATGGGATCCCACTATAGTGGGGGTACATTTCAATATGAAAATGTATGCAAGTTTATCTTGGTGGTATTTCCTTGATGTTGCAGGTATAATGAATCTCATCCCCAATCTTGCACTATCTGCATTTGTCTCATGAAAGGTTGTCCTAATATCATTTCGTAATTGCTAGCCTTTTCAAATTTACAGATGGCTAATATGTGTTCAAATTCAACTCCACAAGTGGTTAATTTGATCTTTTCCAATATTCCTAAGGGTTTCTCCACATGACCGTGTGGGTCGTAAGGCAGGCTTTCCCCATTTCTCCCAAATCTCCTTAGTGGCAATTCCTACTCCTACTCCTGTGTCTAGTATAGCCTTGGTCATGTACCCATTGTAAGTGACAGGTAGACATGTATTACCTTCGTCTCCTTCACTAAATTCTCCCACCTTATCTACTGGGATTTGTATCTTAGATGGGTTTTCTTTTTGCTTGTTTTCCTTTTCATCCTTCTCCTGCCCTAATTCCAGTTGACTTGCTAATTGTTTCCATATTTGCGGTTTAACTCAGAGTGGTTCTTCCATAGTCAGTTTGCATTGTACTTTTGTCTTTCTAAGTTCGGTTATATTGTGTGAATTCTTATCTGAGTTTCCTTTTCCTTTTCCTTGTACTGTGGGTGCTCGGATTATCATAGATTCCTTTCGTATTCTCCCATGTAATTTGGTAAGGTTGAAATGCTCTAAGCTTCTTCTCTATTTCGGTCTAGTTTTGATACTTCCTCATATACGTCTTCCCTGTTGGGATTTGGTTGAGATCGACGCGTCCTGGGTTTTCACTCACTCACATTTGTCACCCTTCTCTTTAGGCTCTTTATCTTTGGCTTCAACACACTCCTTGTATTGTTCCTCTTCTATCTTTGTCTCTAGAAGGGCTGGGATAGTCTTTTCTAGGGTCGCTTGTGCTACCTCTATAAGTCTCGTGCATATAGCAAGCCTCTCCTTTTCTAATTCTCCTTTTGGGTAAATCTTTTCGTGTTGTTCCATAATTGTTCCGTCCTTAATTCTAGCTTTGTATGCTTTTAACCACATGTCTAAGTCGTCTGGTTTTGGGTTAGCTAGAATTGATCCTAGTTTCTCTACTTCTCAGATAAGCAGTTGTATGGGAACTTCTTCCTGAATCTTTGGTTCTTTATGCTCCTTACTACTTGTGTGTTTCTTATTTTCTTGACTTCTTTTTTCATCCCTTTTTCTTTGAGCTTCTCTCTTCTTTCCTTCCATTTTTGCGCTTTTATGTTCTGGGTATTATCATGTGGATCCTTTGAATCTTCTACTATTTGAATTTTGGGGTTTACGATTCTATTGTTTCCTTGTTCTCAATCCGGTTGTTTCTCTTTTTGTTCCTTCATTGGAGCTCGTGTAATGGCCTTTAAAGGCACGGTGTATTCCTTCTCACCTCTAGGTGCTTCTATCACTTCAATTACATTACTAGGTGCAGTGTCTTGGGCTTTAGTGTGATTCCTTGGTTAGTCTCTGAAAAGATGTTCCTTCCCACAATCATTGCAATACCCTTTCCAAGTCGTAGCTGGTGGTGGGTTCTAAGGTTGGGTACATTCTTGAATGAAGTGGTCTCCTCTGCATCTATAACATGGTCCTCTCGACACAGGCGGTCTAATGGGTGGTCTCCCAGGTGTGGGTGCTTTGGGTGCAGTGTACATTAAAGTAGCCACCTCCGTTCCATAGGCCTAATCATAGCCTTCATATCCATGGTATGTTGCGTCATATGCTGGTTCATTCTCAAACATATTGGTTTCATAGGGATAGTAATCTCCTTGGGATAGCTCGTATCAGCGTTAGTCATCATTGAGGCTTCTACTATGGCTCTTTCCAAGTTCTCTTCTGGTTGGACATATTTCACAGGTACCACATGTTGGGGTTGCGATAGTTGTGTTCCTAACACTAGTTAGGGTTGTGGATGTTGTGCTTGCTTGTATGGTCTCGGTGCTCCTAGTGGTGTTGGGTACTGATTGTACCTGGGCATATCTCTGCCTGTCTCTCTAGGTGGATATCCATATGGCCGATATTGAGGCAGTTGTAGAGGTCCTGTCTGCCTATTGAATGGGCAGTTTTCCATGGTGTGATTAGTGTATTTTTGTTTTATGTGACAGTACAAAGTAGTTTCAGGGTAATGTTGTCTATTCTAGGTGTACGTTTGAGGTACTCCGGCATAGACTACATCTTCAGAACATATGCACCCTTAATGCTGGGTGTTGGTAATTCCTCTATCCTTGGACTCCTAATTTCTTTGCCACTAGCTCCGCTAATTCCTCCACATTACTGGAGTTGGTTGTAATTGTACTCTGAGAGTCTTCTAATTTAGTGGGGTTGGGTGTACTCTTCAGATCATCCGCTAGGTTGTCCTCTAAGTCAGTACATTCCTATAGGCATTCACTCAATGTGTGTAGCCTCTTTACGTATACTAGCATTCTTAGAGTTCCATTCGTTAGTCCATCCAAAAACAATGATATCATTTTTTGTTGTGTGGGTCGCTCTGCTATCGGACACCTATCCACATACTGGTTGAATCTTCGCGTAGCTAGTTTCATGATTTCATTAGGGTTCTGTTTGAAACTATGGATTAAAGACGCAGAACTATGTTTAATCCCTCTCTTAGTGAATTCCCCAATGAATTCTTGAAAAAATTGCTCCATATCTCCAAATTGGTTGGGGTCTAAACGCTGGAACCAAGTTAGAGCCGTTCCTATTAGGGTGAGTCCGAAAGACTCATACTGCACGAAGAAGTCGTCTACTTGTTCCGCTCCTAAAACTTGTTTAAATTCAACAATGTGATCATAAGGTTCTCCCAATCTGTCATAATGATTCCTCACGCATTTGGCCACCTGAATAGGTCAATCTTCCCATTGGTTCTGGCTGTCTGGGCATTACAGGGAAGGCGGGAACTGCTGGTCTAATTGGGGGTATTCCTGGTTGCACTCCTATTGGTGGTCGTGGCCTGACTGGTGGTCGGTATTGATTTCCCAATCTTGGGTGGGTCTGATTGTGTGGTTGCACTCCTGGAGTAGCGAATTGTACGTGAGCACGGTTTGGAACACTCCATTGGCTAGTTTGTCCTGACATTGTGTGCTCTGCCTCTTGTTGGGTTCCGAAGGGGTTTTGAGTGGTGATTGCCTGCTCTCTTTGAGGGAATACAAGAAATCCCATGTATTTCAGTCGAGCCCTATCTATGGCATCTACCAACCAATACCTTCTCTGGTTCTTATCTAGGTATGTTATTCTAGTCTCGTCTTCTGGATCCTTTAGCTCATAAAATGTCATCAGGTTTTCTTCTCTTCCTTGAGTCGATGAGTCAGTTTGAAGCAATAAGTCCGATCCACGGATCAAATAGACTTCCAGTAAGTAGTCGTCTTGAGATATCAAGTCTCCTCTCAAGACTCACGTCACTTGGGACTTGCCTCTAGGGTTCATCACTACCTCCTCACGGTTTAGTCTCTCTGAATTTTCTTGTCCCACTAGCTATCCCCTCTCATCGACCAAATCTAGGTATTTAGTCACTATGTAAATGTGACCCAACTTATCCATGTATGCTCCTCCTTCAGATCTGTTTAAACCATCTAGGTAGATGGGGATCTCTTGGGCATTAGTAGAAACCTACTATAAAGAAGTATGATACTCTCCTTCTATAGTGGCCATGAAGTTTCGTCTGGGAGGGGGACCATGCATGTCTTCTGAAGTCATGGGTATCTCCTCCTCTAAGTCACTAGAGATGTCCGAATAGACTGAATGGTGACTGACCTGGGCGGCACTTCCTACTGAAGATATGAAACTTCTCTGACTACTTACCATCCTTCCTGACCTCAAGTTCATTCACCCTCCTAGGGCTCTCTAGGTCTGTAAAACTCTCCTTAAGTGGCTCCTCAAATGCCTAAAATTTGCCTTTGAAAATGCTCCAAAAGTTCTAGCTGATACCACCTTTGGCGATACTGCACCAGGCAATACTGCTCATTAGACGATGCAATACCACTTCTCTAAACGATACGATACTATGGCAACGGACCATACGATACCGCTGTTGAGCACGATACGATACTGGATGCTCAGGCGATACGATACCTCAAGCCTGGACGATACGATACCAAATTCAATCACGATACGATACCTATGGATTCCACGATATGATACCAAAAAACTTGGATGATACGATATTTCTATTGAACCCGATACGATACTAGACTTCTCACGATACGATACTAGTGTAGTTGGCGATACGATACTGTCAATTTGCACAATACGATACCTCCAAATTGGACGATATGATCTTGGGTGCACGATACGATACCAACTCTGAGGGTGATACGATACCAAAATCAGCCGTGATACGATACTAAAATTTTGCACGATATGATACTACCAAGTCACAGGATATGATACCAATGCAAGTGGGATATGATACCACCAACTTGCACGATACAATACCAGAATGGTATCGTGATACTACACTAGGAAGAGAGATGATATGATACCAAAACTTTGGACCGCGATATGATACCACTTTGGTAAAGTGCGACCGGGATACCAACCAGGCGATACGATACCACAAGTGGTATCGCGATACCAAGGCTGGTAATCCATGATACGATACTTCGGCGAGTATCGCGGTACAAGGGAGTTTTTGGTATCGCCATACCAAAAACTCAACCGATCATGATACTCAAGCCAAAATACCTCCAAATTCAAAAATTTTTCCCCTGTTGTTCTTCTTCTCACCCCTCTTCTCTCCTAGCCTACTATCTCACTCAAAGAAGTTCAGAAAACACTATGTCCCACCCCGCGATACCGATCGAAACTTTAGTCATGTGGAAATGCAAATTTTCAGACTTTTTGAGATTAAAGTTTGATGGTAGCTTACCTTTAGGTGGTAATGCACAAGCCTTGAGGTCACTAGGAAAGGGTGAGGGCTCAGTTTGCACGATACCAACTCGGCGATACCAGTCGCTATGCTCAGATGATGCGAGAATGAAGCAAATGTCAAATGAACTTCAAATTTTTGGTTTTTATACTTTTTGGTGACTAAAGCTTAACTACACTAATTTGGCAATTTTTTTGGGATTTTTCTTGGTGATCTTGGCTTACTCCTACTCCACTTCTCTTCTCCTAACCTAACCCTAATTCTTTCTTCTCTCCCTCTCTACTAACCATAACCCTAAAAACTCATTACACACACCTCGAGTATGTGAAGTAACAAGTGCTGAAGTGGTTCACTACTTGCCACTGAACGAATTCACTTTTAGAAGTATGATTTCATCACTCTTGAGCTATAACCATCACGAAAGCACCTTGATTGAGTTGTTCCCCAGTAACGGTGTTGAAAACGTGTGTAGCTAAGTCAAGAAATCTTAGGGACTTGTGCCAAAGAGAGTAAATCTCATTCACCACACGTGTCTATACTAGGGAATTGACACATGCTTATTTGTCAATCCGAAGAGCTGACCTAACAAAGTGTATGAGGACTTGTGCTCACGTGATGGAAACTGAAGTGGTTCAGCTCACATGCATGAGAAAAGACTAACCTACCTCTCCGACTCACTTAACTATAGAAAGTGTCTGTCGTGATACCACTTACAACAGTTTTCACTAAATCCAGGATTTCTCCCAGCTTCAAACTCAAAATATGGTTAGTAGCAGGTTCATTTTGAAGCTCTCAATGAGACGCATCTACACATAGTTTCACGCAATTCCGACAATCGTGCTTCAAGTTATGACCAAAATAGTGAATGGTGGGAAACACACACACTCACTCCACAACTCGTACTAGCTCGCACACACACTACAATAGTTCAAAAACAGTGGGGAGGGGTAGAGAACAGTCCTACACCCACATTCCAAGCATTACACACACACCAAAGATCATAGACAAGGTAGAAATCTGCAAGAAAGAAGCAAATTCGAAAATTGTAAAGCTCCTCTTCTTCACCATGGCAAAAAGTTTCTACAAAGAGTCACAAAGTGACTTATATACATGTGCCCTAAAAATGGTCCTTTCATACAAGTGACCGGCACTATATTAACTAATATCCATTTTCCTACTATTTTACAAAAAATATATTACAATGATTTGGGATTATGCATCTAGAGGACTCCTCTAGTGCATTTACATGGCTTCAGGGAATTTCCTAAGACTTTGAAGAAAAATATGCCCATTAATTTGAAAATTTTGGGCTCCCCTTTCGTGCCTCTTTACTCTGCAACAATTTACACCAACCATTTTGGCATCGTTTGTACCTCCTCAATATCAACTCTCTCATTAATAAATGCATCATGTAAATGTGCATCATAAATAGATTGATATGCATCATCACATGAAACCTGTAAAGGCTAAGAAATTGCCTCATTTGGACTAGCACTAGAATTTCTACCTATAAAAAGAGGCAGTAAAGTTTTATACATGTCTTTGGAGCTAACTAATGTCTCCTTAGTATATAAAAGCAATGCTTGAATAGCATCTTCCACAAAAACAACATCATGGCTAGCCAAACTATATTTATCATGTGGATGATACAAATGATAGCCTTTGCTTTTGGAATTATACCCAACATAAATACATTTCACTACTTTATCATCCAATTTCTTATGTTTTTGTTCAAGCATTAATGCATATACCAGACAACCAAAGATAGGTAGGTCAGCGTCAAATGGCTTGTGGCCATGCCAGGCCTCATATGGAGTGATAAACTGCAATGCTTTAGTGGGACACCTATTAAGTACATATGTTACATACATAATAGCCTCAAGCCAGAAACTTTGTGCTAAAGTCTAACTCTTGATCATACACCTAGCCATTACCATGAGTGCCATGTTCTTCCTTTCAACAACTCCAGTCTATTGAGGTGTATAGGATATTGTACACTGGTGTTTTATCCCATGTTGAGCCAAAAATGCATTAAAGTTATAAGACATATATCCCCCCTCATCCGATCACAAGAGGGGTACCCATTTTTCATGATCATAGATTTTCAACCAAAACCAAAAGCTTTTTGAAGCACATTAACACTTCAATCTTTTCTTTCAATGGATATACCCATGCATGCCTAGCAAAATCATCAATGTAAGTCATGTATTAAAGATATTTCTGAAAGAGGGGTGGTTGATAGGACCATAGACATCGCTATGAACAAGGTGTTGTTTCTGAGTAGCTCGAACTGAACCATCTTTTGGTAACAAGGAATGTTGGAGTTTATTGATCTCCAAAGTACAGCTAGAAGTAGGTGAAACCCAAGAGGACCTAGTTGACTTTTTCACTAACTTGTATGCACAGACCAATTTTCTTGCAGAGCAAATTGCTCTTTACTCACTTAGAATTTTCCAAACCTGTTTCACACACATAAACTAGACTCTAAGAGCTTTCCAAGAAGATATGGAACACCTCAAATGGCTAAATATACAATGAGCTATGACCTCTGCAATATGCAGCTTTAATGGAGACCTTGAAACAGAGATGAACCTGAGGACACACATCACGTGCAGAGACTACTGATCTTAACTCACAACTCCAATGACTTTGAAAATTTGTAGAATACAAGTAGACATAAAGAGCTTTCTAACAAGCCAAAGAACACATGATTTGGATACATACAGAAGGAGATATGACCTCTGCAAGTTTGAGATTTAATGGAGACCTTCAGCAGGGATAAAAAATAGAGAACACACACTACTTGTAGAGAGTATTGCTCTCAGCTCTCAAATCCAATGATTATGACAATTTACAAGACGAAAATAGACAGTACGAGCTTTCGAATGAGCTATGAAACATGTAATTTGGATATATAATGAGGGAGATACAAGCTCTGCAATCTCTGCATACAAAACTACAGTAGTGTAGAGATACACATATGACTCTCTTGGACATCCCACAAGATCATGACTTTTCTCCTCTTTTTATAGCATGGGAAACTAATCTAAAACCTTCCTAATACATCTAAATTCGTGGTAGACACTTGGATGGAGGTATTACATGACTCAAGTGCTCAAATAAGCAAAGTATTGATGGACTTTGAGAACTAGCCACATCGACCTTCCACTAGGACACCACTGAAGCTCCCTTGTGACTCACTAATTTGACTCACCATGTTCTAGAACTCACGTGGTATTTTTGCTACATTTTATGAATAATATGAGCCTTCTTGAAGTATTTGAAGACTTCCCAAAGGTATTTACATAATTTGAAACTTGTACCCTACATAAAACAAATGTTCGCAACATTCTCCCCCTCAAGTTTCAAAGGGTATTTCCTTCATGCCAAGAATATAGTTGAATCTTTGAAGCTTTGGTCCATCCAAGGATTTGGTGAAGATATCTGCAACTTGATCCTTTGTTCCAACAAAAGAAACCTGCACTTCATTGTTCATGGCCTTCTCTCGAACATAATGATAGTGAACCTCTATATGCTTTGTTCTAGCATGAAAAATAGGATTTGAGGTCATATGAATGCTGCTCAAGTTATCCCCATATATCAGTGGTACATCAACCTGCACATTCAAGTCATGAAACAACTTTTTAAACCACATAACCTCAGTAGTAGCCAATGCTAAACCTCTATACTCAGCCTTTGTAGAAGATAAAGCAACTATAGGCTGTTTCTTTGAACTCCATGTTAATGTCTTGTTTCCTGCTATTACCACATATCCACTTGTGGATCTTAATCTGCATCACTAAAGACTTTAAGAGTTAGATCAGCATCATGACTATAAAATAATCCTTTGTTCATGGTACCTTTCAAATACCTAAGCACTCTTTTCGCTGCATGCATATGAGGTACTCTAGGTTCATGCATAAACTGTGACAATACTCCCACTGCATAGCATATATCAGGTCTAGTTTTTGTTGCATAAATCAAAGATCCTACCATGGATCTATATACATTGATATCATGCAACTCATCACCTTCCTTTGCACTCAGCTTTACATTACATTCCATTCGAGTAGAAACAAATTTACATTCCTTCATACCAAACCTTTTCAGCATATCACATATATACTTTCTTTGTATCATCCACATACCTTCATCGCTATACACAATTTCAATCCCAAAAAAGTATCTGAGCAAACCAAGATCTGAAATTTTAAATTCCTTTCCCAAATTACCTTTTATCTCATCAATTGCTTTTGCATCATTCCCTGTAATCAACAAGTCATCCACATAAATGCATACATAGACACACATGCCATCTACATGTTTTACATAAAGTGAAGGATCAGCATGACTCGCTGTGTATCCTTGCAGCATAAGATACTTTACCAACCTTGCATTCCATGCCCTTGGTGCCTACTTAAGACCATACAATGCCTTCTTTAACCTGCATACATGATTAGGATATTTTGCATCCACATAACCATCTGGTTGTGACATATACACTTCTTCATTTAACTCACCATTAAGAAAGGAATTCTTTACATCGAGTTGATATATATTCTACCTTTTACTTGCAGCTAAAGCCAATAAAGTTCTCACCGTTGCCATGTTTGCTACTGGACTAAATGTTTCCTCATAGTCCACACCTTGAGTTTGATTATATCCTTTTGCTACAAGTCTAGCCTTATATCTAGACACACTACCATCACTATTTCTTTTAATCTTCAAAACCCACTTGCAACCAATTACCTTTTGTTTTGGTGTACTTGGAACTAAATTCCAAGTCTTGTTATCCTGTAGTGCTTCCATTTCTTCTCTTATTTCTTTCTCCCACTTTTCATCTCCTTTGGCCTCATCATAACATGTGGGTTCATTTTCCTGCTCAACTTTTGTCATAAAAGCATAATGAGTATTCATGAAAGATTTATAAGTATACCTTTGAGGTTGCTTACTCACTCTTGAAGTTCTTCTTACCTCCAATGTAGATGCTCTTCCTTTCTTATTAGGAACCTTTGATGATTCTCCATACTCACATACATCACTAATTTCCTCTCCTTCATCATTAACTTCAACAAGTTTGAGTTTACCTTTACTTTTAACACTTGGAGGTGACTCTTGCCTTAATCTTCCATTGAAAGGTGATCCTCTTTCTTCATCTAAATCACTCCTTTCATTATTTAAACTTTTTGATGGCTGAACTATGCATTCATCTCCTTCAACCACACTTTCTTCATTTTCATCCATGACCTGCAATATCTGCATACCATGAAAGTAATTCATCAAAGTTTACATCTCTTGACACAACAACCTTATTGGTATGAGGATTATAGCATCTATATCCTCTTTGAGTATCTGCATAACCAATAAATATACATTTTTCTGATTTCACATCAAGTTTAGATCTCACCTCACTAGGTACATGTACATAACATACACAACCAAATACTTTCAAATGACTTACACTTGGTTTCCTTCCATGCCATACTTCATATGGTGTCAAATGATGAGCTCCAGCAGTTGGAACTCTATTTGTAATGTAAACACTTGTGCTAACAGCTTCAGCCCAAAAATAATTAGGCAAACACATATCATTAAGCATGCTTCTAGATACTTCTGCTATGATTTTGTTTCTTCTTTCTGCGACTCCATTTTGTTGTGGAGTATACCTGCATGTAACTTCTCTTTTGATACCTTCATCATACAAAAAATCGGTAAAAGCTTGAGAGAAATACTCTCCCCCTCCATCAGATGTTAGCTTCTTAATATACCTTCCTGTTTGCTTTTCGACATATGATTTGAACTTCTTGAAACAATCAAAGACCTCACTCTTATGTTTAATGAAATACACAAATGTCATTCTACTATGATCATCAATGAATGATACATAGTACTTATTACCAACCAAGGATGCCTCTTTAGTAGGTGTTGGAGTTTATTGATCTCCAAAGTACAGCTAGAAGTAGGTGAAACCCAACAGGACCTAGTTGACTTTTTCACAAACTTGTATGCACAGACCAATTTTCTTGCATAGCAAATTTCTCTTTACTCACTTGGAATTTTCCAAAACTGTTTCACACACATAAACTAGACTCTAAGAGCTTTCCAACAAGATATAGAACACCTCAAATGGATAAATACACAATGAGCTATGACCTCTGCAATATGCAGCTTTAATGGAGACCTTGAAACAGAGATGAACCTGAGGACACATATCACTTGCAGAGACTACTGCTCTTAACGCACAACTCCAATGACTTTGAAACTTTCTAGAATACAAGTAGACTTAAAGAGCTTTCTAACAAGCCAAAGATAACATGATTTGGATACATACACAAGGAGATATGACCTCTGCAAGTTTGAGGTTTAATGGAGACCTTCAGCAGGGATAAAAAACAGAGAACACACACTACTTGCAGAGAAATTTGCTCTCAGCTCACAAATCCAATGATTATGAAACTTTACAGGAATAAAGTAGACAGTAAGAGCTTTCGAATGAGCTATCAAACATGTAATTTGGATATATAATGCGGGAGATACAAGCTCTGCAATCTCTGCATACAAAACTACAGCAGTGTAGAGATACACATATGACTCTCTTGGACATCCCACAAGATCATGACTTTTCTCCTCTTTTTATAGCATGGGAAACTAATCTAAAACCTTCCTAATACATCTAAATTCGTGGTAGACACTTGGATGGAGGTATTACATGACTCAAGTGCTCAAATAAGCAAAGTATTGATGGACTTTGAGAACTAGCCACATCGACCTTCCACTAGGACACCACTGAAGCTCCCTTGTGACTCACTAATTTGACTCACCATGTTCTAGAACTCACGTGGTATTTTTGCTACATTTTATGAATAATATGAGCCTTCTTGAAGTATTTGAAGACTTCCCAAAGGTATTTACATAATTTGAAACTTGTACCCTACATAAAACAAATGTTCGCAACATTCTCCCCCTCAAGTTTCAAAGGGTATTTCCTTCATGCCAAGAATATAGTTGAATCTTTGAAGCTTTGGTCCATCCAAGGATTTGGTGAAGATATCTGCAACTTGATCCTTTGTTCCAACAAAAGAAACCTGCACTTCATTGTTCATGGCCTTCTCTCGAACATAATGATAGTGAACCTCTATATGCTTTGTTCTAGCATGAAAAATAGGATTTGAGGTCATATGAATGCTGCTCAAGTTATCCCCATATATCAGTGGTACATCAACCTACACATTCAAGTCATGAAACAACTTTTTAAACCACATAACCTCAGTAGTAGCCAATGCTAAACCTTTATACTCAGCCTCTGTAGAAGATAAAGCAACTATAGGTTGTTTCTTTGAACTCCATGTTAATGTCTTGTTTCCTGCTATTACCACATATCCACTTGTGGATCTTCTATCATCTTTGCTTCCAGCCCAATCTGCATCACTAAAGACTTTAAGAGTTAGATCAGCATCATGACTATAAAATAATCCTTCATTCATGGTACCTTTCAAATACCTAAGCACTCTTTTCGCTGCATGCATATGAGGTACTCTAGGTTCATGCATAAACTGTGACAATACTCCCACTGCATAACATATATCAGGTCTAGTTTTTGTTGCATAAATCAAAGATCCTACCATGGATCTATATACATTCATATCATGCAACTCATCACCTTCCTTTGCGCTTAGCTTTACATTACATTCCATTGGAGTAGAAACAAATTTACATTCCTGCATACCAAACCTTTTCAGCATATCACATATATACTTTCTTTGTATCAACCACATACCTTCATCGCTATACACAGTTTCAATCCCAAGAAAGTATCTGAGCAAACCAAGATCTGAAATTTTAAATTCCTTTCCCAAATTACCTTTTATCTCATCAATTGCTTTTGCATCATTCCCTGTAACCAGCAAGTCATCCACATAAATGCATACATAGACACACATGCCATCTACATGTTTTACATAAAGTGAAGGATCAGCATGACTCGCTGTGTATCCTTGCAGCATAAGATACTTTACCAACCTTGCATTCCATGCCCTTGGTGCCTGCTTAAGACCATACAATGCCTTCTTTAACCTGCATACATGATTAGGACATTTTGCATCCACATAACCATCTGGTTGTGACATATACACTTCTTCATTTAACTCACCATTAAGAAAGGCATTCTTTATATCGAGTTGATATATATTCCACCTTTTACTTGCAACTAAAGCCAACAAAGTTCTCACCGTTGCCATATTTGCTACTCGACTAAATGTTTCCTCATAGTCCACACCTTGAGTTTGATTATATCCTTTTGCTACAAGTCTAGCCTTATATCTAGACACACTACCATCACTATTTCTTTTAATCTTAAAAACCCACTTGCAACCAATTACCTTTTGCTTTGGTGTTCTTGGAACTAAATTCCAAGTCTTGTTATCCTGTAGTGCTTCCATTTCTTCTCTCATTGCTTTCTCCCACTTTTCATCTCCTTTGGCCTCATCATAACATGTGGGTTCATTTTCCTGCTCAACTTTTGTCATAAAAGCATAATGAGTATTCATGAAAGATTCATAAGTATACCTTTGAGGTTGCTTACTTACTCTTGAAGTTCTTCTTACCTCCAATGTAGATGCTCTTCCTTTCTTATTAGGAACCTTTGATGATTCTCCATACTCACATACATCACTAATTTCCTCTCCTTCATCATTAACTTCAACAAGTTTGAGTTTACCTTTACTTTTAACACTTGGAGGTGACTCTTGCCTTAATCTTCCATTGAAAGGTGATCCTCTTTCTTCATCTAAACCACTCCTTTCATCATTTAAACTTCCTGATGGCTGAACTATGCATTCATCTCCTTCAACCACACCTTCTTCATTTTCATCCATGACCTGCAAACAATTCTTATCTGCATACCATGAAAGTGATTCATCAAAGTTTACATCTCTTGACACAACAACCTTATTGGTATGAGGATTATAGCCTCTATATCCTCTTTGAGTATCTGCATAACCAATAAATATACATTTTTCTGATTTCGCATCAAGTTTAGATCTCACCTCACTAGGTACATGTACATAACATACACAGCCAAATACTTTCAAATGACTTACACTTGGTTTCCTTCCATGCCATACCTCATATGGTGTCAAATGATGAACTCCAGCAGTCGGAACTCTATTCATAATGTAAACATTTGTGCTAATAGCTTCAACCCAAAAATAATTAGGCAAACACATATCATTAAGCATGCTTCTAGATGCTTCTGCTATGATTCTGTTTCTTCTTTCTGCGACTCCATTTTGTTGTGGAGTATACCTGCATGTAACTTCTCTTTTGATACCTTCATCATACAAAAAATCAGTAAAAGCTTGAGAGAAATACTCTCCTCCTCCATCGGATCTTAGCTTCTTAATATACCTTCCTGTTTGCTTTTCGACATATGATTTGAACTTCTTGAAACAATCAAAGACCTTTCTCTTATGTTTAATAAAATACACAAATGTCATTCTACTATGATCGTCAATGAATGATACATAGTACTTATTACCAACCAAGGATGCCTCTTTAGTAGGTCCCCACACATCTGTGTGTATGAGATCTAGCAAACCATCACTTACATAGCTTGAATGCTTGAAAGGTTGTCTACTCTGCTTACCCATTTGACATGCTTCACAAAGATGCACCATATGTTGCTTAGTAAGATCAGGTAATCCTTCAACAATCCTCTTCTTTGATAGCTCCTTTAACCTGTGTACATTCATGTGTCCAATCCTTTTGTGCCATAGATCAAGCTCTGCTATTCGATGCATACCATAAGAGAAATAGTTTGTATGATTTGGGTTTACCTTGAATGTAAACAATCTACCTTGTTTTTGACCTCTAGCAATTAACCTCCTTTGCTTTGGATCCTCAATGAAGCAACCTGCATGATTAAATCTCACTTGTAGACCTTTTTCTACCATTTGACCAACCGACATCAAATTCTTAGTGATCGTTGGCACATAAAGTACATCCTTCAAGAAATTTTTCTTGCTCTTATCCTGCATAACAACATCTCCAACCTGCATAATCTTATGTGTTGTATCATCTCCTGTTTCAACATGACCTTTGCATGACGGATTATGCATATTAGAAAACCATGAAGCATCATGAGACATGTGATTAGAACAACCACTATCTACATACCATACATCGCTATTCAATTCATCTTAGTTTCTACATTCATCATAAGAAGAGAATCATAATCATCACTTTTACATTCAACTGCATAATTTCCTTGTTGTTTACCTCTTCTTGAATAGCCTCCTCTTCGATTACCACCTTGATTATTTTCATTTTGATAACAATCTTTGGCATAGTGTCCATACCTTCCACATATATAGCAATTGTTCTTATTATCTTCACTCCTTTGTCTTTGGTTGTAGTTGTAGTAGCCTCTCGTACCTCTAGCGCTTGATCTTCCTCTTCCTCTTGTGTTGAAGAAGCCACTTGAAGTCCTTTGATCATCGCTCCTTCTTCCTCGACCTCTATTTGAACCTCTTCCACCTCTGTTTCCACCTCTTGATGATCCTACATAAAGAGCTTGTCCTTGAGATCCTTTTTTATTTGAAGTAGAACCATTTAGATTCATCTCCTCTGTGACCATGAGGGCAATAAGTTGATCAAAATCTGGTAATTCTCCTCTGACATAAACTGAAGTAATGAAGGGTTTCCATCTCTCATCATCTTTGAGTCCGTTGAGAGTATGTGCAACCAAGTCGTCGTCCTCCACATGAGCTTGAATTGATCCTAGTTGATCTGCAATCTCTTTAACTTTCAATATGTAATCATTGACTGATGTCCTTGTATCTTTCTTTATGTTATTCAACTCATTTTTTAGTTGAATCTTCCTTGCTCTTGTACCTGTAGCATACAACCTTTCCAATGAAAGCCAAACATCTGTACTTGTGTCTAGATCTTGTATGTGTCCTACCATTGAATCTTGAATATTTTGTGATAAAATGAATATAACCCTTTTGTCTCTCTCATTCCAAAGGCTAAACTCCCTCAATTGTTGCTGATTTGGGTCCTCTAGTAATGTGGGTTTGATATCTGTGCCGTCAATCAAACCATACAAGCCTCTACCTTGCAAGTATGCTGTGATTCTAAACTTCCATGCCTGATAATTGGTCTTATCAAGCTTCTCTATTTGTGCATGTTGGTCTTCCATAATACAAATGCTAAGCTTCCTCCTTTAAGCATCCTTTCCAATGTGTGTGATGAGAAGAAATATAATATTTACATTGTAAATGAGGTATGTGCACCTTTCTTTGCTTGGATGTTGCTTCAAATGCCTCCTTGCAATCTTCTTCTACCTTTGTGTAGTGTTGATGATGAACTGCTTCTTTGATAGCTTCAAGTTCTTCGTCAAGGTATGATAACCTTCTCCAAGCCTCCAAGTACTTGCTGTGATACCAATGTTGGAGTTTATTGATCTCCAAAGTACAGCTAGAAGTAGGTGAAACCCAACAGGACCTAGTTGACTTTTTCACAAACTTATATGCACAGAACAATTTTCTTGCAGAGAAAATTTCTCTTTACTCACTTGGAATTTTCCAAAACTGTTTCAGACACATAAACTAGACTCTAAGAGCTTTCCAACAAGATATAGAACACCTCAAATGGATAAATACACAATGAGCTATGACCTCTGCAATATGCAGCTTTAATGGAGACCTTGAAACAGAGATGAACCTGAGGACACATATCACTTGCAGATACTACTGCTCTTAACGCACAACTCCAATGACTTTGAAACTTTTTATAATACAAGTAGACTTAAAGAGCTTTCTAACAAGCCAAAGATAACATGATTTGGATACATACACAAGGAGATATGACCTCTGCAAGTTTGAGGTTTAATGGAGACCTTCAGCAGGGATAAAAAACAGAGAACACACACTACTTGCAGAGAGTATTGCTCTCAGCTCACACATCCAATGATTATGAAACTTTACAGGAATAAAGTAGACAATACGAGCTTTCCAATGAGCTATCAAACATGTAATTTGGATATATAATGCGGGAGATACAAGCTCTGCAATCTCTGCATACAAAACTACAGCAGTGTAGAGATACACATATGACTCTCTTGGACATCCCACAAGATCACGACTTTTCTCCTCTTTTTATAGCATGGGAAACTAATCTAAAACCTTCCTAATACATCTAAATTCGTGGTAGACACTTGGATGGAGGTATTACATGACTCAAGTGCTCAAATAAGCAAAGTATTGATGGACTTTGAGAACTAGCCACATCGACCTTCCACTAGGACACCACTGAAGCTCCCTTGTGACTCACTAATTTGACTCACCATGTTCTAGAACTCACGTGGTATTTTTGCTACATTTTATGAATAATATGAGCCTTCTTGAAGTATTTGAAGACTTCCCAAAGGTATTTACATAATTTGAAACTTGTACCCTACATAAAACAAATGTTCGCAACAATAGGTCCCCACACATCTGTATGTATGAGATCTAGCAAACCATCACTTACATAGCTTGAATGCTTGAAAGGTTGTCTACTCTGCTTACCCATTTGACATGCTTCACAAAGATGCACCATATGTTGCTTAGTAAGATCAGGTAATCCTTCAACAATCCTCTTCTTTGATAGCTCCTTTAACCTGTGTACATTCATGTGTCCAATCCTTTTGTGCCATAGATCAAGCTCTGCTATTCGATGCATACCATAATAGAAATAATTTGTATGATTTAGGTTTACCTTGAATGTAAACAATCTACCTTGTTTTTTGACCTCTAGCAATTAATCTCCTTTGCTTTGGATCCTCAATGAAGCAACCTGCATGATTAAATCTTATCTGCAAACCTTTTTCTACCATTTGACCAACTGACATCAAATTCTTAGTGATTGTTGGCACATAAAGTACATCCTTCAAGCAATTTGTCTTGCTCTTATCCTGCATGACAACATCTCCAACCTGCATAATCTTATGTGTTGTATCATCTCCTGTTTCAACATGACCTTTACATGAAGGATTATGCATATTAGAAAACCATGAAACATCATGTGACATATGGTTAGAACAACCACTATCTACATACCATACATCACTATTGCAATTCATCTTAGTTTCTACATTCATCATAAGAAGAGAATCATAATCATCACTTTTACCTTCAACTGCATAATTTCCTTGTTGTTTACCTCTTCTTGAATAGCCTCCTCTTCGATTACCACCTTCATTATTTTCATTTTGATAGAAATCTTTGGCATAGTGTCCATACCTTCCACATATATAGCAATTGTTCTTATCTTCACTCCTTTGTCTTTGATTGTAGTTGTAGTAGCCTCTCGTACCTCTAGCACTTGATCTTCCTCTTCCTCTTGTGTTGAAGAAGCCACTTGAAGTCCTTTGATCATCGCTCCTTCTTCCTCGACCTCTATTTGAACCTCTTCCACCTCTGTTTCCACCTCTTGATGATCCTACATAAAGAGCTTGTCCTTGAGATCCTTTTTGATTTGAAGTAGAGCCATTTAGATTCATCTCCTCCATGACCATGAGGGCAATAAGTTGATCAAAATCTGGTAATTCTCCTCTGACATAAACTGAAGTAATGAATGGTTTCCATCTCTCATCATCCTTGAGTCCGTTGAGAGTATGTGCAACCAAGTCGTCGTCCTCCACATGAGCTTGAATTGATCCTAGTTGACCTGCAATCTCTTTAACTTTCAATATGTAATCATTGACTGATGTCCTTGTATCTTTCTTTATGTTATTCAACTCATTTTTTAGTTGAATCTTCCTTGCTCTTGTACCTATAGCATACAACCTTTCCAATGCAAGCCAAACATCTGTACTTGTGTCTAGATCTTGTATGTGTCCTACCATTGAATCTTGAATATTTTGTGATAAAATGAATATAACCCTTTTGTCTCTCTCATTCCAAAGTCTAAACTCCCTCAATTGTTGCTGATTTGGGTCCTTTGGTAATGTGGGTTTGATATCTGTGCCGTCAATCAAACCATACAAGCCTCGACCTTGCAAGTATGCTGTGATTCTAAACTTCCATGCTTGATAATTGGTCTTATCAAGCTTCTCTATTTGTGCATGTTGGTCTCCCATAATACAAATGCTAAGCTTCATCCTTTAAGCCTCCTTTCCAATGTGTCTGATGAGAAGAAATATAATATTTACCTTGTAAATGAGGTATGTGCACCTTTCTTTGCTTGGATGTTGCTTGAGATGCCTCCTTGCAATCTTCTTCTACCTTTGTGTAGTGTTGATGATGAACTGCTTCTTTGATAGCTTCAAATTCTTCGTCAAGGTATGATAACCTTCTCCAAGCCTCCAAGTACTTGCTCTTATACCAATGTTGGAGTTTATTGATCTCCAAAGTACAGCTATAAGTAGGTGAAACCCAACAGGACCTAGTTGACTTTTTCACAAACTTATATGCACATACCAATTTTCTTGCAGAGAAAATTTCTCTTTACTCACTTAGAATTTTCCAAAACTGTTTCGCATACATATACTAAACTCTAAGAGATTTCCAACAAGATATAGACCACCTCAAATGGATAAATACACAATGAGCTATGACCTCTGCAATATGCAGCTTTAATGGAGACCTTGAAATAGAGATGAACCTAAGGACACACATCACTTGCAGAGACTACTGCTCTTAACTCACAACTCCAATGACTTTAAAACTTTGCAGAATACAAGTAGACTTAAAGAGCTTTCTAGCAAGCCAAAGAACACATGATTTTGGTACATACACAAGGCGATATGACCTCTGCAAGTTGGAGGTTTAATGGAGACCTTCAGCAGGGATAAAAAATAGAGAACACATACTACTTGCAGAGCGTATTGCTCTTAGAGCACAAATCCAATGATTATGAAAATTTAGAGGACAAAAATAGACAGTAAGTGCTTTCCAATGAGCTATCAAACATGTAATTTGGATATATAATGAGGGAGATACAAGCTCTGCAATCTTTGGATACAAAACTACAGTAGTGTAGAGATACACATATGACTCTCTTGGACATCCCACAAGATCACGACTTTTCTCCTCTTTTTATAGCATGGGAAACTAATATAAAACTTTCCTAATACATATAAATTCGTGTAGACACTTGTATGGAGGTATTACATGACTCAAGTGCTCAAATAAGCAAAGTATTGATGGACTTTGAGAACTAGCCACATCGACCTTCCACTAGGACACCACTGAAGCTCCCTTGTGACTCACTAATTTGACTCACCATGTTCTAGAACTCACGTGGTATTTTTTCTACATTTTATGAATAATATGAGCCTCCTTGAAGTATTTGAAGACTTCCCAAAGGTATTTACATAATTTGAAACTTGTACCCTACATAAAACAAATGTTCGCAACAAGGAACACTACATTTTGGCCAAAATGTAACCTTCACAAACATGTTTACCATTTTCCCCAAGTGTGGGTAGAGAGGACACCATTTTAGATTGCTGCAAGCATAGCAAACTAGCAGAATTCACATGATGAAAGTGTGCATGCCAAATCTTTCCTTCCAACATAGCCTGAGGATCATGTACAACACATGCTGAATCATTCACAAGTTTTTCATAGTCTGTGAGCTTGTATAGCCCAGGACATGAAATGTCACAAGAAATAATGATGTCACCATTTGATAGATCATGAAATGTACATGTATCATCAAAAAATTTCACAAGCAAGCAGATCTTGGCTAATGCTAAAATTGATAACAGATTTTTCTTGATCCCCTACATAAACAAAGCATCTGACAGTGTAAATGAACTACCATCAACAGTAGTTAGAATGATCTTACCAACTCCCATTAGAGGAGAAGAGGATTCATTGCTGCATGTGACATAATTCGTTGTACAGGTAAGCTAATGTGAAGTGGAGAAAGTGTGCTCTGAGGTAATATGTTTGGTTGCCCCTCTATCAAAGTATGAAACAATTGAGTCTATTATAGACATTAAGGTAAACAACACGAGCTACATTATTTGCCTAGTGTAAACTAGTAAGTGTATCCTAAACATCCTTTGTTTTTCCTTAGGAGTGAATGTGAGGAATAATGCCATGTTTGATGGAAAGTTCTTTCAATGCATATGCATGAGCATCTCTACCATCCCAACAAAATTTCTATACAATACGTGCAATAGGAATCGAAGCATGAATAGGAACCTGAAGAATATCACCATCTTCAACACCATCTGCATCATCTTCACTAACTCTATTTGGAGTTGTAATAGGACATTTTTCAGCACCCTCCACAATATTCTACAGTCCTTTTGCAACCAATACATGACGCATTATATACGTCCATAATGGGTAATTTTTGCCATCCAATTTATCCTCAACAACCAACATATGAAATACATCACTCCTTTTTTCCATGGCCACTTATTAAAATTCCCTGATGTAGAGAAATGATTATGTCTCAAAAGTTGAATAGAACTACCCTATAAAGTTCTACTAGACCTATAGGTGACTTTGAGCCACTTATGTTGGCGAGCTGAAACTTGTATATATCTTTAGCATGAAAAGATAAAATTACCTATACAGACATTGTGATAGTGTATTCAAAGGCTAAAATGGTCTCACATCGCAATTTTGAGACCATAGAACAAAGTGTTTTTTAGTCCTAATAACCTTCAGTACAGTCACCATTTTTCATGCAATTATGATACTATGTCTTGAGGGGGCAGCCTATTGTGATACCAATTGTTGGATTTTTAGGTCTGTGGAAGCACGTGACGAGCACAAGGAAGAAGGAGAAGCTTGGATCCCAACACACAATACTGAATGTAGTACCAAGAGAATGTACAAAGCAAAGTGACCCATTAGGGTTATAGGAATATATATAAGCTACGGAGAAAAACCTCCTAAATAGGGAAGAAAGTGCCTCGTTAGTCCTAGTGTGTTCACACACATCACTATCTAAATCTATCAACAAAATACATGTCATCATATTTTTTGGAAAATCTATTGATGGACTCCTCGATCATCAAAGAAAAGAATGGACTTCTCTTACATAATTCTATTTTTAATACTTGCAATTACTTTGAAATGCAAAACACGAAATCTTTTCTAGCCATCATGTTAGTATAAGAAGAATAGTCATCCCTTTGCGGCATGTTTGAAACATCTAAAGAATAGGCAAGGTCGCATGTGTTTTTTTAAATTAGATAATTTATGATTAGATGTTCTATGTTTATGAATTACAGATATTTGAATAGTTTTGCATCCACTTCCTGTACCTCATAGAGCTTTTCTCTTATATTTCTCAAACCATGTGAATTTCATTAGCTCTTGATTATCACTCAGTCTTAATTTCAAAAATCCAAATCTATGAATACAATCTTCCCTAAAATCTACGTACTTTAGTTTTTCTTGAATTATATGAATCATCAAAAGAGGGGTCACCTTTGTTAAACACTAAGCTATTACATATCATCTTCAAGCTCATTTTTAGCTTCATTTTCTTCAAAAAACTAATATGCATGCTCATGAAACCAAAACCCTCCTCCATTACATCTTGCATTGATTCTCTTTTTTGTTTCTTCCTTTTGAGTTGGGAGCCTCCAACTTTCCCAAAGGTATCAAAAAGCATCCAAGAAGTGTACTAATTTAGGAATTGGATTTTAATGATGTTAAAACTTAATCCCTAAATTCCATGACTTAGTGTCTTCAAAAAAGAGTCCTTTGTTGCATCTAAAATTTCAAACAAGAAAGATTAAATTTAATGAGCATTATGAATATTGATTTTGCACTAGAATCGAAATAGAGAAGCCCAATTTTTTTTTAAGTACCTAAAAATGGCACTTTGCAAGTTCTATAACTCAAAAATAGTGAGGAATTAGCTTAAGCTTGTAAGGCACAAAAATGTCCAACTCTTCTATCTTCACAATCGTGTTAGCACACACTTAGGTCCAAATCCACCTTGAAGTATCACTTTTGAGCCCACAAGTTTAGAAATTATAGAGAGAGAATAAAATCCAGGCATTTTCTTACAATGAACTAAATGTAAAGCCGGAAATAATGTACCTAAAACATGATTCATAAAAAATTCATGGAGACACTTTTATTCTCTTATGCATGCTCTATCCTTTTTTTACATCATTTCTCATAATTCTTTCATTTTATCATTTAAATTTTAACTAGAAGTCATGATGCACATAAGGTTTAGTGAAACAATATAAGACTTGTCATCCCTAAATTTTTCCTACATGCATAAAATTACCTAATTATTCATTCAAAACATTATCCCCAAAATGTAATTCAAAAAGCCGAATGAGTCATTTCACTATCAAAAAGCCTATTACAATTCTTACCCCCTTTTAAGAACTCTATCTGTAGATTTCATAAGAAGGATTATGTGCCAAAAGAGCATCCAAGTTCACCCAAGTCCAATCGTCAACTGGATATGTGTGCCATTTCACCAAAATCTCTACTATAGATGTATTTTTAAGTAATCTTTCCATCCTATCTAATATTATTTCAGGTCAAAGCTCAAAAGAGGCATCATGTTTTAGCTTATAGTTGTCCTACAAAAGATGTGCATATCATGGAGAAAGTCTAGGATCCTTACCTAGTAATAAGTTAGATCGGTGAGGATTGGCTTCAAGAAATACAATATAGTTTAGCAACATTCAAGGTAGTATCAATCTTTTTCAAAGAAAAGAAATTTTCCATCTAGGTGAGTGGATCAACTACCATAAATATGGTATCATGTTTACTTTTGGTCATAAATAGTTTAGTGATAAAGTCCATAGAGATAGACTCCCACTTCTTATTTAGAACATCCAAGTTGAAGCATTCCAGGCATTTTCTTAAACTCAAGTTTCACCTGTTGGCTCAGTAAACATTCACTAATATATTTTCTAATATTCCACTTCATACATAGCTAGAAGTAAGAGTAATCTCTTTTAATATAGGTCTTTGAATAACCTCTATGTGAAAATGTAATATTTGAGCTTTAAATGGAGACTCAAAAGATATGCATAATCAATTGCTATAATATAAAGATCCATTCTGAAAATGAATTTTTCTCTTGATACATTGATCTCCTGTTTGCATGAAAAAAAAAATCAAGATAGGTGCATAAAAAAACTCATGTTTCAGTTCCTTTTGAATTTGATTGAGAAATTAGAATTTATTATGCAAAGGAAATTACATAAAGGTTTTTGACTCAATGCATTAATGACCTTATTTTCCTTACTAGCCAAATAGTTAAGGTCAAAATCATACTTGCTTAATATTTCAATTCAACCCCTTTTATTATTGTGAAGCAATGGTAGTGAGAAAATGTATTTTAGACTATTACAATACGTTTTCAATCCAAACCCAATCCCTAATAGTAGATGTCTCCAATGCTTGAGTGCATACTAAACAACAAGCATTTGTAGATCATGAGAAGTATAATTAAGTTCATGTTTTCTCATTTTTCTAGATTTGTATGCAATCACCCTACCATCGAGAGAAAGAATAGATCCTATTTGACTACCCGTCACATCACATGCAACCACAAAAGGCTTTCCTATTTCTAGGATTCTCAAAACACATTTCTCAATGAGGTTTTGTTTCAATGACTCAAACGATTTTTGAAAAGCATCACTCCACACAAATCGGGCATTATTTTTAGTCAACTCTATGGGGGGATTAGCTATCTTTGAGAAATCCTTAATACCTACTCTTTCATATTGCATCAATCCTAAAACCCTTCTAACATGCCTTACAGTTTTCGGGACTAGCCAATCAACTATTGTTTTCACCTTATAATGGTCTATATCAATTCCCTCTTTAGATATGAAACTTCCTAGATGCACAAGTCTATCAAATAAATACTTACTTTTTTTTACCATACAAGTTGTAATCTCTAAGAGTTTTCAAAGTCTTCTTGAGATGTACATCATGATGACAATCATCTTTAGGATATACAAATATATCCTGAAGAAATACGAAGATGAATTCATCTAACTAACCAAATATTATTATTCATCAAGCACATGGATGTAGTAGGAGTAGTAGGTAAAACTTTAAACTCGTAGTGTCCATAATGTGTTTAAAAATTTGTCTTGGGTATGTCCTCTATTTTGATCCTAATTTGCTCATATCTAGATCTTAAGTCAATCTTAGTGAATATAGTCATTCCACTTACTTGACCTAATAAGTCATCTATGTGAGAGAGTGGGTACTTATGTTTAATTTTCTTTTATTCAACCCTTATAGTCAATACATAATCTATAAGAGCCATCTGTCTTCTTCTGAATTAAAACAGGTGCTCCCTAGGGTGGAACACTAGATCTTATCAAGCCGTTCTTCAAAAGAGCACCTAATTGAATCTTAAGATCCTTTAATTCATATATGTTAAATCTATAGGGTGCTCTAGGATATAGTTCACTCCCCAAGTAAAGGTTGATTGCATGGTTAATCCACCTAGGTGGAGGTATACCATGAAACGCTTTTGGAAATACATATGCATATTCTTTCAAAAGCTTTTCATCATTATCTTCCTCATGTAGATTGTTTACATACACTACAAATGTTCTACACGTATCATGTATACCTCTAATTATCTGCATAACAAAAATGATTATAGGCTTAGGATTATACAAATCACCTAGAATGTGGATAGTCTAGCCTTAACGTTATTGTTCTTTGTTTGCAATCAATTATTGCATAGTTTTGAACTAATGAGCCCATGCCTATAATTACATCACCTTTTGTCATTTCAATCACATTGGAAGTCCCCAAAGACCACTTATAACAAAAAATAAATGTAAGGTTTTCAATGTATCCTTTTGTATAGTGTAGTCGTGCATTGGCCATCTCTAGAAGTCTTGTTATTTGCATATTTAAGGGTATCCCTAAATTATGTATGAATTTAAAAGATAGAAAACAATGTTTAGAGAGAGAATATTGAACTCTTCATCCATAAATTTTGCATACATGCATTAAATGACATAATTATAAATTATAAACATTATCCTCACAATGTAATGCAAAAATTTCGAAATCAATAATTTCACTATCCAAAGGCCGATTACATGAAGACTCAACCATAAACCTATAAATTCCATTGGAGTGGCAATAGCTTTGCAATCTTCAATGCCGACATGTTGTGATAATGTGTCAATATATTTTGTTTAACACAAATCTATTCCTCCACCATTCTACATAAATAGAGTGCCCAAATAGTGATGGTAATGCTCCAAATCTTGACATCGCAAAAGATGCATGAAAATCAGCTTTAATCTCAACAATATCCTTCTCATTAGGAATAGTGAGGAGCATATCATCAAGTTAGACAACAATGATCAGGAGCACATCATTTTCATGCTTAATATATAACATTTTTAGTTGGACTATTCTCAAAACCATGTGCAATCAAATAGGCATGTATCTTTTTATACCAAGCACATGGTGGTTGCTTCAAATTGTATAATACCTTTTCAACCTGCGGACTTTGTTTTCATGCCCTCTCTGCACAAAACCATAGGGCTGAAATACGTATGCTTCATCATGTAAGCCACCATTCAAAAACACACTCGTAATGTCCAATTGATGTACATTCCAAGTATTATGAACTGCAAGTACATAGATGCTATGAAAGGTGGTCATTTGGCAAGTGCGGGCAAAGGTATCATCAAAATCAATGCCTCTTTCTTGAGCATAAACTTTTGCAACAAGCCTAGCCTTATACCTTTCAACTACTCCGTCAGGTTTACACTTCAACTTGTATACCCATTTTGTGTGAATGGCCTTTTTGCCTAGAGGCAAATTAGATAAAAACCAGGTACCATTCTTCATAATAGCATCATATTTTTATTGCATAAGACCCATCTAAGTTTTTAAATTTTGTGATTCATCAAAAGAAATAGGCTCATCCTCATTAGAAAGACTAGATGCAACCATAGCATAGAAAAATGATGCAAAACAAGCATTATGAGAGCATGAATGAGTATGATATGACAAAGGTGCATCTTATTTGCTATCTTGTGAAGTCTGTGGTAGACATTAAGGCAACGTTTTTGCCTCCTCTATATGATCCCTCTCATCCTTAAGTGCATCATTTAAACTTGCATAAATAATGGAATGCTCCACATCATTATCTGAAACTTGTATCGGTTGCTTTATTTGGAAGAGCACTTGATTGTTCACTTGTAAAAAAAAGTAGAAAAGTGTCATACACGTTTTTGGAGCTAACTAATGTCTCCTTAGTACATGAAAGTAACTGCTGAATTGCATCTTTCACAAAAAACAACATCATGGCTAACCAAAATGCATTTAGTCTATGGATGCTATAGACGATAGCCCTTGCTTTCAGAACAATACCCAACAAAAATCCTTTTACCTACTTTATCATCCAATTTTTTGCAATGTTGTTTAGGCACTAATGCATATGCAAAACAAACAAAGACAATAAAATGAGCAACAAATGGCTTACGGCCGTGCCAAGCCTCATATGGAGTGATAGAGTGCAATAGATTGGAGGGACACCTATTAAGTGCATATACTACATACGTGATAGCCTCAAGCTGGAAACTATGTGATAAAGTCTAACCTTTGACCATACACCTCATCATCTCCATGGGAGACCTATTCTTTCTTTCAGTAACTCCATTCTCATGAGGTGTATACTGCACTATAGAATGATGTTTTTCCCCACATTTAGCTAGAAATGCATGACAATCAGAAGACATGTTTTCCTCCTCTCAATTATAACGTAAATTGCCTACTTTACATGCCAATATATTTTCAGCCAAAACCAGAAACTGTTTGAAGCACATAAATAATTTAGAATTTGCTCTTAATGAATACATCAATGCAAGCCTCAAAAAAACATAAATAAAATTCATGAAGTAAAGGTAGTTCCCAAAGAAAGGTATTTGCATAGGACTATAAACATCATTGTGAACAAGTTGCAATTTCTACATGGCTGGTACTAAACCATCTTTTGGGAAAGCGTAATGATGCAATTTTGTCAAAATAGAGCCTTCACAGACATTTTTATTAGGTTCCTTAAGTTTGGGTAGAGAGGACATCATTTTAGATTTCCACATGCATAACAAACTACAAAGATTTAGATGAGCAAAGTGTACATGCCAAAGCTCTTTATGTGAGATAGCTTGAGAATCTTGAAGTGCACATGTTGAATCACTCATAGATTTTGAATCTTTGAGCTTATACAGACCATGATATAAAATGTCAAAAGCAAGAATAACATAGCCATTGGGCATATGATGAATTGTATATATGTCATCAATAAATTTTGACAACCAAGCAGATCTTGGCTCAAATTGGAAAATATTTTTCTTGATCCCTAGCTTAAATAAAGCATCTCACATTGTGAAAGAAATACCATCATTAGTAATTACAAAGATCTTGCAAACTCCCATCATAGGATAAAAGAAGTTGTTAACAGATGTGACAATATCACCTATAGGGTAGGCTCAAGCAAATTGAAGAGACTACACTCTAATGAAATATGTTTGGTGGCCACACTATCAAAGTACCAAACATTTGAGTCTATTGCATACATACAACATTCATGAGAAGATAGATCATAGCTAATATTAGTAAACACTCGTTCTTCATTCTGCAGAAGATTAGTAGACTTTGTTTTAGGTGTAGAGGCCTCTACAACCACCTTTCCAACCTTTTTCTTATTTGCCTCTTTTGCAAACAATTTTGGACAACTCCTTATGAAATGCTCATTTCCTTTACAATATTTGTAGAATTATTTCTTAGTTTTTGTTTTCTTCTCATCTTTGTCTCCCCTTTTTTACTATGAAAATTAGCATATTTTTGCTTACTAGTAGATGAGCTCCATTTACCCTTGCACTTATAAATAGGTAAGAAAGCTTGACCTACAACACAAATACTGATCATATTTTGCCTCGACTGATCTTCTTGCAATGAAACAGAGAATAGCTCTTTAAATGTTAAGGAGTTTGAATTTCCATTCATCATTAACAAAAGAGTAGAAGCAAAATTGTAATAAGAATGAGGAAGATCATTAAGAACAATCTGCACAAGTGAACTATCTTGCTAGAGTTAATCTCTAGTGTGAACAGTAGACACTTTTGCAAGAGTAGTTCACCTGGATATTTACTATCTGACAGATTGGAATGATCTCGGTCAGATTTTTGCTGAATCGGAGCTCTACTAAATCTAACTTTTTGAGATTTAGTTATAATATAGTTTTAACGAATTTGTCCCATGATGAAAACAAATGGTTGTATTCATGTGATGTGAACACGCTCTTTCTTTAGTAGGACTTAGTTTGTATGAAAAAGGGGCTGATTTACATGAACTTTTTGGGGTATTCCTCAAAGATGATGATGAACACTGAGTCCCAACAAAGGAGAACAAAGACATGTTCTCTATTCCTTTTTACCTAAAGAGCCTGATATCAAGTAATAAAGTGGGCATTTCACAATATCTAGAAAGCATCACTTGTTCTTGCTTGTAAATATTGAGTAGAAGCTTGATCCCATATCCCAAGTAGTCAAGATAGATATGTTAAAATACTTGGTGCCATGAAAACTAGTTGTTCAGCACGATCAAGAATCCCACATCATGATCGTTGACATAAGAGATTAGAGTTGAAGGTACAAGTAAGAATTGGCAAACCTCCTTCATTACATCTAGAACCTCAACCAACATAGATTATAGCTGATTAGAAGCTACTCGAAAATCACAGAACATGTGTTGCAAACTTTCGAGCATTTTAGCAAGGCAATTAAGATCATCCCCTTTGTATAGTTAAGATCCTGATTGAATGTTGGGCCATATTCATAGAATAAATATCACAAAAGCATTCCCAAGAGAAGATTATAATCAACAAAATTATACTAAGAAACATTCACACATTCATTAGAGAAATGCTCAAGATAAGTCTAACTTTGCACAAAGTAGAACTAGAACTCGGCATTATATTTCTATTAAAATGATGCTTTACATTTCATGTGTTTTACAAGAATACTATGAATCTACAATAGAAGCTGATCATAGCTTTCCTCAAGCTCATGCATAATGGGATCCTCTGGAACATTAGAAGACATCTCCTGCCTCTCTTGCTCCAAGATTGGATCTTCAAGGTCAGCCATGTCCCTTGGTTCATCTGCAAGTGGTGGAATAGGCTCCCTTGAAGCTGGTTGGAATCTCTCCGTGTCTGCAATGTGCTTCCTTCCAACCTCTTAGTATTCATCTGGGCATTCATTCAACCCATCGATTCTCATTCTAATGAAGTTCTCTTGAGCATCATCCTTCTCCACAGCTATGCAGTGCATGAACATCTTTAAGGAGCAAGCCAGAGTCATTCATGAAACAAAAGAAAACCACTTGGAGGCCAATCAACATCATGGCTAATGAGAAATGTTACAATTGAAATTACCTGTGCCCGAAAAAAGTTCTAGGACCCAATCATCATCATTGGAGAATAGTTGAATCAATCTCATTATGAGCTTTTGTGGCTTCTGATAGGGGTTAACCAATGTCTTGCTCCCAGCTACATGACAAAGTTTCTTGGTAACAATTGGGAACATGAGCACATTTGAGATCCCATGCTCATTGCAATGATCCCTGACTCTCCTTTTGCTTACTTCCTCATAATAGCCAATTGTAATGCATTCAGTGGAGTTCACAAACCTATGCAAAGGACTATGATTGATGTTTGTCTTCTCCTTTCCAACAAGAACTATAAGTGAGAGAGCATCATTACAGCCAGAGAGATAGAAAGAAGATTACTTACCATATGAGGTACTCCACAGCATGACATCTTGACTTTAGAGCAATTGAAACAGAGAAAGACTGGTCTCTACTATGGAAAATTACTATCCTCCAAAGACGAGACATAGTCAACTCTGCAAAAAGAGTCACCATCTTCCGAATCTGAGGGTGTTTAAAGGGCTCGTCGTCATTAACTAATCCCAACATTATAAATACATAGGGTATGTCTTCTATAAGAAGGGATAAATGCTTTCTAGGCACAACAGTACAAATATTATTTACATCACTACATAATACATTGTAATATACAGGCCTAAGGGGTTCTAGGGGATTGGAGAAACATTTCATATCAGGTTCATCATCAAAATCAATCTCCTTGGCTTTCAGACTGGATTTCTCATGCCTTGCTCTTTGAATGTGAGCCAAGAATGCAGGGGGGCAATCATCTACCACCTCATCCACATTTACTTTTCTTTGGTTTATATAGAAACAAGTGGAAAGAAAATTAAATGAGCTCTTTAATATACCAAAGGGAACATAAGAACTCGATGCATGGCATCGATTTCATGTCTGGGTTGATGCTAGGCATCACCTTTCTACTGAAACTCGATGCTTGGCATCGATATCTCGCATAACTCGATGCCTAGCATCGACTTATGCCACCAGGTCGATGCCAGGCATCGACTTATGCCACAAGGTCGATGCCAGACATCGACTTATGCCACCAGGTCGATGGCAGGCATCAACTTATGCCACCATGTCGATGCTAGGCATCAACATTCAGTAGTAAGTCGATGCTAGGCATCGAGTTGCTACTAAAAGTTGATGCTTGGCATCAAATTGGTTAGGTGAATCGAAGCATCTAGTCTAATAGCAAACCAGTCATGCTCTTTGAAAAAGAACCTACCCAATCACGAAACAGGATAAAATATTCTAATAAAGCTTTGTATGATGAGGTGGTTGGATAGTCTACTTGGACCTCTATCCAAGAGAAGCAACCTAGCCTCTTCATCATCACCTCCTGAATCTTCATGTGTACTTTATGACTAGAGTCACAAAAATGAAAAAGAGACGAGGCTAGACCAGAAACATGGGAAGAGGGGAAAAGGATCTGAGAATAACATACATACTTATTTAGCTCAATCACCATCTGCTCCAGGCTTATTTCCTTGGAGATTACCCTTGACAAAGTTGATATAATCAATGTATCATACTTGATTCATTGGAAGGCTCTCCATGGTGTCAGCTTGATGTCCTTAGGAGTCTCTTCAACTGAAAGGTCAACTTTCCTTCCCTTTCCCTTCAAATCAACCTCTAGGTCTGGCCTCGACTTCCATTGCTTTTGGCCCTTGACCTCCTTGTTCTCCCACATTGTAAAAAATTTATCCTGCAGATCCCAGATCTCACCTGTTCTGAATGCAAGTTGAAACCATGGATCATATTTTCTCAAAGTACCAGACTTTCTATTTTCATCTAGTGCAATGCCAACCTCAATAAGGCATTGGTTTCGTAGATTAGGATGTATTCTTCGAGCCTCCTTCACCAGACAATCTTTGTAATCATGGTGGAAGAACCGAATTCTCTCTATGGAGGACATTTTTTGCATGTAGTCATTGTCATTGTTGTGATCCCAAGTAAGAAGCTTTGCTTCCTCACTTGTAAGACCAACATATATTTTGCACTTTGCATACCTAAAGAAGAATGTGGTGGGGTGCTCCTTCACTAGTTGTCTGCGGGCCTCTGCAGAGTGTGAACCACCAATCACATAATATGTACAGTCCTCAAAAAAACCCTCATTGAACTCCTCCACAGAGCTGGACTCATTCGGATCCACCATGACAAGGAAAGGCACAACAGTAGCATGACGATTTATCTTCATTTTCTTCTTAAGATTCTGCGCATGCAAATTGTGTGGCTCCCTTATCTCAAGGGGCCTCCTCCCTGTGATTGGATCCATTGGTGGCCTTTGGATGATATTGATTGGCAGGTGAAACAAATACCCCTTCTTCACAACATCTCTTCTAGCTATGTCCTCCCTCATCTTGTTCTGCTTAGTACCAAGAATACCCGAAGGAAGCTCCCCACCATGTGCAACTATAATATCCTCAGAGCTAGAGCTTGAGTCAGAAGACTCCTCATTAGAAATTCTCATCTTTTTCTTCAATAGCTTCTTTTGCACGCACTGCTTACCCTTTGCCTTTACAGGGGTTGTCATCTTTTGTTGCGTTGGCATAATGTTGCCCTAGATCCATGGCATCAAGTCCTTAATAAGATTCAATGAGTCCCTGCATATCTCTGCAAGCCTCTCTAGAACACAGCACTCTTGGCACAAGAAATCCATCTTGCATATTATATTTCTTAACCCTTTCGATGTCTCTACTAAGACAAGGAGGTTGTCAAAATCCTCACCTTCATAGTCCAATTTGAACATAAGGCCATACTGAAAAGCTTGTTTTCTCATCATCTTGCCTCTCCCGTACACCCCTACGAACAAAAGTAGGACTGCATTCTCTTCTTCCACATATTGAAGGCACCACTCCAGGTTTGTCACGTCCTGGAGTGGATGATCTATCCTTAAGACCTCTATGTCCCTCAACCTTTCCTTCCTAGTTGCATCATCCTCAGGTATTTTGATGATACTCTGTCCACCAGAAGACATTCCAACTGGATTGCTGGCCTTCTCAGAGAATAAGGATGCAATGTTTTTCTTTGGTATTGCTTGGTGACCAATGCCTTTGTCACGTTGCTGATCCACAAAGCTCAATGTCACTTTGAGATTCTTGAAGGGCCTCTCACCTTTTGACTCAACATCTCTGAAATGGGCTCAAAAATATCAGCTCATACATTAATGTGTTTTTCAAGCTGCAATGTCGATGCCAAGCATCGACTTGAGGGTGCAAGGCGATGCCAGGCATCGACTTTGTGTGCAAGTCGATGCTAGGCATCCACTTGAGGGCATAAGTCGATGCGTGACATCAATTTGCACCCTCAAGTCGGTCTGGCATCAACTTGCACCATCAAATGGATGTCTGGCATCGACTTGCACCCTCAAGTCGATGCTTGGCATCGACTTACACCCTGAATTCGATGCCTCCCATCGACTTACATCCTCAAGTCGATGCCTAGCATCGACTTGCACCGAAAAGTCGATGCCAGTCTGACATCGACTTTGCACCCTAACGTCGATGCCTAGCACCGACTTTGAAGCCACATTTGATGCTAAGCATCGACCTTCCAGGTCGATGCCAGGCATCGACTTGAAGGTGTAATTCGATGCCAGGCATCGACTTGAGGGTGCAATTCGTTGCCAGGCATCGACTTTTAGGTGCAAGTCGATGCCACGCATCGACTTGAGGGTGCAAGTCGATGCCAAACATCGAGTTGGACCCCAAAGTCGATGCCTCACATCGAGTTGCACCTAAAAGTCAATGTCTCGCATTGACTTACACCCTCAAGTCGATGCCTGGCATCATCTTGTACCCTCATTTGATCTACACTTCATGAGCTAAGAAAGATAAAAACCTAGAAAGCATACTATTTACTCAAACATACAAAAGGAACATTTTAGGAATCTTTTTTGGGGTATGATTTTGTCTACCTCTTGGTACTCTTGCCAACATTCTTCTTCTCCATGAGAGTTGCCTTGCTGGTTTGCTGAGCTCTGTGCTCCTTTGTTGTCTGTGCTCTGTTGCTCTCTGTTCTCGTGGATTCTGGAAATGAGAATGATCACCTCCTCTACTATTTATAGACACTTGGGTTACTTGAACCAGATACTAACTGGATCTAACTGAATGAATAGGCTGTTTCACCTCGAGTTTAGTGATGTGTAGATAGAACCTTGCACACAAGGTGCTTCTTAATGCAAATATTTAATTATAAATGTTCATGAAATTTACACTACAATGGCAAGAGTATGGTATGTACATGAGGAAGGATAATCTCATGTATAAATTGTTTGTTAGAATCTACTACTTGGGGAAAAATTAATTCTAAGTTGTCTTGAATATGGGAGATTGATGGCATCTTTATAGTCTTATCCTTTTCACTTCAGTTCATATTCACATTTATCTTGTAACACATTGTTGAAATGGAAATTCAATGAATAAACGTTCAACAAGACCTTTGGGGTTCAAACGTCTTCAACAAAAATGGTTGGAAATTTCAAGATCAAATATATAATTTTTTTTTGTAAAAAGAAAACCTAGTCACTCACAGTCTTTGCATGTCAAACGTATCACATATGAGCTTGAAAAGAGAAAATCAAATAAAGGTATCTTATAGCATCCAACGTTCAGGTAAATCTTAGATTCAAAATTCATTTGAAAATCTTTTGTAACAAGCGGTTTGACACGGATATAGCTTTTATACATAATTCTTTCATATACTTTCCGTGTACACCATCTTGTGCTGCAAACCTCTTTGAGATCTAGCCAAGACCACAATAAAACCTAATCCTTGAAATCTTAGCCAAAGGTAAAATTTCTTCTTGTAAAGTCGCCAACGGCACTACTCCTAACAACTTTAATATCTAATCCAATTGGAACTCAACTTGGATATATTTTGATTCACTAATAATGCTAAAACTCAATGACTCATATCTAGTTTGACATCAACTGTGTATCTCATCTTTCAAAAGTGAATCAAATCTTTGGTTTCCTTATTAGTGTATATTTGAGTAATTAAGTACTTTAATTTTAGACTTTAAGTACTTTAATGTAATTTGATGTTTAATGCACTTTAGTGTACTTTAATGAATTTTTGATTTCATATCTACTTGATGTGACATTTGATGTGACATCTTCACTTGATCTCGGACTTCTACTAATTTAAAAAGGTAATTCATCTTCAGTCTTCTTAGAACTGAGTCAAGATGAGCTCAATCTTTTCAATGGATGCTTGGGCATCAACTTCCTCTGCTCATATTGATACAGTTTCAGATTCATTGTTCTCAGTTGACCTTTTCCTCATAAGTGATGATCCCTATGGTTTAGAATATGGTGATGGTTCTATATTTTCTGTTGAGTCATGTAAGTTATCCAATTCACAGTGCAATGTTGCTCAACCAAATGCACCTCTTGATCTCCCTTCTGATCCAACCATTGATCTCCCTTCTACCTCAAGTGCATGTGGAGCAACAGAAAGGCAAAGCAAGCTCAATCTATGTTTTAAAACAAGGCCTCGTGAAGTAAGTTAAAAAAGATTTAAATTTTTTACTTCAGATAGACAGATTGCATTGGATATTGTGAAGCATTGTTGTGGTTTGAAATGATTGTAGAATTTAGGAATGAAGAAACTAAAGAACCTAAGAGAGAAATTCCTCCATTTAGATAGTGAAAGGCAGGATATATACCTTGTTTCTCACATGCAAATGATTGAGGATAACATGTTTGTAACACGTGTTTCTTTTGAATATTTCTTTAGTCAAGGGATGCGATGTTGTTGGGTCCTCTACAGATCGGTAGTTAGGATGTCCTATTGGCCACAATTGCCTTTTATTGTCCTCCTTCTTGGCTTCTTTACACATCCATAATTGGGCGTCCTCCTACTTCCATGATTGATCGCTTGATCCAACACTATGAATAGATAGGTCATCTTCCTCCTTGTGTATGGGATTCCATTATAGTGGGGGTACATTTCAATATGAAAATGTATGCAAGTTTATCTTGGTGGTATTTCCTTGATGTTGCAGGTATAATGAATCTCATCCCCAGTCTTGCACTATCTGCATTTGTCTCATGAAAGGTTGTCTTAATATCATTTCGTAATTGCTAGCCTTTTCAAATTTACAGATGGCTAATGTGTGTTCAAATTCAACTGCACAGGTGGTTAATTTGATCTTTTCTAATATTCCTAAGGGTTTCTCCACATGACCGTGTGGGTCGTAAGGCACGCTTTCCCCATTTCTCCCAAATCTCCTTAGTGGCAATTCCTACTCCTACTCCTGTGTCTAGTATAGCCTTGGTCATGTACCCATTGTAAGTGACACGTAGACATGTATTACCTTCGTCTCCTTCACTAAATTCTCCCACCTTATCTACTGGGATTTGTATCTTAGATGGGTTTTCTTTTCCCTTGTTTTCCTTTTCATCCTTCTCATGCCCTAATTCTAGTTTACTTGCTAATTATTTCCATATTTGCGGTTTAACTCTGAGTGGTTCTTCCACAGTCAGTTTGCATTGTACTTTTGTCTTTCTAAGTTCGGTTATATTGTGTGAATTCTTATCTGAGTTTCCTTTTCCTTTTCCTTATACTATGGGTGCTCGGATTATCATAGATTCCTTTTCGTATTCTCCCATGTAATTTGGTAAGGTTGAAATGCTCTGAGCTTCTTCTCTATTTTGGTCTAGTTTTGATACTTCCTCATATACGTCTTTCGTGTTGGGATTTGGTTGACATCGATTCGTCCTGGGTTTTCACTCGCTCACATTTGTCACCCTTCTCTTTAGGCTCTTTATCTTTGGCTTCAACACACTCCTTGTATTGTTCCTCTACTATCCTTGTCTCTAGAAGGGCTGGGATAGTCTTTTCTAGAGTTGCTTGTGCTACCTCTATAAGTCTCGTGCATATAGCAAGCCTCTCTTTTTCTAATTCTCCTTGTGGGTAAAGCTTTTCGTGTTGTTCCACAATTGGTCCGTCCTTAATTCTAGCTTTGTATGCTTTTAACCACATGTCTAAGTCGTCTGGTTTTGGGTTAGCTAGAATTGATCCTAGTTTCTCTACTTCTCGGATAAGCAGTGGTATGGTAACTTCTTCCCGAATCTCTGGTTCTTTAAGCTCCTTACTGCTTCTTGTGTGTTTCTTATTTTCTTGACTTTTTTTTTCATCCATTTTTCTTTGAGCTTCTCTCTTCTTTCCTTCCATTTTTGCGCTTTTATGTTCTAGGTATTATCATGTGGATCCTTTGAATCTTCTACTATTTGAATTTTGGGGTTTACGGTTCTATTGTTTCCTTGTTCTCGATCTGATTGTTTTTCTTTTTGTTCCTTCATTGGAGCTCGTGTAATGGCCTTTAAAGGCACGGTGTGTTCCTTCTCACCTCTAGGTGCTTCTATCACTTCAATTACATTAATAGGTGCAGCGTCTTGGGCTTTAGTTGGATTCCTTGGTTAGTCTCTGAAAAGATGTTCCTTCCCACAATGATTGCAATACCCTTCCCAAGTCCTAGCTGGTGGTGGGTTCTAAGGTCGGGTACATTCTTGAATGAAGTGATCTCCTCTGCATCTATAACATGGTCCTCTCGGCCCAGGTGGTCTAATGGGTGGTCTCCCAAGTGTGGGTGCTTTGGGTGCAGTGTACATTAAAGTAGCCACCTCCGTTCCATAGGCCTAATCATAGCCTTCATATCCATGGTATGTTGGGTCATATGTTGGTTCATACTCAAACATATTGGTTTCATAGGGATAGTAATCTCCTTCTCTTCTGGTTGGACATATTTCACAGGTAGCACATGTTGGGGTTGTGATAGTTGTGGTCCTAACACTAGTTCGGGTTGTGGATGTTGTGCTTGCTTGTATGGTCTCGGTGCTCCTAGTGGTGTTGGGTACGGATTGTACGTGGGCATATCTCTGCCTGGCTCTCTAGGTGGATATCCATATGGCCGATATTGAGGCAGTTGTAGAGGTCGTGTCTGCCTATTGAATGGTCAGTTTTCCATGGTGTGATTAGTGTATTTTTGTTCTATGTGACAGTACAAAGTAGTTTCAGGGTAATGTTGTCTATTCTAGGCGTACGTTTGAGGTACTCCGGCATAGACTACATCTTCGGAACATAGGAACCCTGAATGCTGGGTGTTGGAAATTCCTCTATCCTTGGACTCTTAATTTCTTTGCCACTAGCTCCGCTAGTTCCTCCACATTACGGGAGTTGGTTGTAATTGTACTCTGAGAGTCTTCTGATTTAGTGGGGTTGGGTGTACTCTTCAGATCATCCACTAGGTTGTCCTCTAAGTCAATACATTTCTATAGGCATTCACTCAATGTGTGTAGCCTCTTTACGTATACTAGCATTCTTAGGTTCCATTCGTTAGTCCATCCAAAAACAATGATATCATTTTTTGTTGTGTGGGTCTCTCTGCTATCGGACACCTATCCACATACTGGTTGAATCTTCGCATAGCTATTTTCACGATTTCATTAGGGTTCTGTTTGAAACTATGGATTAAAGACGCAGAATTGTGTTTAATCCCTCTCTTAGTGAATTCCCCAATAAATTCTTGAAAAAATTGCTCCATATCTCCAAATTGGTTGGGGTCTAAAGGCTGGAACCAAGTTAGAGCCATTCGTGTTAGGGTGAGTCGGAAAGACTCATACTGCACAAAGAAGTCGTCTACTTGTTCCGCTCCTAAAACTTGTTTAAATTCAACAATGTGATCATAAGGTTCTCCCAATCCGTCATAATGATTCCTCACACATTTGGCCACCTGAATAGGTTAATCTTCCCATTGGTTCTGGTTGTCCGGGCATTAGAGGGAAGGCGCGAACCGCTGGTCTAATTGGGGGTATTCCTGGCTCCACTCCTATTGGTGGTCGTGGCCTGACTGGTGGTCTATATTGATTTCCCAGTCCTGGGTGGGTCTGATTGTGTGGTTGCACTCCTGGAGTAGCGAATTGTACGTGAGCACGGTTTGGAACACTCCATTGGCTAGTTTGTCCTGACATTGTGTGCTCTGCCTCTTGTTGGGTTCCGAAGGGGTTTTGAGCGGTGGTTGCCTGCTCTCTTTGAGGGAATACAGGAAATCCCATGTATGTCACTCGAGCCCTATCTATGGCATCTACCAACCAATACCTTCTCTGGTTCTTATCTAGGTATGTTATTCTAGTCTCGTCTTCTGGATCCTTTAGCTCATAAAATGTCATCATGTTTTCTTCTCTTCCTTGAGTCGATGAGTCTGTTTGAAGCAACAAGTCCAAACCATGGATCAAATAGACTTCCAGTAAGTAGTCGTCTTGAGATATCAAGTCTCCTCTCAAGACTCGCGTCACTTGGGACTTGCCTCTAGGGGTCATCACTACCTCCTCACGGTTTAGTCTCCCTGAATTTTCTTGTCCCACTAGCTATCCCCTCTCATTAACCAAATCTAGGTATTTAGTCACTATGTAAATGTGACCCAGCTTATCGATGTATGCTCCTCCTTCATACTTAACAACCGGTCTGGGCACAAGTGTTGCATCCATGGAAGTCACCATCCTAGCCACAAATCTGTTTAAACCATCCAAGTAGATGGGGATCTCCTGGGCATTAGTAGAAACGTACTGTAAAGAAGTATGATACTCTCCTTCTATAGTGGTCATGAAGTTTCTTCTGGGAGAGGGACCGTGCATGTCTTATGAAGTCATGGGTATCTCCTCCTCTAAGTCACTAGAGATGTCTGAATAGACTGAACGGTGACTGACCTGGGCGGCACTTCCTACGGAAGATATGAAACTTCTCCGACTACTTACCATCCTTCCTGACCTCAAGTTCATTCACCCTCCTGGGGCTCTCTAGGTCTCTGAAACTCTCCTTAAGTGGCTCCTCAAATGCCTAAAATTTTCCTTTGAAAATGCTCCGAAAGTTCTAGTTGATACCACCTTTGGCGATACTGCACTAGGCAATACTGCTCGTTAGACGATACGATACCACTTCTCTAGACGATACGATACTATGGCAACAGACGATACGATACCGCTGTTGAGCACGATACGATATTGGATGCTCAGACGATACGATACCTCAAGTCTGGACGATACGATACCAATGATTCACGATATGATACCTATGGAGTGCACGATATGATACCAGAAATCTTGGATGATACGATATTTCTATTGAACCTGATACGATACTAGACTTCTCACGATACGACACCAGTGCAGTTGGTGATACGATACTGTCAATTTGCACGATACGATACCTCCAAATTGGACGATATGATCTTGGGTGCACGATACGATACCATTTCTGAGGGTGATACGATACCAAAATCAGCCGTGATACGATACTAAAATTTGGCACGATATGATACTAGCAAGTCACACGATATGATACCAATGCAAGTGGCGATACAATACCACCAACTTGCACGATACAATACCAGAATGGTATTGTGATACGAAACTAGGAAGAGAGATGATATGATACCAAAAGTGGACCGCGATATGGTACCACTTTGGTAAAGTGCGACCGGGATACCAACCAGGCGATACGATACCACAAGTGGTATCGCGATACCAAGGCTGGTATTCCATGATATGATACTTCGGCGAGTATCGTGGTACAAGGGAATTTTTGGTATCGCGATACCAAAAACTCAACCGATCATGATACTCAAGCCAAAATACCCAAATTCAAAAATTTTTCCCTCCTGTTCTTCTTCTCTCACCCCTCTTCTCTCCTAGCCTACTGTCTCACTCAAAGAAGTTCAAAAAACACTCTCTCCCACCCCACGATACCGATCGAAACTTTAGTCATGTGGAAAGGCAAATTTTTAGACTTTTTGAGATTAAAGTTTGATGGTAGCTTACCTTTAGGTGGTAATGCACAAGCCTTGAGGTCACTAGGAAAGGGTGAGGGCTCAATTTGCACGATACCAACTCGGTAATACCAATCGCTATGCTCAGATGATACTAGAATGAAGCAAATGTCAAACGAACTTCAAATTTTTGGTTTTTATACTTTTTGGTGACTAAAGCTTAACTACACTAATTTGGCAATTTTTTTGGGATTTTTCTTGGTGATCTTGGCTTACTCCTACTCCACTTCTCTTCTCCTAACCTAACCCTAATTCTTTCTTCTCTCCCTCTCTACTAGCCATAAACATAAAAACTCATTACACACACCTCCGAGATGTGAAGTAACAAGTGCTGAAGTGGTTGACTACTTGCCACTGAATGAATTCACTTCTACAAGTATGATTTCATCACTCTTGAGCTATAACCATCACGAAAGCACCTTGATTGAGTTGTTCCCCATCAACGGTGCCGAAAACGTGTGTACCTAAGTCAAGAAATCTTAGGGACTTGTGCCAAAGAGACTAAATCTCATTCACCACACAAGTGTCTATAGTGGGGAATTGACATACACTTATTTGTCAATCCGAAGAGCTGACCTAACAAAGTGTATGAGGACTTGTGCTCACGTGATGGAAAATGAAGTGGTTCATCTCACATGCATGAGAAAAGACTAACCTACCTCTCCAACTCACTTAACTACAGAAAGTGTCTGTCGTGATACCACTTACAACAGTTTTCACTAAATCCACGATTTCTCCCATCTTCAAACTCAAAATATGGCCAATAGCGGGTTCATTTGGAAGCTCTCAATGAGACACATCTACACATAGTTTCACTCGGTTCTGACAATGGTGCTTCAAGTTATGACCAAAACAGTGAATGGCAAGAAACACATACACTCACTCCACAACTCGTACTAGCTCACACACACACTACAATAGTTCAGAAACAGTGGGGAGGGGTAGAGAATAGTCCTACACACACATTCCAAGCATTACACACACACCAAAGATCATAGACAAGGTAGAAATATGCAACAAAGAAGCAAATTTGAAAATTCTAAAGCTCCTCTTCTTCACCATGGCAAAAAGTTTCTACAAAGAGTCACAAAGTGACTTATATACATGTGCCCTAAAAATGGTCCTTTCACACAAGTGACCGGCACTATATTAACTAATATCCATTTTCCTACTATTTTACAAGAAATATATTACAATGATTTGGGATTATGCATCTAGAGGACTCCTCTAGTGCATTTACATGGCTTCAAGGAATTTCCTAAGACTTTGAATAAAAGTATGCCCATTAATTTGAAAATTTTGGGCTCCCCTTTCGTGCCTCTTTAATCTGCAACAATTTACACCAACCATTTTGGCATCGTTTGTACCTCCTCAATATCAACTCTCTCATTAACAAGTGCATCATGTAAATGTGCATCATAAATGGATTGATATGCATCATCACATGAAACCTGTAAAGGCTAAGAAATTGCCTCATTTGGACTAGCAGTAGACTTTCTACCTATAAAAAGAGGCAGTAAAGTTTTATACATGTCTTTGGAGCTAACTAATGTATCCTTAGTATATAAAAGCAATGCTTGAATAGCATCTTCCACAAAAACAACATCATGGCTAGCCAAACTGTATTTATCATGTGGATGATACAAATGATAGCCTTTGCTTTTGGAATTATACCCAACATAAATACATTTCACTACTTTATCATCCAATTTCTTATTTTTTTGTTCAAGCACTAATGCATATACCAGACAACCAAAGATAGGTAGGTCAGCGTCAAATGGCTTGTGGCCATGCCAAGCCTCATATGGAGTGATAAACTGCAATGCTTTAGTGGGACACCTATTAAGTACATATGTTACATACATAATAGCCTCAAGCCAGAAACTTTGTGCTAAAGTCTAACTCTTGATCATACACCTAGCCATCACCATGAGTGCCATGTTCTTCCTTTCAGCAACTCCAGTCTATTGAGGTGTATAGGATATTGTACATTGATATTTTATCCCATGTTGAGCCAAAAATGCATTAAAGTTAGAAGAGATATATCCCCCCTCCTCCAATCACAAGAGGGGTACCCATTTTTCATGATCATAGATTTTCAACCAAAACCAAAAACTTTTTGAAGCACATTAACACTTCAGACTTTTCTTTCAATGGATATATGTTGGTGCATGACAATCATCAATTGAAGGATTATGAAGAAATGAAGTCAAGGAGTCAAGAGAAGAATAAATTCAGAAGGTTGAAGGAAGGACATATTCAGAAATCCAAAGATGTGTACACATATGTACATTAGCTGACTTATACTTTTGTCTAGTCATACACTTGTATATATTCATCTATAAATATGTTGGAAATGTTGGGGCAAATAGAGGAGAAGAAGAATAGTGAGTAGGAAGAGAGAAAGGAATAGTAGAGAGTGTCATTAGACACATGAAGAGTGAGTGAATTGTCTATCCTCACTTAGATGTAATTTTTCTGAGAAATTGAAAAATCTTGCGCCCGATATTTTGCTGTCTGCTCCTTCTGTGTTTAATCTTTTGAGAAATCCTTTTGCACATATCTAAGTCCATAGCTAATCTATCTATGGCTAGAGTTTCAGAGGCTAATTGTAATCAGTCTGAGAGAATTTTGTTTAGGAACATTCATATGTAAGAATGTTCTAAGAGTCGTGAAAACTGGCGCAGTTTTCATCTTCAGAGAAATGGTCATTGCTCAGTCCATAGTGTAAAGTTTTACACAAGTGAAGGCTCAAAATCTAAGTTGGAAGATAAGCCATTTATGGCTAAAAGATCTTGATTAAACGGGATTTACTTTGGGAGAACCAGTGTTAAGAAGTTACAGGTGTCAAAGTCGCCATTGCAGAGAAGCTGTTTCAGACATAGGTAAAGTGTTTCACACATTTCTCAGTGTGTACTGAATCATTTTGAGAAATTTAACTTGGTAAAGTTGCGCAATCTCAAGGCGAAGCATTGTACAAAGTTTTGTCAAAAACTTTACAGAATTGGTTAGTCAATGAGTGATTAATCTGTAGCAAACTTTTTAGAAAAGTGATTTCTTTACAGTTAGTCAAATCTTGGTAATGTGTGAGTATGTTTTCAAAGTTATGTGGAGTCTAAAGTTATTCTTGGTCTAGAGGTGGTCTAATACCAAGGATAGCTTGTTCTTTTGGAGATTAACACTCTCCATTAGTGGTATCAGAGCAGGTTGTGTCAAAATTGAAGTGAAGAAGACTCCGACTATTGCAGAAACACAAATCTTTACACTTTGAAGGTGCAGAAGGATAAAGGTTGAAGAAAACTTGAAGGTAGACTTATTCAAGCTATCAAAGGATCAGAAGAAGTAAGGTTTGAAGTAAAGGTACATTTATTTCCTGTAAAGGTTAAAGTTTTGAGACTACAGGTGAAGCAAGGATGGGAGATAGTCTCCAAATTGAAAAGTTGGATAGAGAGAACTATCCAGCTTGGTCTATGAGGATGGAAGCTCATCTTATGAGCAAAGATCTGATAGGATATATCACAGGAGATGAAGAAAAGCCAAAATTCAGAGATCCTAGTGTTCCAACTAGAGAGGAGCTTGCAGACTTGAAGAATTGGATGAAGAAGGATGCTCAAGCAAGGAGCATAATCTACATGGCAGTCAATGATTATTTGCTTCCTCACATTAGAGGAATTGAAAGTGCATGTGACATTTGGAATGCTTTGGAGGAGCATTTTCAAAACACAACCAAATCAAGGAAGGCTTCACTATGGGCAGAATTTACTACCTTCAAGAAGAAGGCATCACAATCAATTTCTGATTATGTGACAAAGATGAAGGATATTGCAGATTCTCTAGGTGCAGTGGATGAAGATATTGAAGAAGACAAATTGGTAAGACAAATACTCACAAGGCTAAGAGGAGATGAGAAGTGGAAGCCTTTCATTTTATCCACAGAACTTTCACTAGATCACTTTACTCCTGATTTGAATCAATTGTTAGGTCATATGCTAACTTTTGAGAATGATGTCAAAGGAGATGTTGATAAGAGTGCAGGTCATGCAATGTACTCCAAAGATAAGAAGAAAGCTAACAAAGGAAAGCAACAATCAGGTGAAGAAGAAGGTACTTCAAACCAAGCAAATCTCATGAGAGGCAAAGGAAATGGCAGAAGTAGAGGAAGAGGCAGAAACAACAAGGATAACACAAGAGCTTGTTGGATATGTGGTAAGACCAATCATCTCTCTCATGATTGTTGGCATAATAATCAAAACAATGGCAATTATCAAAACTTTAATCAAAGAGCAAGAGGTGGTAGATTTCAGAGAGGAAACTTCAGAGGTAGAGGTGGTAGGAACTCTTTTGGAAGAAGTGGAGGAAGAAATTTCCAAAACCAACCCTACAATAACACCTATTACAACTATGCATCAGATCAGAAGGAGGATTCAACTCTCATTATGAATACATGTGAAACCTCACATGAAGATATGAGAGTGTTCTATATTGACTCAGGATGTAGTAATCATTTAAGTGGAAATATTGCTTTGATGACTGATCTAGATCATAATGCAATTAATCATACAGTTCAGACAGGTGATAATACAAAGCATAAGGTAAAGTCAATTGGTTCAGTCAAAGCTAAGGATGGGAGCACTCTTCTGAGTAAGGTACTTTATGTTCCCACAATTCCAAAGAATTTGATCAGTGTAGGTCAAATTGTGGAAAAAGGATATGAGCTAAGGTTCACCAATGATGGAGTTTATGTTGAAGACCCTAGTCAAGGGTATAAACAGGTTGTTACAGGAAAGAAAGAAGGAAGGCTCTTCACATTGAAGGTACAAGGAAATGTTGGACATGCTATGTTCACATATGGAGAGCAGAAGGTGTCAGAATTGGATCTTTGGCACAAAAGACTTGGACACTTTAATGAAAGAGGTATCAAAGATATGATCAATAATGATTCAGTGCTTGGATTGCCTAACATTGCAGGTCAACATATGACATACAGATGTGAGGCATGTCAATTAGGTAAGGCTCATAAGCAATCCTATTCCAAGCATGGGTTTATGTATTCAGAAAGACTTGAATTGGTGCATACAGATGTGTGGGGTCCTTCAAAGGACTTTAGTATAAATGGTTCAAGATATTAGGTCATTTATGTTGATGATGCTACCAGGTGGATCACAATTTATGTGATTAAGGAAAAGTCAGAAGTGTTTACATTTAAACACTATCATGCTTATGCAGAAAGGATTACAGGTCAGAGGTTGAAGAGACTAAGATCAGATGGAGGGGGAGAGTATTTTTCAAATGAATTCAATGATTACTTGTGGAATGCAGGTATAAAGAGAGAGGTTACTTGCAGATATTCCCCTCAACAAAATGGAGTAGCAGAAAGAAGAAATAGGACTCTTGTTGAGTTTGCAAGGTCCATGATGAAAGAGAAGAATTGCCCAAATTATTTGTGGGCAGAGGCTGTAAATACAGCTACTTATTTGATTAATAGATTACCTTGTAAAGCTTTGCAGGGTATGACACCATATGAAGCTTGGTGGGGTAAGAAACCTACCTTGGATCATTGCAGAATATTTGGATGTTTGGCATATGCATATGTGCCATCTCAATTGAGACATAAGTTGGAGCCTAAGGCAGAAAAATATGTTTTTATTGGCTATGATGATAAGCAAATGGGATACAGGTTGTGGAGTCCATCCACAAAGCAATTCATTGTGTCTAAGGATGTTACATTTGATGAGCAAGGTACTTGGTATGCAGGTAAATATGATGTACATGCAGATAATGAAGAAGTGGTAGACCAAAGAAAAGGCAAAGCAAAGATTCAATTACTTGATGAAAGTGAGAACAATGAAGTACAGGTTGAAGTTGAAGAGAGGCCAAGGTTTGATCCAGAATGTGATGAACCAGAGACTTCAAGAAGTGTAGAAGTTAGGAGGTCAACTAGGCACAAATGGCAACCTACAAGGTATAGCTATGACACCTCATTCTTGACTACTAAAGACTATGCTTATTTGGTAAAAACAGATGAAGATCCATCTACATATGATGAAGCCAAAGGCAAGAGAAATTGGGAAGAAGCCATGCAAGAGGAGTATGATGCTTTGATAGAGAATCAGACTTGGGATCTGGTTCCTAAACCTAATAGTCAGAAAATTATTGGATGTAAGTGGGTTTATAAAACAAAAAGATTTGCAGATGGAAGTGTGTCTAGATACAAAGCTAGACTTGTTGTGAAAGGGTATGCACAGACATATGGAGTGGACTATGATGAGACTTATAGTCCTGTGGCAAAAATGACAACCATCAGAACTCTCATAGCAATTGCTGCTTGCAAAGGTTGGAAGTTGTCTCAACTAGATGTTAAAAATGCTTTTTTAAATGGTTACATTTCAGATGAAGTGTACATGGAGCAACCAGATGGGTTCAAAGACCAAGTAAGTCCAAATTATGTGTGTAAGCTCAAGAGAGCTTTGTATGGACTAAAGCAAGCCCCAAGGGCATGGAATTATAGGCTTGTAAAATTCTTGAATGATCTTGGATTTCAAGCATCAAAGGCAGATAGTAGCTTGCTAGTCAAAGCAAGTGAAGATGGATTCATTTATGTGTGTATTTATGTTGATGACATAATACTTACAGGAACAGATGATAAAGGGATACAAATGATCAAGAAGCAGATGGAGAAAGAGTTCAAAATCAGTGATTTGGGGAACCTATCATTTTTCTTGGGAATGGAGATTTCTTATACTCAACATGGAGTATATGTAACCCAAGAAAGGTATCTTAAGAATTTGCTAACCAAGTTTAAAATGGAAGATTGCAGGGTTGCACCTACACCTTTGGAAGTGAACCATAAATTGTCTAGGTTTGGAGGAGAAGAGTTCAGAGATATGAAACTTTATCAAAGTTTAGTTGGTAGCTTGATTTATGCTACATTGACAAGGCTTGATTTATCATATGCAGTTGGTGTGCTTTCACAATTTATGCATTGTCCTAGAAAGGAACATTGGATTGCAGGACAAAGAGTACTTAGGTATATCAAGGGTACACTCAGAGAAGGGTTGTACTATGGATTTACTTCTGATACAAGAGTGAAGATATATAGTGATGCAGATTGGGCAGGTAATGTGGATGACAGGAGATCAACACATGGATACTTGTGCTATGTAGGAGACAAATTGATTTCATGGTGTTCTAAGAAGCAACATACAGTTGCTTTATCATCTACAGAGGCAGAATATAAAGGTATGGTAGAAGCTGCAAAGGAGGTAATATGGCTAAAGACACTCATGAAGGTGTTTGATGTGATTCAAAGTACTCCTATTGTTTGTGGAGATAATATGAGTTCTCTATATTTAGCAGCTAACCCTGTGTTTCATGCTAGAACTAAGCATATTGAAATACAGTATCATTTCTTGAGAGAGAAGGTCATTGATAAGGAGATTGAAGTCATACACACTCCTACAAAAGATCAACTTGTAGATATGATGACAAAAAGTCTAGATGGACCAAAGCTACAAAGATTCAAGGATATGGCAGGAATCAAGAAGATAGAGAAGAACCTCAATTAATGATTGAGGGGGAGCTGTTGGTGCATGACAATCATCAATCGAAGGATTATGAAGAAATGAAGTCAAGGAGTCAAGAGAAGAATAAATTCAGAAGGTTGAAGGAAGGACATATTCAGAAATCCAAAGATGTGTACACATATGTACATTAGCTGACTTATACTTTTGTCTAGTCATACACTTGTATATATTCATCTATAAATATGTTGGAAATGTCGGGGCAAATAGAGGAGAAGAAGAATAGTGAGTAGGAAGAGAGAAAGGAATAGTAGAGAGTGTCATTAGACACATGAAGAGTGAGTGAATTGTCTATCCTCACTTAGATGTAATTTTTCTGAGAAATTGAAAAATCTTGCGCCCGATATTTTGCTGTCTGCTCCTTCTGTGTTTAATCTTTTGAGAAATCCTTTTGCACATATCTAAGTCCATAGCTAATCTATCTATGGCTAGAGTTTCAGAGGCTAATTGTAATCAGTCTGAGAGAATTTTGTTTAGGAACATTCATATGTAAGAATGTTCTAAGAGTCGTGAAAACTGGCACAGTTTTCATCTTCAGAGAAATGGTCATTGCTCAGTCCACAGTGTGAAGTTTTACACAAGTGAGGGCTCAAAATCTAAGTTGGAAGATAAGCCATTTATGGCTAAAAGATCTTGATCAAACGGGATTTACTTTGGGAGAACCAGTGTTAAGAAGTTACAGGTGTCAAAGTCGCCATTGCAGAGAAGCTGTTTCAGACATAGGTAAAGTGTTTCACACATTTCTCAGTGTGTACTGAATCATTTTGAGAAATTTAACTTGGTAAAGTTGCGCAATCTCAAGGCGAAGCATTGTACAAAGTTTTGTCAAAAAATTTACAGAATTGGTTAGTCAATGAGTGATTAATCTGCAGCAGACTTTTCAGAAAAGTGATTTCTTTACAGTTAGTCAAATCTTGGTAATGTGTGAGTATGTTTTCAAAGTTATGTGGAGTCTAAAGTTATTCTTGGTCTAGAGGTGGTCTAATACCAAGGATAGCTTGTTCTTTTGGAGATTAACACTCTCCATCAATATACCCATGCATGCCTAGAAAAATGATCAATGTAAGTCATGTATTAAAGATATTTCTGAAAGGAGGGTGGTTGATAGGACCATAGACATTGCTATGAACAAGGTGTTGTTTCTGAGTAGCTCGAATTGAACCATCTTTTGCTAACAAGGAACACTACATTTTGGCCAAAATGTAACCTTCACAAACATGTTTACCATTTGCCTCAAGTCTGGGTAGAGAGGACACCATCTTAGATTGCTGCAAGCATAGCAAACTAGCAGAATTCACATGATGAAAGTGTGCATGCGAAATCTTTCCTTCCAACATAGCCTGAGAATCATGTACAACACATGCTGAATCATTCACAAGTTTTTCATAGTCTGTGAGCTTGTATAGCCCAAGACATGAAACTTTGTGACAAGAAATAATGATGTCACCATTTGATAGATCATGAAATGTACATGTATCATCAAAAAATTTCACAAGCAAGAAGATCTTGGCTAATGCTAAAATTGATAACAGATTTTTCTTGATCCCCTGCATAAACAAAGCATCTGACAGTGTAAATGAACTACCATCAGCAGTAGTTAGAATGATCTAACTCCCATTACAGGAGAAGAGGAGTCATTGCTGCATGTAACATTATTCCTTGTACAGGTAGGCTAATTGAAGTGGAGAAAGTGTGCTCTGAGGTAACATGTTTGGTTGCCCCTCTATCAAAGTACCAAACAGTTGAGTCTACTGTAGACATGAAGGTAAACAACACCAGCTACATTACTTGCCTAGTGTAAACAAGTAAGTGTATCCTAAACATCCTTTGTTGTTCCTTAGGAGTGAATGTGAGGAATAATGCCATGTTTGATGGAAAGTTCTTTCAATGCATATGCATGAGCGTCTCTACCATCCCAACAAAATTTCTATACAATAGGTGCAATAGGAATCGAAGCATGAATAGGAACCTGAAGAATATCACCATCTCTAACACCATCTGCATCACCTTCACTAAATCTATTTGGAGTTGTAATAGGACATTTTTCAGCACCCTCCACAATATTCTACAGTCCTTTTGCAACCAATACATGACACATTATATAAGCCCATAATGGGTAATTTTTGCCATCCAATTTATCCTCAACAACCAACATATGAAATACATCACTCCTTTTTGCCATGGCCACTAATTAAAATTCCCTGATGCAGAGAAATGATTATATCTCAAAAGTTGAACAGAACTACCCTATAAAGTTCTTCTAGACCTATGGGTGACTTTGAGCCACTTATGTTGGCGAGCTGAAACTTGTATATATCTTTAGCATGAAAAGATAAAATTACCTATATAGACATTGTGATAGTGTATTCAAAGGCTAAAATGGTCTCACATCGCAATTTTGGGACCATAGAACAAAGTGTTTTTTAGTCCTAATAACCTTCAGTACAGTCACCATTTTTCATGCAATTATGACACTATGTCTTGAGGGGGCAGCGTATTGTGATACCAATTGTTGGATTTTTAGGTCTGTGGAAGCACGCGACGAGCACAAGGAAGAAGGAGAAGCTTGGAGCCCAACACACAATACTGAATGACATGTTCGGTGTTGTCACCCGTCTCCACACACCC